>OY856410.1:738845105-739405105 GCA_963693085.1 Alisma plantago-aquatica | reverse complement strand
AAAGATCCCACCATGTGTTGTTCTTTGGGCAAAATAGGGGTAGTAGAGAGTTCCTTGAACTCATCTCGATTTTCACTTTGCAAGCCTTCTCCTGTTAGAACTGGGTGGTGTATATGTGTTGTTGGATCTTAGATCCAATGACTGCTATCACATGCGCCAAGATAAATCCTTTTAAAAATATAATTTAAATGTGACATTTAATACTTTATCACATATTTCTTAAATATGTGGCCACCATGGTACTAAAGCCATCCTACTATGGCCACTTATGCCACCTTCTAGAGAATTCTATATTTTCTTAATTAAAGCATAAGTTATTTACTCCTTTCTTTCCATTTCCCTTATTAAGGATTTTTCTTTTGTTCTTTATCCATCCATTGACTTATTAAAATAGGAAAAAGCATGGAATTTATAATTCAATACAATTTTGCAAATAAACACAAGTTGTAAAACAATGCACACAAATTGTGAAGCAAACCCCTTTTACTTAATAATTTCATAATAACACAACCAAAATTGGGGTTATAACATGCGGTCTCCATGATCTTGATTTGTTTGATTGTCGCTAAGGTGATAGTGGTCGATGAAGTAGTGATTCTAGTTTGATCACTAGAAACCCTAACCCTAACTTCTGTAGCAGTCGCTATGATTATTTGACCTTGCATGGTTGCTATGATACCTTGATCTCTTGGTCGCAATGTTGAACCTTGTTGATTGGGATGGTTTGTTTTTAGCGATTTCTATGCACAGAGTTATTGAAGTGGTCGTTATGTTGAACTGTTGCTTCTAGTTACCATGACTTTGGTGACCTCTATGATGGGTCTTAACCCTAATGGTTGTTAGGGTAACTAGGGTAATCTAGCCCTAGTGTACACTCGAGTGTACCGGAGGCATCGTACACCTCAGTCATTTTTAAAGATGGAGTAAATTTTTAAAAATTCTAAATTGTTGATCTTCTTAAATATCTTAAGAACATACTATATAATAAATTTTAGCTCATTTCGATACTTATAGGTCATGCATCTAAAGGAGGCAAGAATCATGCATTCAAATTAGTTTTGTGTGTCTATTTTGTTTTCCTTGGATGAGTGACTTACACTCATCCAAATGAGCTCAAATTTTGTATGTGGCCTATTATTATTATAACAATGAAGATCAATGGATTGGATTTTAGAAAGGCAAGGTCTATATAGGAAAACACCATTGAGGTGTACGACATAATCTGTACACTTGAGTGTATTCTAGCCTGACTATATATATATATATATATATATATATATATATATATATATATATATATATTTATTTATTTATATATATATGTATATATATACATATATATATGTATATATATGTGTATATATATGTGTGTGTGTGTCGATGTGTGTGTGTGTGTGACATGATTAGCGGACGCCTAGAGTTGCACCTCAATGATTGGGTTATATACCCTAGTTTCTAGCGTTGTGATCTATGTACCAAGGTGGGCTAGGTGTTTCCAGCTTGACTATAAGTTATTGTTGGTAGTTTGACTAATATGTCATTACATTGCATACTTAATTGACTGAGTAGTGTCGGAGAAGATCTTGGAGTCCAGTTCTTCCTTGATTGCGACCAAGCGGCATTCAGTTGGAATTTGGGTGGTATGATTCAAATTCCCCAGGGATTAATAAAATATGTAGTACATTTGTTTAGTACAATTTTTTAGGGTTAAGCATGTTTCACAATGTATGTTAACCCTTTCCTTGTTTCTTGTATTACTCAGGTGTATTATAATGTGGTAGAGATATCAATTGTTATACATGTTCTTCATATTCCTTCTAAATACATGACATGTTCTATTTTTATATTGTAGCTTCTTAACCTGCTTAGTCTGTGTAATCAATTTAAAGTTATTTATTTAGTTGAATCTGCTCATCCTAGTTGATACTGTTATTTCCTTCTTATCTATAATCTATGTTTACAATAGTTGTTGGTGAAGATTTATATCTCTCTTTGGGACATGGGACTCACCCTCGTGGTTCTCCACATCTTTTTAGGTGATTGTGCATGGTGTGGTAGAGATCATGTTGTTGAGGAAGAGAAGCCCATAGATCAATGAACTCAGAAGGTCGGAAAGCTTCTAGTGTTGTAGTAGAGTCCTATGTGTTGTCCATGTACTCTTAGGTCCTGAGAGGGTTGTATTTGTAGATGATATGTATCTCAATCTGTGTTTTGGCAGTGTGCCTTAGTTGTATATATGGCTTGTATATGTGAATAGGTATCTTTTGTAACAGGTGTGTGGCAGTTGGTCACTATGTAGATGTATGTACTTGTCCTGATATGTGATATGTTACAATTTGTGGACTTGAATGTAATATGTTTCCGCACATGATAGTTACATAAAATTAGTTTTAATTTACCTTATTTTGTGGCAATATGCATGTTTAGTTGTTTATCATGCACTTTGGTATTGAGTTATCTCGGTTGCGTGTTGTCGGTTCACCACAAGTTGCACAGAGGAAAGGTATAGCATCGTATTTGACTGAGTATTTGATGTCATTAATGAGAATTTCTAGGACTATAGCATGAGATGTGTCAACTTCCACAATTAAGCACACAAATCTATTGAAGGTTTTGCTAGTTGTGTGGGAGTTGACCTTAATCAACTTCCCAATTGCTTTACCCATGTATTCATATAATGTTGGAACATATAGGTGTACGGGAAGACTGTGTATCCATACCCATGTGACTATGTATGCTGGAAGCTCATTAGAAGGCATGAAAAGTGAAATCCATTCCCGTACTACTAAGTAGCATCTGAAAATCCTTCACAGTCCACCGATGAATACCATCTCAAAGTCTCTTCTACATGAAAGTTTGATTACAAGGTGACCCTTTTCCAATTCAAACATGTTCAATCTAACGCTTGGAGCCCAAAGCATATATAATCATTCTTGTAGAGTCATATATTGGATTTCTGCCCTTACTAGTCTAACGACCATGGCAACCTGCCATGGCCTTGGAAGGTTATCCTCAGCATCTGGGTTGATAGCGAGTGCATGTATTCTATCGACCACCTTCAAGGTGACATTGTCTACCACTAGTTTTTCTTTTTACAGACTATTTATTAAACCTTGTATGGAGTTCCCACTTCCTTTGCCTATTACAATGCTACTAAAATTTGGGGCATCATTTGGGTTGCTTATCGAGTAAGATGTGTCTCCCCTACCCTTAGGGTTTGTGGCCACCTCCACATATCCTCCTTGATCCTGGGGGGGGGGGGGTTATCCACATACTTTAGAGCATCGCTACTGGGAGTCACCGACTGTAGGACACAATTAGCTGATAGCAGGAGCAATGACTCTAAGTTTTCCATCCCTCGCATCCCTTCATAAAGACGTATATAGATTTCCAAAATAGGTATGGTGACCCCATTGGAAGTCACTTTGATTGTCGCATGTTTCTCCATGGTATATTGATTCTAGCCTTTATCCTTCCCCGTAGTCATCACTTCTCCCATGATGAAAGGTCAGTCTTGTCATCTCTGCCCCACTGTCACACACCCCAGCCCCCCCCCCCCTTTGTATAGTCATAACTTGTGCATTCTAAAGTCTTTGCATATGATGTGTGTGTGATTTTTGGGCCACTCATATTGGTCTATCTAATCCCCTTAACATTGGCAACCTAGACAGTGGGATTTGGATTAGGGTAAGAATAGCTTCATGGCAACTTCCCATCCAAAGTTGTTATCTATAAGTCAAACATAGTTAATTGATATTCTTATCCCATGAGTCAAAGTTCTCTTAGCCTAAGATTTAATAAATCATGTAAAGTGGATGATCAATCCACCTAACATGTAAAATTAGGATAAGGTTCATACAATACATGGAATAATGAAATCCCATTTCAAAGTATGGGTAGCGGGGAAACTCCCTTCACCTCAATGAATGAACTATGTTCTCCTCATACTAACATCAATGTGTCTGGTGGAGAAAGATGCAAACATTTTCATGGATGTAGGAAGAGGTTGGTGCAACGTTGTGTGTAGAGAGAAAACTTTTGTCATTCCTATTCCTCTAAGGTATCGACCCTGAATTGTAGGGCTTGAGCAAGTGACCACAAATTGCTACTTGGGTGGATGATTTATTAAGGTGGACTTGTTGATATTGTTGACCTAATAGTTATACATTGTTCATATTTTGATGATGACTTAACCATTCCATTCATATGTATCTAATATATCTATTTTATATTTATTTCAGGTATTAGGTACATGAAAAGAATGAATTCAACAAAGCCCTAGCTTCCAAAAACTAGTCAAAATCAATGCAAGTGCTATTTTGTGGAAAAGGCCCTAAATCACTTAAGACAATTACGTAAATCACTTGTATTGATGTTATGACTTGTAACTAAGCTGAGAAAAATGTAAAATGCACTTTAAATGAATATTTAAACACTCCTTTGGTACTTACCAATAATGATCACAAGCACTTTTATTGACCGAGTTTCACTCTTGTGAAACTTGACTGACAACCTATGTGAGTCTTGGCGACTGCCAAGGCCGGTCAAGTTTCCCCAGGACAAACTCGACCGACACCCCTGCATAGAAAAATCAATTTTAAGCCGTTGGCAAGTTTCATTAAGGATAAACTCGATCGACAACTCAAAATTTCTTTGCTGCATAGTGCCAACAATCGAGTTATCTTTATTGAAATTTGATCGATAGGATTGTACAGAATGTGCTGAAAAAGTGTTTCTAGCCGTTGGAGTGTTGTAAAACTCAAAAAAAAAATCCATTGCAACACCTCAAATAGAATTTGTTCCTAAGTTCATCTACTGGCTAGTAGACACCCCCAACTATAAATAGGTTCCCTTGGACTTCATTCCAAGTTTGCTTTTTATGCTCCTAGCTATAGTTGAGTGGTTTTGTCTACCAAGAGCCCCTTTCTCTCTCAATTTTACTATTGATGTACATCAATCCGAGTGAGATAGGTTACTTGTAAGGGAGTTGTTGTACACCTTGTGAAACTCTCAACTTCTCTTTCCCGATCCCTTTCTCTCAAAGCTATGATGGAGAAAGCTTCTCCTTGGTGAAGGTGAAGTTGAAAGCTGAATATCTAAGAGAAGAGTGGGTAATTCCTTTAAGGTGGAAGACTTGTTGCAAAAGTAGATATCCTTGGTGAAAGTGACTAGTTCGTTGCAAAAGTGGGTAATCCCTTGTGAAGGTAGAAGACTCCTACTCTAGGATGGGTAAGTCCTTATAAAATTATTGGATCTTTTGATCCTTAAAAGGAAGGCTAGGTATCCTTGTCCATGAAAAGGGGGGTCATATTGTATATCTTATAGTGTAATACAATAAGTATGCAATGGTTGAAAATCCTAGAGATTGACCCTTCTAGTTAGTGGATGTACATATCCTAGTTTGAAGTTTGGGACCACTATACATAGCTTGGCTTCTTGTTATTCTTCAATCTCTCTCATTCTTGCTATGTATGCTTAGTTGCACTCAAATTCCATATGTATGCTTAGTTTCACTCAAATTCTATATATGCCACCATATCTCTTGATACAACTTAAAGGTATAATGAATTTGGTTTAAGTGTTTAGGTCTATTCAACCCCTAGTTATAGAGACCATTGATCCTACAACTGGTATCATAGTGGTTCTTCTCCTAGCTAAGTGCTTCTACGAGATGAGAAGACGGGTGAGAATTTGTTGGGGTCCCTTAACATAGGAGATGGATTCCCTATGTGTCCTCCCATATTCAACATCACAAACTTCCTCTATTGGAGAAAAAGGATGCAGTTCTACCTTCAAGGGATGAGCTTTGAGATGTGGAGAGTGTTGCTTCTACATAAAAAGAATCTAAGGAAGACATGGTTGCTTGGAATGAAGTTGGCATTAAGAAGGCCCAACTCAACGCCAAGGCAATAAGCATCATCTATTCAGGCCATCACTCCCACCAGATTCAATGGGATCTTCACTTGGGATACAACTCATGGTATATAAGCTTTGTGCTACCTATGAAGGCACCAAGAAAGTCAAGGAGTCAAGGGTATACATGTTCAAAGGACTGCTTGCGAACTTCAATATGGGGAGGAAAGAAAGAGATGTGGAGATATATGCTAGCCTCAACACCATTGTGAATGGGCTTATGGAATTGGGACAACCCATGCACCAAGGGAATGTAAACTCAAAGATTCTTAGATCTCTTCCCAATAGGTGGCAATCGTAGGTGACCTCCATTGAAGAAATAATAAGCCTTTGTGTATATTCCTACCAAAGAACTCATTGGAATCTCCAAGATTTTGAAGTGAGCCTTGACACTCAAGAAGAAGAAGAAGACAAGATAGAAGATAAGGAATTCAAGAAGATAAAGGATGCAGCCGATGTGCACATTTCATATATACTTTATGCACATCTTCTCACACAAATTCAATTCATTTTGGTCTTAATTTAGCCTCTAATCATACTTAATTTGCCATCTTTTAGTTGTTTTACTTGTTACATGATGTTGATCATATGTACACATAAAAGATTATGAAATGAAGATAATCCAACCCAAATATGACCTTAGTTGGATTCCTTATTGATTTGCAGCTGATAAAGAGTTGATCTTGAAGAAACAACACAAGACATGGTGTGTCTTTATTTGTACACATCGTGTAACTTTCCAGAAGGGCATTGCTCCATGCAAATCATAGAACATGGTGTGTAATATTTAACACATGACATGCAAGTTCCTAGAAGGATTTAGTCCCCAAACTATGTAGACAAATACATGTCAGATCATCATCAAGACACATCATGTCTGCATGTTCAAAGGCCAAAGTTCAACATTCTTCCCAAGTACACAGGCGTGTTATTAACACACAGTGTGTGCCACCCACCCAGGTCAGTTCTAGTTGTAGCTACATGATGTGTCTTTATTGGAGCACACCGCGTACTTATTGCAAAAAAGCAGGTCAAATGTCTATTGCACTACGCCACAAGACGTGTCTTCATAAAGTCACGTCGTGTCTTTATCAGTTTTCTCCAGATTTCATAAGCAACTATCCCTTGTTTTAAAATTGAGTGCAGCCATTTGGGGCGGTTATCACTCGTTATTTGAAGCACTTTTTTACTAGAGAGAGTTAAAAAGAAAAACAGGGGCAAATTTGGAGAAGAAGGTGAGGTTTCTTGAGAGAGAACCTCATTTCTTCATCATTTCCTTCCCCTTTCTCCTCCAAGGGTGTAGCTAAACTTCTCTACTCCAGCCAAGCTTCTAGGGAGGGAAGATAGTCCAAGTTGGAGCTACTAAAAGGGTGGAACATCTTCCTCAAGCTAGAGTTTTACTCCTTCCACTCCATTATTGTTTACTCTTAGCTTTTCTTCTCTCTAATCATGGAAAACTCTGAAAATTATGCAATGTACTTGTGTTTCTTTATCATGTACGAGTAAAACCTTTGTTCTTCGGCATGGGAGAGTAGCCCCCATGCTATTACTCATGTGAACTCGTAATTTATATATAATGTTAGTTAATTTGCTTCTCCATGGGTTTCTATGGTGTTTTACTGCTTGTATGCTTGGTTGGCCACCAATTGTACGTGTTTTATGCTCCTTTGTGCTATTTCAGAGAATGTACAAGGGAGTAGAGTGTAGATCTCATGGAAGCATTTTCTTGACCACGTAAGTGGTTAGAGAACATTTAGGATCCAAGGTTGTGTTTGAATCTAAGCATAGACATGGGAGTGCTATGTGAAGATGACCTGTATCATGTCACCGAAAGGTGTATGATGACCGCAACCTCCTTACAGATTGTTTACCTTTATCTAATTTCATAGTTATACATGATATGATATTAGGGTGGTGAGATATTATGTCTAGGACCCTCTAAAATCTTATCTTAATCTTTAAATTTAAGCTTTTTTTGTTTACCTATCATCTAGTGAGTTGCAATCAAACTCAACTATTATAATGCAACTTAGATTGTTGAAAGTCAGCTCTTTTATTCCTAACTAGACGAGCTCTCTAAGGTTCGACCTTGACTACAATTTATCCCCTATACTTGTGATTGATTGACAGGTTGAGACATATGATATTTAAAACTTGCTTGTCTTAGGCAATCAACCAGTTTTTGGCATCGTTGTCGGGGAGCTATGGTCATTTTAGTTAGAGTAAAAGTGCTAGTTAGTATTCGAGACTAAGTCATCATTTTCCATATTTCATATTGTGATACCCTTTTATTTTTGTAATTCTCACTTAACTATTATTTTTATAGGTTGCATGTGTCGCTCTAAGAGGGGTTTTGAGACATTAACATTCTTTAACCTAGAAATTGAGCGAACATTTTGCAGTCAAAGGAGAGTAAGAAGAGGTGATAACTCTACAAACTTGGAGAGATCACAATCATCATCATCTTACTCAACACCTTCACCACCGTCCTCACCTGATTACTATCAAGAATCGGGGATGGAGGACAACTGCCCACTTAATGAATTCATTGTGTCGGCTGCCATCAACATATGTGGAGCCATTGATCATCCTGCTATTAAAGAAAATAATTTCTCCATCAGTACCACCATAATGCAGATGATCCAACAGGACTATTTTGGAGGAACTCCTATGGAAGATGAAAATATTCACATAGCCAAGTTTTTGCAATACATGAACACCTTCAAGAACAATGGTGTTCCAGCTGAAGGTATACATCTACTCCTATTCTCATTCACTTTCTGAGACCGATCCAAGGAGTGTCTCTCTTCTTTGCCCATGGAGTCCATCAAGAGTTTGGATGAGTTGTTGCATGCTTTTCTTACCAAGTATTTTCCTCCAAGCAAGATAGCTCAACTAAGGATCCAACTCACCAACTTCAAGCAACTGGAAGGTGAAACATTGTATGACACATGGGAGAGATTTAAAGACTTGAAATTCCTTTGTCCTCACCATGGTTTGACCAATTGGTTGCTACTTCAAACTTTCTATAATGGGTTATTTTACAACACCCATATGATTATTGATGTTTCTACAAATGGAGATCTAATGAACAAGTCCTATAATGAAGTGTATGCTATTATTGAAGACATGGAACTCAACCATAGTCAGTCGAGCACTGAAAGGGCCAGCCAACCTTTTTCATCAAGCAGTTCAACTAATAAATCTAGTAGGAAGAATATTGTATACGCAGTAGATCTCCTTGCCACCAAGATTGCTGCTTTAACTCAAAAGTTCGAGAAGTTGACCACTCACCCTATCCAAGATGATGAACAACTGTGTGAAGCATGTTGAGCATCTGGTCACAACTCTTCTTCTTGTTTTGCACCACAAATGAACACCATAGAGATGCCATAGCAGGTCAATGTAGTAGGCAAATTTAGAAATAGACAAGTATACAATCCTTTATCAAAAACTTACAATCCAAGATGAAGGGACCATCCAAATTTCTCTTATAGGAACAAAAACTCTCGGAATCAACAACAGCAAGTCAAACTCAGAACCAACAACAACCTATGACCAACTACCAGCCTATGAATAACAATCGTCAACAACCGTCAGGATATAGAAACAAAAACAGTAGGAATTTCAACCAACTTTAGCAAATGAGTCAGCCCCAACAAAAGTCTAGTTTAGAAAGCCTTATTGAGACTTTTATGACTATACAAATTCAGCAAAATGATGAGTTTCAAGCACATGGTAATCTCTTGAAAGATACCATCACCCAACTCTCATCTAAAGTTGATGGGATTGTCACCCATACAAAGATGCTAACGAATCAAATTGCTCAACGGGCTTTAGCCAGTCAAAAAGCCTCATCTATCTCACTGCCCTTCCAACTGGAATTGAACTCACATGAATGCAAATCTATTTCTTTAAGAAATGGAAATGTCATAAAGAGGTCATTACTAGAAGAAGAAAAGAAATCTGATGATAAGAAGGAATTTGATGGTGAAGAGAAATGAAGGAAGAAGGAGTCAAATGAAGAACAACCACCATACAAGCCAACTGTTCCTTTTCCATAGAGATTAGAAAATAAGAAAGATGAAACCAAGTTCCGCAATTTCATGGACATACTCAACAAATTGTATGTCAACCTTCCCTTGTCTAAAGTCATTCGTGAGATGCCCTTCTATGCCAAGTTCCTTAAAGACATTTTAACCAAAAGGAGGAGGATGGATGACATGGAAACTGTCATATAATCTGAAAGAACTAGTTCTATCATTCAAAACAAAATACTAGAGAAACTTGATGATCAAGGTGCATCCACATTTCCATGTAAGATTGGCGACACTACATTCAATAAAGGTTTAGTTGATCTTTGGTCCAACATAAGCCTTATTCTATTTTCACTATGGGAGAAACTTGATATTGGAGAACTAAAGCCAACCAAGACGGACATTCAACTTGTTGATCACACCATGCAATCCTAGAGGTATTGTTGAAGATGTGCCCATTCAAGTGGGGGGGGGGATTTCAACCCATGTGATTTTATTTTCATTGATATGAATGAATTCCTTCCAACCCTATCCTCTTTGGAAAACCTTTTCTCCGTACAGTTGATTGTATAGTCTATGTAAGGGAAGGCAATATCACTCTTAGAGTAGGAGGGGAGATTATGGAGTTCTCTATTCTAGATGAAATGAAAGCCCCAAGCAGGATTGAAGCATATTTTCCTAGTGGAAGATGAAGATTTTTCTAATTTTCTCATTGACTATTCTGTAGAAACCAAGTTGGATATTTCCATGGCAATAGAAAATCTGGACATTACTTCTAGTACCACATCATCACCATCTCATGAAGATACTTCATCTTTGAATAATGATTCTAGCACACAAACCAAGGAGAAAAGGTAGAACTCAAACCCTTCCATCGGGGCTAAGGTATGTTTTTCTTGGCCCTAATTCTACTTCTCCTATGATAATAAATTTTTATTTGACCGATGTTCAAGAATCAAAGTTGTTAAATGAATTGAGATTATATAAGGAAGTCATCAGTTACTCAATTGATGATTTGAAAGGCATAAACCCCTATGTTTGCATGCATAGAATAAATCTAGAGGATGATGCCAAGCCATGTGTAGAACCTCCTAGACGTTACATATTTGAGGTTGTTAAAAAGGAAATTTTCAAGTTAAAAGATGTAGGCATCATTTATCCCATTAGTGACAGCCCCTAGGTGAGTGTCACTCACGTAGTACCCAAAAAGGGGGTGCAACTGTCATAAAGGGAGATAATAATGAACTGATTCAAACCTGAGTTGCCACGTGATGGTGCATTCACTACTACAGAAATAGCATTCAACATCGCTTTTCTGGGCGTCGGTCATTTATAAAAACTGACACTTAAACAATTCAACGTCGGTTATTAAGCAAGACCGATGTCTATATTCGAAGACAAGCCAGACACGGGTATCGCTTTGTATTCAGCGTTGGCTGTATATAAAAAACCGACACCTAAAATACCCCGCAAAATCCAATTTTTGAGCAAAAAAATTTTGCCCCCAAAGTGTTACATACAACGTCAGTTATTTACCTAAAAACCGACGCCTAAAAATGACAAAATTTGTGAGAAAAGTTCCAAATTAGGTGTCAGTTTTCTGTGAATAACCGACACTGTTAAGTGTACCCGCCAAAAAATTAGGGTAAAGATTGTCGCGTTGGACGTCGGTTTTTAAGGGACAACTGACACTAAAAAGTTTAGGTGTCGGATTTTTTTGATAACTGACGCCTTTTACCAACTTAATAAACCCACGATCAGCAACTCTTCTCCTTTCTTCTGTTTCATCGTGAAGCTTTTGATCTTCTCTGTTGTTGCTGCATCGCCACCCACCCGCCCGTTGCTGCTCGCTCGCCACTGACGTCGCCTGCTTCTCGCCGCCGTTGCTGCTGCTCGTCGTTGTCACCGTTGCCTCTCCTACTTCCACTCTTCTCACCGCCGCCGCCTTTTCTTCCTCCTTCTTTTCTTCTCGCCGTTGTCGTCGTTGCTTCCACTAGCTGCGGCACGGGTAGCCCTCTTTTCTTCCTCCTTCTCCCTCTTCTTCTTCCTTCTCCCTCCATATACCAACAGTAAGCACGACTGTGGCTGTGTTGGCCGACCACGGCCATGCTGGACAACACGTCCATGGTGGGCCAACACAGTCATGGCCGTGCTTGCTGTTGGTAAGGAGGTAGAAGGAAGAAGAAGAGGGCATTTTATTCATGTAATTTTTTTATATTGCTTTGTATTTTTTTATCTACTGATTATATTTATTTATCTATATGTTGCTATTGTAAATCAACCTAGGATATGAACAAATATAAAACCAACACCTAAAACCCTAGTTTGATGAGCATGTTGTTAATCATGTTAATTATGATTCTTTTATATATTCTAATTTCAATATATAATTATGTGATCCCAACATCTTAAATTGAATTAGAACGATTTCAATGAATTATAGGGTTTTAAAGTTGATAATCATATATGTACATGCGGAAATAGGGTTATTAAACCAATGGTTATAACATAGTATGATCTTAATCTGATTTGGATGTTCATAATAATGTAGTATGTTAAATATGATGATTGGGGCTACATATAATGTCTAGTAAAGATTCCTAGCCCTTTTGTCATTAGGGTAATTTTTAAACAAGTTTATAACATTGCATTGTGAATTATTGCATGTTTGAAACTATTGATTTCTTGATTTATTATTTAATAATGCTCTATAGATTAGGATTAACCATGTTGTCTGTAGTTTATATACATTTATTATATATAAGAATGACAACACATGTATTTGTTGGCCTAGAAACCCGTCCAAGATTTACTCATTAGGAGTAAATCTTGGATAGTCCCCAGTTTGGGACTGTTCTTGAACACCTAATCTCACTTAGGATGTAAGTGTATAATGTGTATTGGGTTTTCAAGAAAATTTCGGTAGCATTTCCCCGTTTTTTCTCTAAGTACATATGTACTTAGAGAACAGCGGGGAAATGTTGCCAAAATTTTCTCGAAAACCCAATACACATTATAAACTTACTAGTGAGATTAGGTGTTCAAGAATGGGATAGGTGGTACACATTTATTATATATAAGAATGACATCACATATATTTGTTGTTCTAGAAACCCGTCCAAGATTTACTCATTAGGAGTAAATCTTGGATAGTCTCCGGTTTGGGACTGTTATTGAACACCTAATCTCACTTAGGATGTTTTAACCATTAATTATATAAAAGACCTTAAACCCTAAAGTTTTAACCATGCATAAACTCTAATATGTTAACCCTAGACCCTAATCTTGTTGTAATATATACTTATTGTTTTCTCTTTGTTCATAGAATGGATAGATCATGGATGTCCATTCGCAATCGCTGTACCCCAGAGTTTATATCTGGTCTTGATCAGTTTATTAGATTTGCCGAGGAACATAGGAAACAACCTGGAGATAGGTTCTACTATCCATGTAGGCATTGCGGTAACAACTTGAAAGTCAGTACTGGTGACGAAATGAGAAGTCATGTCATGTGCAACGGGATTGTACAAGGCTATACAGAATGGCACTGGCATGGAGAGATTTCAAACCCAAAACCAGTGGATGTCGATAGTAGTGCTTGTATGGAAGAAGAAATTGCCTTTGATGACATAGATGTGAATGAATCAGTTCTACTAGACATCGTTGATGCGATGCTGGATAGTTGTGGGGTAGAGCACACCAAAACTGATCCACCTCCCATGTTTAGAAACATTGTGCATGATGCTGAGATACCGTTATACACGGGTTGTAAGTTTACGAAGCTTAGCGCTGTGTTGAGATTGTATAAACTAAAAGCTAACAATCGATGGAGCGACAAAAGCTTCACGTCATTGTTTTCTTTGTTGAAAGAAATTCTTCCTGAAGGAAACAAGCTGCCGATCTCAACATATCGGTTAAAGAAATTGTTGTGCCCAATGGGAATGGAGGCCAAGATGATACACACATGCAAGAATGATTGTGTATTATTTCAAAAGGACTATGTGGATTTGAAAGATTGTCCGAAATGTGGTGCGTCAAGGTATAAATTGACGACTTCGGGGGAGCCCAAAATTGGTTCTCCCGCCAAGGTGATGTGGTATCTACCTATAATACCAGAGTTTCAACGCTTGTTTGCCAATCCTATAGATGCGAAGAATTTGAGGTGGCATGCAAATGTTAAGAAAAATAATGATGGGATCCTACGACATGCGTCTGATTCCCCACAGTGGAAGAAGATTGATTTATTGTACCCTGAATTCGGTGAAGAGGACAGGAATCTAAGACTTGGGCTTTGTACAGATGGGATGAATCCGTACGGAACATTGAGCAGCCAACATAGCACTTGGCCAGTTATGCTTGTTGTATACAATCTTCCTCCCTGGTTGTGTATGAAAAATAAGTATGTTATGCTGTCGACTTTGATATCGGGCCTTAAACAACCTAGAAATGATATTGACGTTTATCTTGAACCTATGGTTGATGACTTGAAGAAGCTCTGGGGTGAAGGTGTGATGACCTATGATGCTTCACAAAGAGAGACATTTTGTTTGCACGCTATGTTGTTTTGCACTGTGAATGACTTTCCAGCATATGGGAATTTGTCTGGATATAGTGTCAAAGGATCTAAAGCGTGTCCTATATGTGAAGAGAACACTAATTCAATACGACTAAAACACGGTGGCAAGACCCTATATCTTGCTCATCGAAGGTTTCTTCCAAAATTCCATCTGTATCGTAGGTTGCGCAAAGCATTCAATGGACGGAATGAGGAACGTAGTGCACCTAAACCTATATCAGGGGAAGATGTTTATGAAAGAGTGAAAGACATCGCCAATGAATTTGGTAAGAGATCACAATGTACGATGGCCACAAGGAGTGACAAGTCTTTATTCAAGAAGAAGTCAATATTTTGGGATCTTCCTTATTGGAGTTCTTTGACAGTCAGGCATTGTATCGATGTTATGCACATTGAGAAAAATGTATCTGATAGCGTCATCGATACTCTGTTGAATATACCAGGTAAGACTAAAGATGGGATAAAATCCAGAATGGACCTATGTGAAATGGGAATAAGGACAAAATTAACAGAAGGAGTTAGTTGCGATCGGAGAACATACTTACCTCCCGCTTGTTACACGTTGTCTAGAAAGGAGAAGAAAGCATGTTGTGAATGCTTGGTAAATGTTAAGGTGTCACAGGGTTACTCATCCAACATCCGTACATTGGTATTAATGAAAGATCTGAAGTTGATAGGTCTTAAATCTCATGATTGTCACACTCTAATGCAACAAATATTGCCCGTGGCAATTCGATCTATATTGCCGAAGCATGTACGGTTTGCAATCACCAGACTTTGTTTCTTTTTCAAGAGTATGTGCAGCAAAGTTATTGACCCTGATACTCTTGACCAATTGCAAAGAGAAGTGGTTGTTACCCTATGTCATCTTGAGATGTATTTTCCTTCTTCGTTCTTTGATATCATGGTGCATCTTGTTGTCCACTTGACTAGGGAAGTGAAAATGTTGGGACCAATTTTCTTGCATTGGATGTATCCCTTTGAATGATACATGAGCATTTTTAAAGGTGATGTTTGAAACCGTTATCGGTCTGAAGGGAGTATTATTGAGGGTTATGTGGCGAGAGAGGTTATGGATTTTTGCAATGACTTTCTGAGTGGTAATGACGCTCCCGTGAATGATAAGAATATTGAGGAGCATTTTGTCAAAGGAGTTTTGGGATCACAGGTGAAAGTAATCATCCGTGAGCAGTTGGAGCAAGGTCACTTGTATATTTTACACAACATCGACGAAGTGAGTGTTTATATTGAGGAACATACCAATTTCATCAAGATACAATATCCTCGATCCAATTCAATGTGGCTTGCTAGAGAGCATAACAAGACATTTATTAAGTGGTTTGAAGATAAAGTTTTACATCAACTATCTCAAACACCAGATAATCTTACTGAAACCATCAAATGCCTCGCCTTTAAACCAAAATTGAATGTTATGTCTTATGAAGGGTTTGACATAAATGGTTTCTCATATTACACAAAGCGTCAAGATGATAAGAGTGTCGTCCAAAACAGCGGGGTCACCCTTCAAGCGTCTTCATTGTTTTTTGCAAGTACAAAGGATAAAAGTCCACGTGAAGCTAAAATGTCATATTATGGTGTCATTGAAGACATATGAGAGTTTGACTATGTAGATTTCATAATTCCGCTCTTTAAATGTAATTGGGTTGACAACAACAAAGGAGTTATAGTGGATGAATTGGGTTTCACATTAGTGAACTTTGAAAAGATTGGCGAGAAGGGTGAACCATTCATATTGGCATCACAGGTGAAACAAGTATTTTATATCGATGATCCTGCAAATGATAAATGGTCGGTTGTTCTTCATGGTAAAAGACAGTTCATTGAAGATCATATAAATGAAGAAGAGTACTATGATAAGTATGATGACTCCAGTCCATTCTCAGTTGGGTTGCCAACACCACCAAACATTGAAGTTGGGGATCACAATGACTTGTATGTTTGCGGGGATCATAATGAAGGATTGTTAATTGATAAAAGATCACAATATTAGAGGCATGGATGTTTATATTTTTATTATGTTTTATTTTTCTAAATGTGAACTTTACAATGTGAATGTGGACTTTACAATGTGAATTACTTTACAATGTGAATGTGAACTTTACAATGTGAATGTGAACTTTACAATGTGAATTACTTTACAATGTGAATGTGTACTTTACAATGTGAACTTTACAATTAGTGTTACTTTACAATGTGAAATTTATAATTTGAATGTCAACTTTCAGATGGCTGAGCATTCCCATGATGACTTTGTTGATGATCACCGTGATGATGAGGACGTGATTGCACCGCCTGACAATGTTAGTTAATTTTAATTATGAATATATCCCTGAGGTTTCTATATATATGTTCATTTATAATTTTATCATGTAAGTGTGTTTTTTTTATCAAATTTTAGGCTGGTGATGTACCCCCTGAAGTTGTTACAGCACTTGATGAGCAACAAAAGAAACTTGAGAAAGTGAGGGGCATCACAATGATGAACAAGTTAATACATCAAAGGGGCAATGGCCACAAATTGGTTGTGGATTTTGATCAGGCAGGAAATCCATATGGAGTGAACCGCAACTCATTTGTTTCATATCTTGGGGTTCTTACTCGCAGCCATTGCAGTCCTATCCTACAATCATGGCATAAAGTTCCTAAGGGAAATAAAGACCACATATGGAAGGAACTATGCATGAGTTATTATTATTTGTAATTCTATTTGTGTAGCAATTCTATTTAATTCACAATTCTATATAATTTTAGGAAACTAGTTAATAGCAATTCTATTTAATTTGCAGAGCATATTTGATCTGGATGAAAAGTTGCATCGTAAATGTGTGATGCAATGTTGTGGGAGGGTCCTAAGGAACTATAGGACCAATCTCACCCGAGATTACATACGCGATGCTGAGAATAGGTTCTTGATTGATTTCAATTCTAGACATTGATCAATATTTCACTAACTCTACACTAATAATTATTTTTGTTTGTATTCTCTTTGAAAAATAAATATAGGAAGAAGGAAGCCACACAGCAATGGAACTACTTGGACCCCAAAGACTGGGAGGAGTTTGTTACCCAAAGAAAAATAGATGAATTCAAGGTATTAAGCGCCACTACCAATTTAATTAATATATCTTTTTATGTATTCACCTATTCAAGATTAACCTTTAGTGTTACTAACCAAATCAATGTGCTAACTAACTAGGCTAAGAGTGATGCTCAACGAGCAAGACGTGCACTAAATGTGCACGACCACACAATGGGTCCAAGAGGATATGCAGGCATTTGCCAAAGACTACAGGCAGAGTCTACTGAGCCTGCTGCTACTCAGGAGACTGCAGAGTCCTCTACTGCTGCTCCCGCACCTCTGCCTCGCCATGCTTTGTGGATAGTTGGGAGGCAAAACAAGAAGGGAGAGATATTGAAGCACACAACCGCTGAGGCGGATGCAAAAATGGTAAAAATCAACTCTTAGAGCAATCTATCGATATTGATTATTGTTATGTTTACTTACAAATTTTTGTTGATGGTGATTAGCGAGAGTTGCATGAGCAGAGGAAGGAAGGCAAGTTCATCCCTCAGGGCACAAGGGATGAACTGACAGTTGCTCTGGGTAACCCAGAGCATCCTGGACGTGTAAGGGGTGCAGGCGCTGGTGTAGGCATCAAAGCATTCTTTGGGCCATCCCAGCACAAAACTGTCTCAAAAGCGGGACTTTCACAAGTTGAGGTAACTTATTCTGGTTTTTGAACGTTATTGGGAAAGGGAATTCAATAATCAAAAACTAGCATTTCTTTTATCCATGTATAGGTAGATTCGTTAATTGATAGGAGAGTCGAGGAAGTAATTGATAAAAGACTCCATGAAGAAATTAATAAGTGGCAGGCATCTCAGACTTCCACTCAGACATTACCTGTGGCTGGCCTCTCTTCTCCTACTGCTTGTACTGCAGAGGTTGGGAGTAATCCTATAGACCCACAACCTGGCATGTCATATGTGAGTATTTTTATGGCATATATAATAGCTAGTCTGTTCAAGATGATATGTTTGTGTATATATGCATATAACATTCTTTACGTAAATTTGTAGGGGTTGAAGCCATGTCGACTAAAAAGTAAAGGATATATCATTGCAGAGGCATCGTCTTACCCACCCCTTAAAGGGTGCATGTTTCATGGGAGTCCAGTACCAGATGGCATGGTACGTGAAGGGTGTCTGAAACGATAGTGCCATTGGAGGCTGGTCACAAAAGTAATCAGTAGCGCAATAGTCTTTGGCATGTCTAGATAATATAAGTTGTCTTGTTCCTCATGGCCCGAACCAATCTTTATCCTCGTATGTAGATCCTAAAATATAACACCATCCGAATCAAAAGTATTAAGCATCGTAGGCTCTTTACAGTCCTACTCATAGATAACATATTTATTGGGAATTTAGGAACATATAGTGTTTAATATAATAAAAGACAACTAGGAGTTCAGATATTCTCAATTTTGGAAATAGGTGTTTGAGAATCGACAGCAAGAGTAATAGGAGGAATAACAAAAATTTTATGCATGTTAGAAAATAAAGTATGATTTCCAGTAATATGGGAGGTTGCACTAGTGTCGATCACCCATGTATTTTTACCAGACTGTGCCAGCAAAGTAGAATTACCATCAGCTGAGGTCTCAATGGAGGAAGTTAGTCTTACTTGGAGTAACTTCTCAAACTCAGAGTGGATCCATATTACAGAAGGTGGAGCAAATGAGGATGCAACAGTGTCAGGATATTTTGATGTGACTTAATTTTCCTAGACATGTTTGCCAGGCTTGATCCAACAACGGTCTTTAGTATGATTAGTCAACCTACAAAACTTGTTGTAGCAATTCTCAATAGATGAAGAGTCAGAACTAGACGAGTAAGATTGGAGACCAGGTCTATTAGTGGAGCATCTTCAACTACACCCACAACTGTAGCCACAACCATGAAAAGAATCACCAGACCGAACGACAAGTGTCACTGCATCAGAGAAATCATGGAAAACTTGAGTGATAGAGGGTATGTGTTGTACATGTTTGAGAACATCCCTCAAGGTAGGTAGGGGATCACTGGATAGGATTTGATCAACCACACCCGCAAAGGAGTGTGGTAACCCATCAAGGAACTAAACAAATTATAGCTCATTGTGCAGTCATTGGATTTCCTTAATATCAGCAACAAGTGGGTGCTAGATCTTGAATTCATCCCAGAGCGCACAACAATAATTGTAGTAGTCCTCTATAGAACTAGTATCAGTGTATTTCTTCTTGTCCAAGTGTTTGAATATTTCAAACACTTTCTTCAGATTGTGTTTATGAGAGTGCATGTGGGAAAGTTGATCATGCATGTCCTTAGTCATCCGAAGTCATAGAACAGACTGGTTGAAGTTAGGTTCAGCATGTTCTTCTAGTTGGAGGTGGAGAAAGTATGCTCTATTTAGTGTCATTAGTGAGTGGAGTTGGAAGAGCAAACGAATCATCAAAAGGGACATGCTAAATCTATACCTAGCTATTGAGTATTCCACTTGAGGTTGTTCCTGTCCGCAAAGGTGATATGAGCTATATTGGAAGAGGGATAGAAGCATGTGTACGGACATCAACACCAAAATATTATTTTGGGTCCTTGCATTGAATGAACAATATTAGAATCCAATAGTACTTTGTGTCAATCATTCCATTTACCTCAAGGGAATGTGATTTGGGGACCACCCAAAACTACTCTTCTAGTTTTGAAATCAAACCCCAATAATTACATCACCATCATATTTCATACATGCAACCACCCAAAGGAACTTGTCAAGCATATAGTTTCCCACATTGGTCTATTTGTTGTTCAAATAGACCATAGGAAAAACATAGTGTCTTTTGAGACAACTCAATGTCTCTTCTTTCCCCCAAAAATAGTGTTATATAAAACTCAGTGGAGATAGCATAGCAGCACACTATGACTATGATTGTCCCTTCCCACCTTTTCTTTCTATGATAAATCATATGTGATTTTAGAGTACAATTGTTACACCCACATCTCAAGTTAACTACTTATCATGATATTAGGGCATAAATTGAGTACTAAACAATGCCAAACGTCACTCTTAACTTTGTTTGATGTACAATTCTCATATGACATATTCAATCACATGACTAACATAGCAGATATACAATTGGGTTCCTCTAAACTAATTTCAATATTAAAGATACACAAGAAAGCATTCATATAAATTCTTATTATTTACATGTACACATGTCTAATAACTAATTTATGTGCTAAAAAAATAAATAATATTCTACAATATCATTTAAAACTCTCTTATATAATATTAGGACCTAGAGTAGATAGGGAACGAGGCTAAATAATTCTTCCTTAAAAACTTGACTAACATCCTTCTACGGCAGGACTTATTGAAATATTTTGCTATCTTCATATCAACAATGTTACCTAAACATTTGCTCTATAGAGTGTGTGAACTACTAGCTCTATGAATGGAAATTCACCCAAGTATACCAGATCATAAAAATATTCTTTGTCTAATGGGATTGCAGTTTGAATATAGATAATCAAGTTATTAAATGTTGATCTAATTGAGAAATAATTTAAATTCATCATGTCAAAATACTAAGAATAAGTAAATTCTTAAGTCTGGATTCTTAATCTCTTAGTTGTCTTATTAATTCACAAGACTCAGATGAAGTGTACCACAAGATGTGAAAGAATAGTAGCAATCTACAATCTGACTATACAAGACTTAGAGTAGACAAGGGACTCTAAGTCTGCTAACTAACTCCCTATTTTGTAATGGGTTTCTCTACGTCTAGCATCAGTAGCTATATCCAAATAATTTGGACTACTCCTCTATACCTGGGTACCCATTTTAGAGTCAAACACTCTAGATGAAACTATGTATATCAGTGGTTCCAAAAGGGTTGACTCACTGAGTAGTAACTAAATTGGGTACCACCAAAGTCTCTGGTTGGTGTTGGATAGCTCTACCATAAAACTAAGAGATCATTGACATTGGACTTAACCCCTCGTATTTGCATGCTCCAGCTTCCCAATGGGAAATTCATTTCCTCCATTGTGATGTAGACCTATGCAAGGGATCTACAGCTAATTAATCCTTTAATTTCACTAAAAAATTATTTACTGAGCCTTTTCTTAGTTTATCCTATAATTTAATAATTCTTTTTTATATTTGCGTTACGCACAATATTTTACTACTAAAAATAATATTAAAAATTTTGTGTATTTCTAAAAAGAATGCAATTAAAATGTAAATTCTAAACATTGTATTTTGTTTAAATTTACTAATTTAAATACATATGAATATACTAAAATGATCTACTATAATAAGATTATTGAGCTTTCATATTGAATACATCTGATCTAATCTAACTGAACTTCACTGAACTACTAGTATTTAATACCATGAATAGTTAGTTGTGTTTTCTCGTCTTGTTTTGTGGGACGTTGTTTTGTTGTTTTGTTAGGTCTGTGTTGGTACTTTGTGGTCGAGCTCTTTGTCTGGGGATCTTTCGTGGTCTTCAGGATGATTTTCTCTGTCAGCGGCTTTGCAAACTCCTCTCCAGATGTACTCTTAGGCTCTTATAGATTGATGAATTCCATCCCAGATAGCTATTTTAGACAGCCACTACAAGAGGTGGACAATGCAGAAGCGTACCTATCACATCCCAATTTGAGCCTTGTGCTATGTCTTTCAGTAGAAGGAGCTGTTGCTTGGTTACTTGATGAGAGATGTCTATCTTGTAGATGTCGTATGGCTTTCTTTTAATGATATTGAGCTATTTTCAAAAAAAAATACCATGAATAGTTTTTACTAGTTGAATTGATCATCGTGTAAATAACATTGAAAGGGATATGCATATTATCATCTAGGTTCATGACTGAAATGAATATGATATTTAATACCAAACTTTAGAATGTGTTTCCTTTCTAAACATTTAGGGAAAACTCAAATGCACCAACGGATCTATGCTATATTATTTTTGAAACTCATACAAAACATGTACATGCATTATACAACAAAAACTATTTTACGTTAAATCAATTTTCCTAGCTATTTGGATCCTATATGCCTTAAAAATCCAAATTAGGGATGACTAGTTGAAATATAGATAATTTAGAAGAAGAGACGAGCATGTTATTTATGATTTGGATTCCATCTGTGAAAATTGTGTCTAAAGAATAACTTCCACTCACTATAAGTTCATTCCACCAAACTCTTGGAAAAAAACAAACTAAAAGGATTGATTTCTAACAAAGAAAATGATTTCAAATTTATAGGTCTAAATTAGAATTGTTTAGGACAATTTATCATCAAATCAATTAAATTGAGTGTATTGCATACATAATATCAAAATTGGTGTAAATCCACTCACCCTTGTTGTAATAAGTTGGTATTATACCTCCTACCTTGTTCCAAGAAGGTGAATTCTAGAATTCTATAAAAAGTTCCAACAAACTTTTCCAAATTTGAGAATCACCAAAGCCCTAGCTTGGGATCATTCCTAGATGAAGCATGAGAAAAGAGAGAGAAGATGGAGATTTTGTGATTTTTTTTCTCCACTTATTGATATATTTTGGCCACATCAACAGGACTAAGTAAACTAGGAAGAAAGAAGAAGTGAATCAAAGAACTTACTAGATTCAAATTGAATTTGAGGAAGAACTTGAGAAAGATCAACCCTAGGTCAACTTCCACCTAAATCCACTATAAATAACATCTCTATCTTCAACCATGAAATTTTAGATGAGACTGGGGAGGTAGTAGCTTGGTGCAGAAAGAGAGGGCTCCCCAGAGTAGGGACCCAGGTTCAAATTCCCAATTGTGCGCCTCAGCCCTCCTTGGTCCTATTACACAACATGGCCTCTATCTAAGTTTGACGTTCCCTCAGATATGTTGGGAGTTGAGGGTAGGACGAGGGTTTACACTGTTAGGAAGGGTCACAATTGCGGCCCACATTCGGGGGTGGTCCCATGTCATCAAAAAGAAAAGAACTTTCATAGGAGAATTATGAGTTTTTAGTTGTTTTAGGTCAAATGAGTCTAATAAAGTCATTTATGGTTCTTGGGTAATTTAGCAAAGAGGTCCATAAATGAACATTTTCTTTTAAATTTTATTTTCAATACAATAATTTGGCATATCTTGGGTGTTTGACCATCAAATAAATATTTGTGAACTTCTATATATTCCAATTTCATTCTAGATTAGATTAGCAACTAATATCACTTATAAATAGTGAAACTTAATTTATGAAAATTATTTATCATAATTCAATGATAAACTATTTAGAGAAAATCCAAGACAAAACCTTAATTCCAGTATGTATTAGGTTTTGTCTACCTAGATCTTATAGTCAAACAAAAATTGGTATATAATTTATGAATCAATCAAGAAAAAAAATACAATTTTAACACTAATTTGGAAAAATCACACTATTAAGCAAAAAAATATAGATTAAGGGTTAACTAGGGTTTAGGGTGTGACAAATCACCCCGCCTTTGAGCATTTCACCCTAATCCTAGATAAGGATGAAACATAACATCACATCTAATTGAATGACTCTCACATTATTTAATTTAATCTCTAAGTGATCCTTCTTTATCATCACATCTCATTTACTATATTTTTGGTATTTAATAAGTATTGTAATAATCTATCTATATAAGATGGATTTCAAATTTCTCACCATTATTTCGTGCATTTTATAATCAAGGGAATAAATTATTATGATATTTCATATGTAACTCTATCACATTTCTATTAACCATAATTTTTCTCATATAGGGGCAATGTCACAACTTTCATCAATATTTGCATTTAGCTTACTTTTCATGATAATCATCATTTTACTTGGTAGTCTATTATAAACTATGAAATCTTATTAAATATTTCCAATTGTTTTTGAACTATTATCAATTAGGATCAATTTCACGCCTTTGGATCTCCATCCATCAAATTTATGTATAAATTTATATATTTATTTTAAATTATTAATTTTGAACATTTTCCCTCTATTTCAAGCTTTTATATCCATATTACATTTCATTATACTCCCATACTATCTCCATGTATATTATCAAAGAAACCATAAGAAGTAAGTTTGGTAGTTCCATATAAAACAATCATGCTTAATCTGGCAAGTGCTTTGATGTAAGATTCTAATATGATAATCAATTAGGAAGATTAGACACTCAACTTTTTGTCTTAATATGCTATTGATAGGTAAACATGTAGTTATCACTATTGAATCTTTCCATGGGTAGAGGGGGGATATAATAACAACTAAGGATGACAAAGATGAAGGATGGATCAGATGTGCCAATACTACTAGTACCAACCTATCTATTTTTCATATATATATATATATATATATATATATATATATATATATATCTTCTAGATATTGTGTGATATTAGATACAAATGGTTGCAAAACTTATGTCATGTGGATATAATATTTCTCAATATTACCCATAGGTTCTAGAGCTTTCAAGAGTACATGAATTCTAAGGATCGTTAATAATGAGGAATATATGTTTTTCTATCAAGATATTAGTGTTCTTGTTTTTCCTTAGTGTTGTTTGAAATTTAATGCCTTGTATCTTAAGTTCTTATTTGACCCTTCCTATTATCCTTGTCCTAATCAGAGTATCATGAAAGTTAGTTATCATTATCTCATACCTCACCCATACTCTTCTTTTACCTTTGTATTCAATTACTTCCTTTGTACATTTCTCTTATTCTATCATTGGTTCATTTTTTTATTATATTTATGTTTATTTATTCTCAAGAAAGGATCACACAAATAAATAGAATGAGTATAAAACTAATATTATATGTCTTATAACATTCCACTGGTACTTTTCTCTCATTAAATCTAGTTTACCTTTGTCAAAAACATTTATTTAATGATTTTCAATCTTAACATTTCCTTTTACAACCAAAGTTATTCTGACCATAACATCCATATATCATTGTTATCATGCTAGCATACATATACTTCTTGTCATCTTTCATGTCATATTCCAAACCTTTTGACTTGCATTATTAGATTTCTCCTTTAGTTCTATTTTACCAGTATGATTATTTAGTTCCATAACTATGTTTCTTAGTATCTCCTAATTGTTTCGTACTTATATTTCTGTATGAATTTTTTGCTTAGAGGAATCATATTTAAGCTCAGCACATACCATTCTTTTATTCAAGTCATATAACTCATATTAGGGTTAAACTTTACTTTTAATACTAAACACTTATGATTCTCCTAATGTTCATATTTATGTAACTTACTCTTTTGCTTAGAACTATATTTATCCTTCCTATTTACATACAGGCACATGGAATCCATTGAAAATCATTAAAGGGGAATAAAGTAATTATTATACAATGGTATAAATTATCAATAAGAGCAAAGATAATTATTCTTATCACATATCATTGTATCCCCTTTTATTAAATAATCTTTCTCTTTATTAAGGTGTAGTCTCTCCTTGTCCATTTTTATTTCTTCTTGATTTTGTATTACAATCTCATGTTTCATATGTTCAATAAATACTCTTTATTTTTATATTTTTGGCGGAAAACCTAGAGATTTAAACTTTATTCATCATGTTCTCTAGTACAAGCCAAAACTCAACATGGCATATATTTAGCTCGGCTTGAAGCCAAGGAGGTTTATTTAAAGAGAAAGAACAATAAAGCAAAGTGTGCATGGTGTTTTTAGCTATGACATCAGTGACCTCATACATTTCCCTTAGTACATAGAGTATAGAGACTTGAATCAGACAAGTCATGACAGTTTGAAATTTCCTCCCATAAGTTGGGGCTTAGCTACTGGTGGCAACTCATTGTTCAACATGTTAACCGTCAGACTAGAGTCTGAGAGCATGAGGATTTTGTTTAGACCCAAATCGCAACTGAGATGGACAGCAAGAAGAGAAAATTATATTTCAGACTCAAGGGGTGAGTTTGAACAGAGAGGAATGCATTTTCCATATATGAAAGTTTCTACAATAGAAATGATTTGAATACTAATACCATCCTTTCATGAATTGGATTGAAACGCCACATCAGCAAAGACAAAAGCTTCAACTTCAGGTGGTCTCCTAAAGGTGATAGGAGTTGGATGTGTGGGTTTTTTTAATTCCAGCTGCTAAACTGAGAATAGATTGTGTTCTTTCACAATACCCTTTATTTGATCCTCTTGGAAATATTTTTTCTTAATATATCCACCAACACATTTCAACTATTTTCCGCTTGACTTTTTATTCTTCAAATTTTAAATAGAATGTCTAGATTGATTATTTCATCTGATTGTGTAAGCCTATTCTTTCTTCACTGTTTAATTACATGTATTTTCTTCATATAATTGGAATCTTCATAATTATGATTTTCATCCTAATTCAGTTGTCAAAAGTTTAGGTATTGTCCAATTTGAATCCCCTTCTTTTGTTCCTTTCTCATCTTATCTTAAATATTTAGATCATTACTCTCACAGTTCTCAAATTAATCTAATTAGCATTCTCTTTAGACTATTTTTTTTTCTTTTATCCCTTATTTGTGAAAATACAAAACTCCCTTACATTTCTTGCTTTTAGGATTCCCTTTTATTCTAAACGATATTTTTCCCTTGAAACTAATTCTGAAATTTCTACAATCTCACCTTCTCCTCTTTGCTTCTATTTTGCACATTGTGTTAATGTTAATTGACTCTTTATTCTTGTTAGGCTATATGTACTAAGGGTTCTTATCATCCCTTTTTAGTTGTTCTTCATCATTTAATATTCTCCAAGCTAATATATGTCTCACATTTGTAATATTTATGCATGAAATTAAGGTTTCTTGTTTTATGTTCAAACTTTGTACATATTTATCAATTCCAATCAAGCTTTGGTCATTCCACCCATTTCCTTAGTTTAGTGTATGTACATAACTATTGCAATCAAATTTTAATTTATCTAGAGTTTACTCTTATTATATTGTTAGTAGGACTCATTAGATTCTAGTAATGTATAGTGCTAGCCGACCAAGACAAAGCTTTAGTCCTGAAGACAAGAGATACCCAAGTTAACCAAATCCAATTTATGTAAAACATATGGAAAATATATTCAATTTGGATAAATCATATAAATATAACTTTAAGCCTACTTTATTTCAAGAATAACAAACAATATATCAAGTTAACTTTTATTGTACAACAATCTTCCATATTCTTTAGAAAATTGAAAATCTAGGATTCACATTGGTAGGAGCATTACCATTCATTGCTAATCAAATTAATAATATAAAACAAAAGTCATATAATATTCTATGTTTATGATTTCATTCTAATGTTACTTTTGGTCTTCTATCCCTTACAATTCTAGGGTTACTCTCTATCACATCCTTCCTTTGCATACCTAGAAAGGGTATAAAGGGAAGTATAAATATAGTAGCTTCATATTGGTCAATCTAAGTATTCAGATACCACGCCAGCATATAAAACTACTTAGATTCCTGATATCTATAATTACATCACCTCCTAACTGTGACACTTATCACTCTAACTATCCAGCTTAATGGTCCCTTGACACTCAAACCAAGCTATGAAACCAAGTTGTAATATCCACATCCCACATTAATTCTAATCATGAGATTAGGGCATAAACTAAGGATTAAAGAAAGACAAACATCACTCTTACATTTTTCTAGTTTAAAATTATCAAATATGACATATCCAATCACATGAACTGACATAGCATAGATATACAATTGGGTTCCTCTAAACTAATTTGAATCTTAAATATATACTTTACATCATTCATACAAATTATTGGTATTTACAGGTACACAAGTATTATAACTAATACATGCATTGGTAGTAAAGAAACAATATTCTACAATATCATTTAAAACTCTCTTCTATATAGTACTAAGACCTTGATTAAATAAGAATTGAGACTAATTAATTCTACCTTCAAAAATGGCAGACATCCTTCTGTAACAGGACTCTTCTGAAATATTTTGGTATCTTCATATCAATATGTTACCTAAAAATATGTTCAGTAGAGTGTATGAGATACTAGCTCAGTGAATAAAAGTTCACCCAAGTAGATCAGATAATACAAATATTTTTATACAATGTATTGAAACATGAATACAAATAAGCAAGTTATTAAATGATCTAATGAGTTATATATCTAAATTCATCTTCATGTTAAAAAATTTATAATAAATAAATATTACATGTTTAAATCTAATTTCATTAATAGATTAACCAAATAATAAATTATTGAATATAACTTCTTAATCTCTTAGTTACCATATTAATGTTTTGGACCCACATGAAGTGTAGCACAACATGTGAAAAATCATAGAAAAATACAATCTCACCATACAAGATTTAGAGGAGACATGGGACTCTAACTCTATTTACTAGCTCCCCAGTCTGGAATGGGGCTCATCACATCTAGGCCTTGGTGGCTATATCAATTGGCAGATAATCAAGATGCCTCCTCTAAACTTGGGTAATCATGCTGAGAGTCAAAACACTCTAGATGGAACTAGCTACACCAATGGTTCCACAAGAGCTTACTGACTGGGTAGTAACTGAACTGTGTACCACAAAAATCTCTAATCAGTGTTGGATACCCCTTCTATAAAATCAATAGGTCATCCATGTTGGGATTAATCCTTTGTACCCTGTCGGAACACTCTAATTCCTATATTGGACACTTCTTGTGGGTAAGTTGTCTCCTCCACTACAATGTAGACCTCTACAAGCAATATATGATGTTTAGGGCATCCAAAAGACTATTTCTCTAAAAAGTAATACAATAAAACTATAGATTTTGAACAATGTATTTCATTTGAACTTAATAATATCAAGACATAAAAACATACTAAAATGGTGTGATATAACAAAAATATTGAACTTTCATATTGAATTTTGCTGATCTGATCTAATTGAGTTGCACTAAACTACTAGTATTTAATGTTATGAATAGCTTGAACTAGCTGAATTGATCATAGAGTAAATAACATTGAAAGGGTTATGCACTTTATTGTCAAGATTCTTAATTGAAAGAAATCAAGATATCTAATAGAACATCAACATGTGTTGCACTACCACATATTTAAGGAAACCCCAGATAGACTAGTGATTCTATAATATATTGTGTTTGGAAATAAAAAAAATCATGTACACACATTATATAACTAAAATCATTCTACCTTCAATCAATTTTTCCAGATATATGGATCATATATGCCTTAAAAATCTGAATTGGGGATCACAAAGCCAAAACAAGATAAACTAGAGAAGAGACAAGCATGCTCTTCATGCTTCGGATTAGATCTATGAAAATCATGGATAAAGGATGATATCCACTCACTATGAGTTCATTTCAACAAAATGTTGGCAACAACCTAGAACAATTTATTCGAAAAAGAAAATAATTTGAAATTTATAGGTGCAAATTAGAATAGAAAACAATCATTTACAATCATATGTCATTTTTAGGCTAGTTTTTAAATTTCATCTCAAAATATCAAGTTTTGAACCATTTTCACCCGATATAACCAAATTTGGGCAAAAGCTGACAAAAACACGATATTTCATCAAAAATGATTCCATTAAAAAAGTTATGTTCGAACAAGTTTTTATCAGTAGTTATATAAAATAAGCATGAATGTCAATTTTGTAATTAAATTCTCATTTTACCACAAAATCAACCAAAATCTCTAAAACATGCCAATTTAGCATCAAATAACTCAAACTGAGATTATTTCATACTTAAATATCTAATTGGGTGTAAATCTAGTCACCCTTTCTATAATATTTTGGTAAAATACCTCCTCCTATATTCCAAGAAGGTGAATTCCAAAATTCTATAAAGGTTACACCAAACATCTCTTAAGTTGAGGATCACCACAAAGTCACTATCTTGGGATCTTTCCTATATGAAAACATGAGAAAAGAGAGACAATATTGAGAGATTAAGGTTTTTCTCCTCTTCAAAAATATTTTGTCCACACTTATATAGCTAAATAAACTTGGAAGAAAGGTGAAGAGAAGCAAATAACATATTGGAACCCACTTGAATTTGGGGAAGAACTTACGCTAGATCAACCCTAGGTAGACTTCCACCAAAACCCACTCAAAATCACCTATCTATCTTCAACCACAAAATTTCAAAGAAGAACGGTGGGTTTTGAGTTTTTGAGGTCAATAGGCTGATAATGCCATTCAAGGTGTTTGGGTATATTGCAAAGAGGTCCATAAATGAAGTAGGGCTGGAAAAAAATACCAGACACGAATGACCCTACCAAAACCCAAAAGTTTTAAGTGAGTTATGGTCTAAGAATTTTTTACATGACCCAAACCCTAAGAACCCACAATTAATTTAGGGTCGGGTCCAGGTTTGGATGTTAGAGCTAAATCAAATTGATTGGCCTGGCATTCACAATTATATATTCAAATAAGATTAGAAATACCAAAGATTAAGACACCAATGCCCTATTAAATTACTAATTTGTCACTCATGAAGTTCATTTTCAAAATCCTACATAGTTTTGGATTGGGTTGTATGATTTATTATGCTAATTTTTCTATAATTTTTCATAGAACTTGGAAATTATCAATGATTAAAAAATAATAGTATCTTTTTTCTCTTGGTCTTTGGATTTATGAGTCAAACCTAGTAGACCCTTAAATATTTGTGAGTCGGGTTAGGGTCAAGGAGTTTGACCCTAAAATCCATCATCTACAAGTTTAGGGTCTAGCAAAAAAGTGTTGACCTAAGATGACCTAAAGTAAAACCTAGTGAACTTGAATTTGATTGCCACCCATAAAATGAAATTTTCCTTTAAATTTTTTTATAACAATAATTTGACATATATCAAGCAATTGACCTCCAATTTAATATCCATAAAAGTTTGTGGATTACATCTTAATTCTAGAATCGATTAGTAATCAATATCACTTTTAAATGGTGAAAACTATTTTATGAAATTTAGTTACCATAATTCCATCATTTTAACCTATTTTAGGACAAACTCAAAACATATTCCCTAATTCCAGCCTATCTAGGTTTTGTCACTTATCAAGTCAACCAAAATTGGTGTATGACATGTTAATGACTAAAAAAAAGTTATTTTTAAACTAGTTGGAAAAAACACATTGTTTAGAAAAAAAATATGAATTAAAGGTTAGTACGACATTAGGGTGTGATGTTGAATAATTAGAAATCAAAATTGTTTAACCTATTTTAGGACAAACTCAAAACATATTCCCTAATTCCAGCCTATCTAGGGTTTTTCACTTATTAAGTCAACCAAAATTGGTGTATGACATGTTAATGACTCAAAAAAAGTGATTTTTAAACTAGTTGGAAAAACACATTGTTTAGAAAAAAATATGAATTAAAGGTTAGTACGACATTAGGGTGTGATGTTAAATAATTAGAAATCAAAATTGAGAAATTTATCATTAACACAATCATCATTAAAACCCATTATCTTAGAAAATATATTGTTTTTCATGGTAATTTGTTTATCATTCATGTGGGAGTATAACAGATAAGTTCCATGACAAACTTGTGTTTGAAGAGTGGTGAGGAATTTCAAATTTAGAATGTAATGATTTGTGTTACCCCCTAGAGACAATATAGAATATGGATGTACTTTTCAACACTATCCTGACTTGATTGGATGAATCTAGCTCTTCCAAGGTTTTGTTGTAGATGAACCTTGTGGGATGGAGCGATTGAGATACACGCTACTTCAAGTGTCTCCATATCATGGTTAGAGTGTAGAGTGAAAGGTGTTGTCATGAAGGTCTCATATTCCTCCTTATGCACTTCAAGTGATGGGAATTAAGCCTTCCTAAAGAACTCAATCGTCTGCCTCTTGGATCCTTTGGCATGTGATGAAATATTTATCATTTTTTAATACATAAGTGATTGAAACCTCAAATTTATCCAAACTAGATGTACGATATCGCTTGCAAGAGGATGTATATTATCACAATATATATAGGATCATATCCCAAGGGGCATATTTTTTAATAATTATGCTAAAAAATTAATCCTAATTAAAAATGATATTCAAATATGACTTTTTTTGTCAAACAAGCATGATATTTATTTTATTACTGAATTTTGGATACACATAGATGCACCCCTAAAACTTGCAATAGGAAACCAATAGATTTTCAATCCTAGGGGCATACTCCAATCACATCAGTGACATAGATTCACATAAGAATAAAAAAGAAACCCACCTCCACGTTGAGAGTGTAACAACCACACATATCAAACCAGTTGCATTAGAAGAAAGTTATAGTAAACATAGTGTCTATTTACCAACCCATGCCAATATATAAAGAATATAGCCTAACAAGGAAATGAATCTAATTAACAATGTCAAACTAGGCAACACAAATAGGAAAACTCTCTATGAACCTCCAAGGATTCAAACTAAAATCCCCCTATCAACTTAGATAGAATCTATAAATTTAACAAAGTCCATTACTTTTCTTCATCCTTTCTTATTCTTCTTCAATCGAGGATCTCCATTGATCTTAAACTTCTTCAAAGGTTATGGTTCCATGTCTTGTAAATCATAAGAGAGTCCTTCCCTATATAGGTCATAGTTTACCATTCTGTATTAATAATCCAACAATAGACCACAACTGCACGTCACATTCTCCATGTAACATGATTTATCCACAACTTGAGAAGGAAATACATCTAAATCCCAATCCAAGTTCAACCCACAAATATCGATCACTAGGGGAGTGTACAACATCTCTAGTTCCTAGTAGTTGCTTGAATTTTTCCAGAGGTGGTGAACTTCCACCTGTTATGATCACCAGGACATCGCCAACCTCAACCAAAACTAGAATATCTTCTCAATTAATCTTCTTATGCTTATCATATTGGGATTATTGAAGACCTACTAGCTTCAAGGGGGAGAGGTTCTAGGATAGAATCTTGTGTTATTCCTCTTGGAATCTCACTTATGTGCGCTTGTAATGTTGAATTTGATGCAGCCTCACATGCATTTCCATGACTAATTGTGATAGAGTGAACTTTTGATGTTCTTGACTATCCCTTTTTTATTAAAGCCGAAGAGTCGTATGATGTTAAGATTATGACTAATGACCCTAATCATGTACCATTTTTGGATTAAGTGGTGATTGGCCAAATAGTAGTAAACTGGAGCAAAATTTAATAGAAAGTAGTTATGATGATAATAAATCCATGGTTGAATTTGCATGAGTAAATGAGGTTCCTAGAACAATCTATTTAAGTCGAAATATTTGAAATAATGTGATAAATGACTAGACCTAAGTTTAAAATATTAGTGTAAGCTTTGCTTAATGGAGGAATCATGCATAGTTTAGCTATATGGCTGTGACTGGTGGCATATATGATCCACGGATCGACTAGCCGAGACAAGATCCAGTAGAATAATAAAAGGATTTGACGATGATGAACTATTCCCTACCTCCATACCATTCTAGGTCAAGGAGAAAGGAACCCAGTGCCCATCCGCACTGCCACGATCTCCGATCATGGCATGAATGGAGTGGGAGATTGGGCGGTTGGATTCGCCTTATTGAGCATGTCCATTCTAACTTTTATAGAAGTACTTTTGGTGAAGTATAGGGAAAGAACGAGTCCCCATCTCTCGCTACTTCTCCTACGTAGCGAGTAGACTAATGAGGGAATAGGAAGTCAGAGGTAGAAGGGGTACAAGAAGGATCTAAGTAGGGGAAACTGAAGATGGGAAACATGGGGGTTGATTTGACATGCTTTCTGGCATTGCCGAAGTGGTAGTGCTGAGCAGTGAGGTTGAGGTATCAATGAACAAGATGCAGTTCAAAGGTCACCCATGGGTCCTTTCCAATGCATATGGAGGTTGGACAGTGATTCCATGATGCCTTACAATCGATCTCCTCAACATAACCATGCGGGAGGACAAGAAGACGTCTTTTTGCCCTCTCTTCTCCACCGTAGTCTATTCCAATGTGGTGAGCTCCCCAAACCACAGACATCTGAGCACACAGTAGTGCTTGAGAGCAGACAAAGAATGCATGCCCACTCACCTCCAGGAGGAGATCACCAGGAGAAGAAGCGTGCAGTCATTTTTCCTTGCTGGAGGATCTCCAGCGGTGGCGCATGTTGGGATGAAGGATGCGGAACTGTGCCGACAGTGATGAGCCCGGAGATGTGGAGTTATGTGACAGGAATGACACCTCTACCATGCCACACTAGGCCCACATTGCTCAGCTTTACCAGTCGAAGGTCCTTGCTTTATGGATGCTAGGAAGCAGGCGTAGAGGCTGGCAGCAATGGCAGACATCAAAGGAGACAAGAAGTGGTTGCCATGCCTCACTGCAGTCCTGTCAGGTGGTAGTGTACGCTGCAGATAGAGGAACCCACCATGCCAGCTCTGGATCACAACCTGTGAGAGAATGAAATGGGGGAAGAAGGAACAAGGTCCGATAGAAGTGAATTGATCAAATCCCAGACCAGACCGGCTAGAAACTATTCGTGAACCAACTTGAACCAGGCAGACCAACCAACACAACCAGTCGGCTGATCCAAGCCAGCAAGAGTTGCGCCCAACCCTAGTGGCCATGTGGAAACACTTCATTGGCTCGTAAAAGGTAAATACCCAATAAACTTGTAGATCGTAGATAATTCGTAGAAAATAGCATGTTCATCAGAAAAATATAAATAAGGTACCAATCTTCTCAAAAAATGTGTAGAACACATTAGAATGATAATATCAGGCTTTTGAAGCATTAATCTTAGTGATATCATGTAAAATGTGTAATGCTTAGTTCTTGAGTAATAAATATTAAATGATGACATAAAATTATGATTACATGTGAGTAAGTCTATAATCATGCTTATAATGCATATGATGTCAGATATGGTCATGTTGATGCACGAAAGCATATAATTTGATTAATATGGCTAATTAAGGCTAATAACACTAAAGAATATGTAATTAATGCATACATGCTCAATAAATGATGAAAAATTTATAGAACACTCTTATTTCAGTAATTGGAAGATAATATATAAATATGAGATCAGTTTTATACATGAAATCTATGTTATATGAAATTGACCCTTAATACATGGTTTAAAACCCTAATTTAGGTTAATGATGTAACCCAGGGTTAATATGTGCATAGAAAGGATATGGAACCTAATGTTCAGATAATGAATCATAATCTGGAAAACGACATCAGTAAGATAAATCAAGACAAGAATGCAAGTAATAACGGAAATATACTAAGGAGATAAGGTAAACCCTAAAATTGATATAATTAGGGTTAAGATGATGAGAACCTAATGATGGTACATATGATCTTTTCTTAATCAGGGTTTGACCAAAAGATTACAGTTGACATGAGGAATATGATGATTAGGTTTTTTCTTGATCAAGGTACACCACTACCTCTTACTTGGCTTATTATACAATATGCTTGTGGTATATGTGTAGTAAAATACTTGGCATATGATATTTGATGAAATGATTTTTCTTGTATGATATGTTGCATTATTTTCCATACTTATTGCTATGAACACATGAAACATAAGATATCTGATCCATTATATGATAGCACTAAATCACTTTGGTAGAATAGTGCATTGATGAAAGTACTAAATCTCTTTGGTAGAATAGTACATGTGAGCACTAAATCTCTTTGGCAGAATAGTGCATTTATGAAGTACTAAATCTCTTTAGTAGAATAGTAAATGTGAGAACTAAATCTCTTTGGTACAATAGTGCATGTGGTTGATCAACTTTTCATATAATGGAAAGTCATCATAAAATATGTGTTCTCTTTTGTTAATGAACATCTTTGTGAAAGTATACATTTTTCTTATATTTCCTTATAACTGCCAAGTATTAGTTTTATCTTATTGCCAAGATATGATGAGAGGTATATAAAAGACACATAGGCGTACTCAATACAATATTCTTGAATATTGTGATGACGTGTACCACATGTAATCTTTTGTTTAGGTTGTGGTTATGCTCTTGAAGATCCTATATTGTTGAGAGTTGTGTGGTGAGCTGATGTACAGGTGGACCTATTGTCTTAAGATCTTGTAGTTTAGTGGTAGTACATGTATATGTATAAGTTTGTTGTTCAATATGTAATACCAAATGTTGTAATAATTCATGTTGTAAATATATGTTGAATGGTGAACATATGTTGTATGGTTTTATCATTGTTTATGTGCATGTTTTACTGTTTGTTTCCTTCTAACTCCCTTGATTTTCTTCTTCTTAGCCTAGTGTGCGGTTTTCAAATTGGGATTTTCACTGAGGTGAGGGTTTCAATTTGGATGTCACACATCAGATTAAGTTTTAAAAAATATGGGGACGTCACAAGTGGTATCAGAGCATGAACAATAGCAAAGTCTGACATTTGCTCATTATGCAACTCTAACTAAAGAAAACCTTAAACTTAATAATCTTTAGGGTTAGATTAGTTGTATTTTAGAGACTAGATCTGACCTAGCCTCTAGGTTAGCACCTAGATGTTCAAGAACTAGGTCTAGTCTGGTGCTTGTTGCATAGCAAGTCCTTAGATGTCGTTCTTTCCTTATAATGCAGTGGTATGGGACGTTGCATTATTTGGAAATGACGTACATCAAGGGAAGAGAAACCCTAGACATATGGTGCTCGTTGTCTAGAGTAGCTATACTAGTCTACACCATGTTCTCACCCTATTCACTAGTTTTCATGGCACTATACTCTCTACTATGTGTGGGACACTCATTTTCTAGATTTGGTTTTTTATTCCAATCGGATCGAACCTCAATAGTTTTCTCTGACGCTTATTTTATCGAAGAAAAACTATATAATATTTTGTTATGCATATGTATTACAAAAAAAATGTGTCCCCACACATGTACGAGTAGGAGGTGGTCATGCAACCTAAGTGAAAGTGAATGACATCAGTCTAGAAGAGAGAGTAGTTCTATATTAGATGTCTAGGGCCTTTTGATATATATGATAGATGGAATAGATGATATAAGTCTTGATGATATGATGTAAGTCTTATATAGATGACATAAGATGGTTATGATGGTATATGTTTGTCTTTGAGGACTTTAGTTCAGTTTTGAGGATTGAGATAAGTTTTGATGAGGAAAGTAACTAGGCTTTTATGAGATAAGATATGTTAAGTTGAGACAAAGTTGTGAGTCAGCATGAGCCTCAAGCTCTTTTAAAAAGGAGGACCTCTTGTGTTAGGACTAGTTTTAGGGTTAACTCCAGAGAGAGTAAGACCCATTGGGAGAAGGTCAGAGAACCTAAACTTCAAGATATGAGAATTATGAGAAATATGTGATATGATATGTCCTAAACTAGAACACTCCTGAGTGATTGAGTTGAGTCACTTTATGCATGATTCATATAGTCTTCTGAAACCGTAGATGTCCTTGGGAAGACCAAACCCTAGAGTCAAATAGAGGGTGGTTATATGAACATGTGAACATGAATATGAGAACCTTCCATCTGGGTGAGGGAGAGAGCCCAAGACCCTGGAGGAGGTAGATATGTTAGTTTATGTGAAGCCTCATGCTCAGGTTGGTGGTTTCCCACATAGGAATCTAGTGGTGTATATAAGAGAGCATTCCATAACATGTTTGGTTTGTGCTTATGTGGCTGGATCTTGTGAATTTGATCACTAGTGCCAATGAGGTAATCCGAGAACCCTAGACTAAGAGAAGAAAGATAAATTTTATGCATAGGATATACTCATAGAGTTGAGTAAGCTCAGAGAGACTGAGCATGGCACTACCCTCGTGATATGGGTTAGGAGAACCTCAGTTGGACTAGATCAAGTTTTGATATATGTTTGATAAGCCACTCACATTAGTTTGTTTAGCACAACCATGATAGAATATATGTAAGGATGTGATCTAATCTTGATATGTGATATAAGTAGACACAACATGATGGAAACCTAGTGATGGTTCAATAGATCTCTATGTATAAATGGTTAACCATGTACATGAATAATTATGTTTAATGTGAAACTGTTGTTTAATCTTGTGATGAATTCACTAGTAAATCTTGCAATTTAGTATGAACAATGAAATTAGATCATACAGATAATATATGTTACCTGGGTGTTAATCTTAGTGCTCAATAAAATGTTGATGACACCTTGATATAATGGGTTAATTTTAGTTAAATCCTTTAGAACACGATAACATGATGTGGGAACCCTAATGCTTGGGTAAAATGAGGATGTAAATCCTAAAAATTGAAAAATGCCAAGTGTATCTTTTGTTTAAATCTTATGCATGGGTAAAGATAAGGATGCAACCCTAACTTATGATATAAGTCATGACATAACCAGAATTTCTAAGATGTTGTTTCAATCTTTTATGTGGAGAGTGGTTCTCCCTAGATGCTTTAAAAAAATCCTAGTAGCTTGGATATAGTTATGAAGCTTTGTTTTTGTGAATATGTTGCACTTGCAGTGGTGCCCTAAAAATGGATGAAATTACTTGAAGTAAGAGGGTGTCTTAATTTTGAGGATAAAATTTTTTTTAAGATGTATATGATGTGATGGACTAGATTTCTAGCTTAATTTCGAGGAAGAAATTTCTTTTAAGGTGTGTAGGATGTGATAGAGTGAACTTTTGATGTTCTTGAATACCCCTTTTTTATTAAAGCTGAAGAGTTGTATGATGTTAAGATTATGACTAATGACCCTAATCATGTACCATTTTGGATTAAGTGGTGATTGGCCAAATAGTAGTAAACCAGAGCTAAATTTAATAGAAAATAGCTATCATGATGCTAAAGCCATGGTTCAATTTGCATGAGTAAATGAGGTTCCTAGAACAATCTATTTAAGTCTGAATATTTGAAATAATGTGATAAATGACTAGACCTAAGTTTCAAATATTAGCGTAAGCTTTGCTTAATGGAGGAATCACACATAGTTTAGCTATATGGCTATGACCGGTGGCATATATGAGCCACGAATCGACTAGCTGAGACAAGATCCAGCGGCCTAAGAAAAGGATCTGATGGTGCTAAACTATTCCCTACGTTCAAAACATTCCACGTCAAGGAGCAAGGAACCCAACGCCCATCTTCACTACCACAATCTCTGATCATGGGATGAATTGAGTGGGAGATTGGGCGGTTGGCTTCACCTTATCGAGCACGTCCATTTTGATTTTTATAGCAGTACTTTTGGTGAAGTATAGGGAAAGAACGAGTCCCCATCTCTCGCTGCTTCTCCTTCACAGTGAGCAGACTAATGAGGGAACAAGAAGTCAGAGGTAGAGGGGGTACAAGAAGGATCTAAGTAGGGGAAACTGAAGACAGGAAACATGGACGTTGATCTGAATGCTTTTTGGCATTACCGAAGTGGTAGTGCTGAGCAGCGAGGTTGAGGTATCGACAAAGAAGATGCAGTTCAAAGGTCACCCATGGGTCCTTTCCAATGCATATGGAGGTTGGACACTGATTCCTTGATGCCTTAGGATCGTTCTCCTCAACATAACCATGCGAGAGGACAAGTAGACATCCTTTTTCCCTCTCTTCTCCGCTACAGTCTATTCCAATGCGGTAATCTCCCCAAACCACAGACACCTGAGTGCACAACAGTGCTTGAGAGCAGACAGAGAATGCATGCCCGCACACCTCTAGGAGGAGATCTCCAGGAGAATAAGTGTGCGGTCATTTTTCCTTATTGGAGGATCTCCAGTGGTGGTGCATGTTGGGATGAAGGATGCGGAACCACGCCGACATCGACGAGCCCAGAGGTGAGGAGTTTTGCTATAGGAACAACACCTCTACCATGTTGCACTAGGCCCACAGTGCTCCGCTTGACCAGTCAAAGGTCCTTGCATGATGGATGTTAGGAAGCGGGCGTAGAGGTTGGCAGTAATGGCAGACATCAAAGGAGCCAGGAAGTGGCTACCATGCCTCGCCACAGTCAAGCCAGGCGGCAGCGTACGCTGCAGACAGGTGAACCCACCACACCAGCTCTAGATTGCAACACATGAGAGAACGAAATGGAAGAAAGAAGGTATCAGGTCCGATAGCAGTGACTTTATCAAATCCCAGACTAGACCGGCCAGAAACTATTCGCGAACTAGCTTGCACCAGGCAGACCAACGAACAGAACCAATCGGTTGATCCAAGCCGGTAAGAATTGCGCCAAACCCTAGTGGCCACGTGGTAACACTTCATTGGCTCGTAAAAGATAAATACCCAATAAACTTGCAGATCTTAGATAATTCGTAGAAAATAGCATGTTCATCAAAAAAATACAAATAAGGTACCGAGCTTCTCAGAAAAATGTGTAGAATACAATAGAATGACAATATCATGCTTTTAAAGCATTAATCTCAGTGATATCATGTAATATGTGTAACACTTAGTTCTTGAGTAATAAATATTAAATGATGACATAAAATTATGATAACATGTCAGTAAGTCTATAATCATGCTTATAATGCATATGATGTTAGATATGGTCATGTCAATGCATGAAAGCATATAATTTGATTAATATGGCTAATTAAGGCTAATAACACTAAAGATAATGCAATTAATGCATACATGCTTAATAAATGATGGAAAATTTACAGAACACCCTTATTTTAGTAACTGGAAGATAATATATAAATATGAGATCAATTTTATACATTAAATCTATGTTATATGAATTTGACCCTTAATACATGGTTTAAAACCCTAATTTAGGTTAATGATGTAACCTAGGGTTAATATGTGCACAGAAAGGATATGGAACCTGATGTTCAAATAATGAATCATAATCTGGAAAATGACATCAGTAAGATAAATCAAGACAAGAATGCAAGTAATAATGGAAATATACTAAGGAGATAAGGTAAACCCTAAAATGGATATAATTAGGGTTAAGATGAGGTGTAAGATGATGAGAACCTAATGATGGTACATATGATCTTGTCTGAATTAGGGTTTGACCAAGAGGTTAGAGTTGACATGAGGAATATGATGATTAGGTTTGTTCTTGATCAAGGTACACCATTACCTCTTTCTTGGCTTATTATACAATATTCTTGTGTTATATGTGTAGTAAAATACTTGGCATATGATATTGGATGAAATGATTGTTCTTGTATGATATGTTGTATGATTTTCCATACTTATTTCTATGAGCACATGAAACATAAGATATCTGGTTCATTATATGATAGCACTAAATCTCTTTGGTAGAATAGTGCATTGAAGAAAGTACTAAATCTCTTTGGAAGAATAGTACATGTGAGCACTAAATCTCTTTGGCAGAATAGTGCATTTATGAAGTGCTAAATATATTTGGCAGAATAGTTCATGTGTGCACTAAATCTCTTTGGTAGAATAGTGCATGTGGTTGATCAACTTTACATATAATGGAAAGTCATGGTAAAATATGTGTTCTCTTTTGTTAATGAACATCTTTGTGTAAGTATACAATTTTCTTATATTTCCTTATAACTTCCAAGTATTAGTTTTATCTTATTGACAAGATATGATGAGAGGTATATAAAAGACATGTAGGCATATTGAGTACAATATTCTTTAATATTTTTCTGACGTGTACCACATGTAATCTTTTGTTTAGGTTGTGGTTATGCTCTTGAAGATCCTGTATTGTTGAGAGTTGTGTGGTGAGCTGATGTACAGGTGAATCTATTGTCTTAAGATCTTGTAGTTTAGTGGTAGTACATGTATATGTATAAGTTTGTTGTTCAATATGTAATACCAAATGTTGTAATAATTCATGTTGTAATTATATGTTGAATGGTGAACATATGTTGTATGGGTTTATCATTGTTCATGTGTATGTGCTACTGTTGGTTTCCTTCTGACTCCCTTGATTTTCTTCTTCTTAGCCTTGTGTGTGGTGTTTAAATTGGGATTCTCACTGAGGTGAGGGTTTCAATTTGGACATCACGCATCAGATTAAGTTTTATAAAATCTGGGGATGTCACACTAATAGTATAACACTCCAAATCCTAAGCTAGAGATCAGATCCAAGCATGTCTTTGCATAGTACCATGGGACATGAATTGAGCCTATTCCCAAAGCTTCTACATCCATATCACATCATTGACTTAGAAAGAATTTCCACCTTCAAGAGAACCAAATTGCCATAACTTCCACAAGTGTGGCTTTAGGGTAAGGCTTCATATACTATAACTTCACACATACCTTCGTGTCACCTATGGGTGTTCCCAACATGATGGTAATCGTATCCAATAAATCCATGGACCAAGTTAATGCTAGATTCTCAATCTCCATCCGCATTGGTGTTGGAAGGAAGGACATAGGAGGAAGTAATGAATCCAACACCCATGCTTGAACGATGAAAAGTGCATTGTCCATCTTCCATGATGTTCATTCTAGGAAGTGATCAATCTCCTTTATTATTGGAAATTTGACCATGAATCCATCTTTCCCCCCTCAAAAATCTTGAGTTTTCCACTAGGAAATGTCATTTATGTTTTCAAGTTTTTCGCAAACTATAATATAGAAAAATAGAAGACTAATCAGTAGGGAACAATAGCTCAAACAAATACATAGCCAAGATTTTCAAGAGGTGCATACAAGTATCATTAAATGCCACTAGTCTATTCAAGGAGGAATTAAATATAAAATCTTACCTCACAGAGTCAAAAACAAAGTACTAGCAATATCCAGTATTGATTCAACAATTCATATCAGATCCTAGATTGCAAGATATAAAATATCTGTCAAGATTTTAGAAAAACACAAGTCATGGGGTCATTATATCATGACTAGGATTCCTAACCCTTAATTAGTCCCTCAGGTGATCATTCATCGTATTATCTCAAAAAACATCATCAATATAATTATCTAGTATGATAAGTATGAATGGGTCACATAGGTATTTTAGGATATTCAAGATATTAAATGATTTAATCATTTTCATGTACCATCATGTCAAGAGTAAATTGAAATATGATCTAGAAGTTATAATAATGTGATCAAGTCTGTTGGTATGTATGCCCTGAGAGCCAATCATGGGATGATTGGTGGGATACATTAAGATTTATTTGACAAACATCAAAGGCAAGCTTCCAATTCTTTCTGGCTCAGTCATATGAGATAGTGATAGAACAGATTGAATGTCTAGAGAATGACAGTACTCAATGATGTATGCCTTGAGGTTGAGGACCTGAACGATGAGATCATACGGATGCTAAGAGTTTGTACATTCTCATTATGTCCCTAGTCGGATGTCATTGTGGAAGGTAGATAGATAGCAATGACACACAAGACTAGATTGTGGTGTTGGTTGATAATAGAATCTCATTAGTCATGATATAGAGATATCAAACCAAACACATAGGTACTTGTTAGAGAACAAGTGTACCAGACTGACCCACTGTGAGTTTGACACATGGAACCATGACATGGTAGTCACAGTCAGTTATCACAGTGATGGTGCTGAATGTGATTCTTTGACCTGAAATCACTACACTCAACACATGTCGTTGGGTACACTTTGACATCACCAAACGCAGTCCTGAAACATGGGTTGTTATAAAGGTGATGATTGAGTGGCTTTGACACATGGGGCTTTTGAGGGGTGAGTGATAGATATGGGATTTGTCCCTCCTGATCAGGAGTTTGATATCCATGGCCACTTGATGAGTAGGATTGAGATAGGTGTGCACGCATGTGTGAATCAGTATGTGATATTGATGTAATACATATCTCCTCCAATCTACTCTGAGATCAAGAAAGTGAATGAACATTGACAGGATGACTGTTCCATGCCTCGAGTTCATTCGGGATATCAATGATAAAGGAATTATACATTCACTGTAACACCATACACAGATTGTAGGATTGAAAGTTGTTCTCCAACTTTCTATTTCACTTGGGTAGCACTGATGTGTGACTAGGCACCACTCTTTGCTTGTGAAGTCATAAGTGTTATGGACTTTCACTGCCAATGTGAAATGGACCTGCAGGGTCACACACATAGCATTTAACCTAGAAGAGGAGTTTTATCCACAAATGATGTTTAGATTGATTACTAAAGGAGTTTAGTAGTTCAATTAAACACTCAATTAATTGATAGCTCAATGTCATTGTTTTCAAGGTATTGGACCAGTTGATTCAGAGTATCAGATTGATTGAAACTGCAATTGACGGATTTACACAAATATGTTGCACCAACCGATCGACTCATGTGATGAACTAATCAGCTCAGGTTGTTGAACCGATCAGCTCATGGGATGAGAAAATCAGCTATGTGTCACCAAACGATCGGCTCAATTGTTGAACCAATCGGTTCATGTGACCAAACAAGAGCGTTTGGAAAATAAGAATACTATTTTGCAAATATATTTGTTTCACTTCTACAAATTCGATTTGGATAAGGACTAATATTGGATTAGTTGGAAACAAACATGGAAAGTCAATTTGAGTTGGATCAGGACCGTGAACCGATCGGTTCAGGGAACCAACCGATCGGTTGAGAGCCCCAAATGATCAGCTCAGGTCCCAACCGATCAGCTCAAGATCTTCAGCTGCTGCAATATGTCAGATCTGTGGGATAATCTCGAACCCTTCATCTCCTGCTTTAATTCCGCATTGCCCGGGATAGAGAACCCTGTCCCATGACCCTCCTATATATATAGGGGTATTGGGGGCTTCTACGAACAACAACTCAGAACACCAGTTGCTCTGTAAAGTTGTCGTTCTCTATGGTTTTGGTAACTAAGAAAGAGCCGAGCAAGTGCTTCCCGATAAGGGAGGCACAGCAAGGGAAAGACAACTGCAGAAAGCGACTGGTGGTAGGAGAGTGTGTCAGTGACTAGTACACTAATAGGAGGGTGTGACTCCTTCCGATTCCTTGTGGGATAAGGAGATCGGAATTCCAGTTGGTCCATGTGCACTCCTTCAGAGGCGGGAGACTTCTGCCGCTTAGAGGACAATTGTCAATCCCGACAGTCCCGGTGACACCATGAGTCGACATTCCCGATGCAACCAGGAGCTGCACAGACATCGTCTAAGACCGGAGGTAAAGACCGCACAGGGCGTGAGGTATTATCGCCGAGCAAGCCTCAGGACAAGGTATGATTCCACAAACCATCCTTCCTAATGTATAGACGTTGACGTGTATCCTTGTTTTGGGCTTAGGGGAGAAGAAATTTTTGTTTCTGCTACCTTCTCTGCCTCCCCTAAAACCCAACAGTGGTATCAGAGCCACGTCAACTGCTCTATACTTTAGGATTATCGATATGATCGATTTTGGTTTGTCACCTTTATTTCTTGCATACGATGCGAATAAAATTGGCTTTATGCATGTCCAATCCTAAATCCACAAATCCCATAATACATATATGAGTGATTTTAGAGTAGAATAATTAGAAATCCAAATCAAGAAACATAACATTAACATTGCCTTCAATGATACCCATTTTCTTGGAAGTATATTAACTTCCACATTAATTTTTTCATCATTTATGTAAATTTCTAATAGTCAAGTTTCATGGTTGAGTTGGTGTTTGAATAGTGGCAAGGAATTACAAAGTTAGAGTAGCATAATTTTTTGTATTACTCCAAGATACTACATAGAAAATGGATATATTATACAACCATGGCTTGACTTCATTGGATGGAACTCGTTCCTCTAAGGTTTTGTCATAGATGAACCTTTTGGGATGTAGAGACTGAGCTACAATCCTTTGGTGCTCTTCTTACATTATAGAGTGAAGTATGTAGTTGCTAAGGTCTCTTATGACTCCTCTTGCACGTCAGATGTAGAGGAAGCATTCTACCTGGACGACTCAGCCATCTTTCTCTTGGATCCTTTGTCATGTGTTGTGATCTTTATCATTGTTCATATCTGTAACATATAGAAAACATTATCCAAACTAGACATATGATAATATCATTAGTGGGGATCCTATCGCTTAATAGATTTAGGATTGGATCCCAAGGTACTTCATTTTAAAGAGTTATGCTAGAAAATTTAATCCTAGCTAGATATGGTATACAAATCTCAATATTGAGTATGGTTATCAAACTAAATTGCAAACATACAGTGACTGACTAAAGATTGGTTTTGATCAAAACACTAGGAGAGTAAGTTTATATTTATATATATATATATATATATATATATATATATATATATATATATATATATATATATATATATTCACTCCTCATCACTACTTACCCACAAATATGAATGATACAATGAGGACATGCAAAATTCAATCCTTTTAGAATGGAGATTTATCACAAATAGATATTGTTGGTCATATGCCCTAAGAGCCATCATGTGATAATTTGAAAAGAGGATATTTTGTACTTGATTTGATTATTTATAAAAGAAAGTTCCACTTATTATGTTTTCTTCAACATTGAGATAATTAATAGACTAATTAGTGACCTAAAAATGTTTTAAATTTATGACATATGGTTTGGGTTGAGGACCTGAATATGAGATCATATATATAATAACAGTAATCATTCTTGTTATATCCCTAGTTGGTTATTATTGTGGATAGTATAGGACAACAATAACACACAAGACTAGTATGTATGTTGAATGATGACTATGTCTCTTTAGCCATGATATTAGATATCAACTCAGATTCATGGGTACATGTTAGAGAACTAATTGTAGAGGATAGACCCACCTTGAGATTGACACATGAAAGTCATATAAGGACATGTAAGAGTTATTTCTCAATGTGATAGTGGTGACTTTGATCCATATACCTAAAGTCACTATAGTAACACACATTGTTCTATGTAATTCAACACTAGCCCAATATTCTCTAAAATATGAGTTGTCAAAAGATGGTGATTGGGTACACTGTGACACATGTGCAATAGTTTGAGTGTTGTAGATGGAATGTGTCCCTCCTTTGGAGTGATATCTCGGCCACTTGATAAGAAAGACTATGAAATGCATGGGCATTCTCATGTGAGTCCATATATGATATTGAGCTCATAGTATCTCTAATAGTTTGATCTAGTTCAAGGAACATAGATTGAATGTTAAGAGGATGACATTCCATGCCTTAGTTTTGATATTCTGTGACAAATAAAATATATGGTCATGGTACCTTTGATCGCTTTATAGGTTAGTTGTTTTACAACTCATTCCTATTACTTGGTTGCATATGTCTGTGCCTGGACACCAATCTTTGGCTATGTTATATGTCTGTGCCTGGACACCAATCTTTGGCTATGTTATTTTGAATATCACTACCAATGTAATTAGGAACCTACCAGGACACACACATAAGTATGAATAAAGGAATTGAAGTTCACAATCAATATGATTAAACAATGTTTCTAAATCATGTACATGTTGATTAATCCTCTTATTGTTTGACCAAAATGTCTAATCAGCTGATCGAATTTTTTGGGTCAATGAATCAATTGATTGTCAATTATTTGACTAAATTTTCCACTAGACTGACATGATCGGACGATTAGGCGACCTGCATGGGGGATCACAATGCAATAGGAAAAGTCTCAAAATGGAAAACAATTCAAACATGGATCTAAATTGTCTTGACTGGCCAAACACATAACTTGATTGGGCGATAGAATGTCCAATAGGATTGTGATTAGCCAATCAGGTCGTGATTGGGCGATCAGAATCCAGTCTAACTTTTGAAATTGGATTGTTTTTGGGATTGCAATTAGGAAGGTGATTGGAATTCAAATTTTCCAAGCCCATGACTCCCCTATAAAAAGGGTCACACCATTTGACACAAAAATTGATAGAACTTGTGAGACAATTTGGCCACCAAAATTCTCTCTTCGAAAGATGAAATTATCATAAGGACTATTTCCTAAAATAGGAGAAGAAATGAAGTTTTTGGATGACAAGCATGTCGACAACTCATGTTATACTTCTAGTGTACCAGATTCTCCCTCATCTAGGTGGACAAAGTAGAGGTTGAGGCACATGTGCAAAGTCTTGGAGAAATTGTTCCATGAGAAGACAACCATGCAACATCTTTCTAGCCAATCCACATCTCTTGTTGATTCATCAGAATACTTGGTTGTTGTTCTGGATCTTGATCCTAAAGATTGTGTTCTTCACCATAGAGAGACGTGTCTAGTTATAGGACAACTAGTATCCAAATAGGTATAACTTCTATCCCTTCTTATGCCTATTACTCCATAATGTTTTATAGCTACGATGGATCCTACGATTAGGGTAAAAAGGGAAGAGTTTTTTTTATTCTATTGCATCCCCTTCCTGAGAATATATATATATATATATATATATATATATATATATATATATATATATATATATTTATATATATATATATATATTTATATATATATATATATTTATATATATATATATTTATATATATATATATATTTATATATGTGTGTGTGTGTGCGTGTGTGAGTCTCTATATGTATGAATTTCTAATCTTTGGTCTGAGAACTGGGAAGAAGAATGAATCAAGGTAGGGGCCCCAGTGGTCAACTATATATATATATATATATATATATATATATATATATATATATATATATATATATATACCTTTTATATGTGTGTAAATATATGTTTATATATGTATGTATGTATGGGATTAAGAGAGAAAGATCCCCCCTTTCCCACGCCTGTGGTGGAGGCCGAACGACAAATAGGGTGGTAAATAAAGGTGGTATATGTATGTATGGGATTAAGAGAGCAAGATTTCTCCCCCCTCTCCCACACCCGTGGCAAAGGCCAAACTCCCAGGAGGGTGGTAAATCAAGGCGACAACTGGGATTCGAACCCAGGTCCCTTTGTTAGGAGACATCGTGCCTGACCTAGTATATGTATGTATGTATGTACACACACACACGCACTCAGACACACACACACACACACATACACACACACACACACACACACACACATACACACACACACACACACACACACACACACACACACACACATATATATATATATATATATATATATATGAGTTAGAATTTGTTTCCCGATGGGTAGAATTGGGCAACTTACCCGGTAGAACACGTGGTGGCATTGCCCCGTAAATACTTCAAAAAAGAAAAATAGGCGGAAAGCGTTCGAACGCGACCTTCCCAAAACCCTCGCTCAGACCGTCGCTCTGCCTTCCCTCTGCCATCGCTCTACCTCTCGTGCAAAAATCACCGGCGACCAAATCACCGCAACAACTTCTATCCTGAACTCCTCCGTCTCTACTTGCTCCTCCATCTCCATCATCTTCGATTCCACGTCTCGCTGCATCTCAATTCCGAATCAGTTACCTCTTCCAAGATGATGAGAACAAAGAAAGCGTCAAAGAAGACCTCGACGATGCCTCCGTGGAGGAGTCTACGGCCAGTGATTGAGGAAGACGATGACTTCGAAATGCAGCCCCATTAGGCCGAGGAGAAGATGGCCAAAGAACCAGAAGAAGCGGCGGCCGCATAATCACATACTACCCTGAAAGGGGATACCGAATGGGCTACGATGCCCAAGACAACAGATGTAGAGGAGAAAGAAACAATTGCGGAAAAGAAGATGAAAAAAGGGGATGCAAACACTGGTGAAACGAGACAAGAGGAAGCTGCGAAAGGGGAGGAGGTTGCTTCTGTGACTCCTCTGTCAAAAACAAAAAGGAAGAAAAGAGGGGCTGCAGATCCCCTGACGAGTAAACCATCCCAGAAAAGAGCAAAACAAAGTAAGCTGGGTACGGCTGAGAAAGAAGGCAAAGGATCTACCGAGACTGGCAAACCTCGGAGTGACAAAGCGGAGAGCAAAGAACGACAAGGTAATTTATGATAGCATGTACATTACAAATGAGAAACAGAAAGATATCATATAGAAAGTAACAACGCATGTTAAAAGAGTAATTGTTATAAGAAGTAGAGTAACTGATATAGAACATTAGAGTAACTGTACGATAGCCTAGAGTAACAAGAGTAAATGCTGGAGTAACTGTACATGATACCAAGAGTAACTACATGATACCAGGAGTAACTGATATAGAACATTAGAGTAACTGTACGATAGCCTAGAGTAACTAGAGTAAATGCTGGAGTAACTACTATAGAACAAAGAGTAATTTGCACACTTTACATATCAGTTTGACATATGAAAACCATATTGTTAAGATAAAAAGACTAAAAATATAGAGTAACTTCATTCCTATATAGGAAAAGAAAGTGAAGGGAAAGGGAAGGCGGAAGAAATTAATGATACAGATAAGGCTGTTGACGAGATAGAAGAAGAGGGAATAAGGAGGAAGAAATAAAAGGGAAAGGAAAAGGCTACCTATGAGGGAGAAAAAGAGGATAGAATTAAGAGGACAAAAAGGGAGAAAGGAAAGGCAGTTGAAGGTAATATTGAATGGATTTGTAAACTTATTAAATTGTTGTTACTATCATATGACACTTACTTGAACTTTATTAAAATTGTTGTTACAAGAATAAACAGTTAGCATTAAAAATATTATCAACCTACCCCGTGGATTAAATTGTGAAAAATTGAAGAGTAACTTGACTGAGTAACAAGTAATGCTAAAAAGAAAGAAAACTAAGAGTAACTTTTCATATGTTTGCAGTGGGGATAAAGAGGTTGTACCACAGGTGTTACCTAAAGAGCTACATCACCGCCAGCAAGAGCGTGGTGTATACAAGTAATCAGATAAGAATGATGAGGGCGTATGGTTGATGTATGCCTCTTGGAAGATTTGATAGACAGATATGTAGATGATGACAGGTTTTTGCTGGCCAGAGGGGTGGAAAGAAGGATGACGATTGAGGATGTAGGGGTAATTCTAGGTATCCCAAGTAGAGGTATGGACATCATACCTAGGAAAAATTCTGAGATTGTGAGATCAATATGGCAACAATTTGCCAGCGCAACAGGTAAAAAAGGAAATGAAGAGGACACCTCTAAGAGGTTAAGGGAAAAGGATGTCCTGCACAAGGACAACTTAGCAAAGCTTTGGAAACAATTTGCAAGTATCGACGATCCATCGGACTACTAGAACATGTGCCGTGTGTGGATGTTATACCTGCTGGCAACATTCCTACTCCCAGACACCAGCTATTGCACACCAATCTACATACTGCACTACCTAGACGATGTTACTGAAATGACGCAGATGAATTGGGCAAAGTTGGTGCATGGGAGCATCTTCAGGAATATGAAGATGCTGAAGCAAAATGTCCAGCTGAGGAGGAAAGGGGAGAAAGGGAAAACCACCCTCTACACAACAGGGTGTGTGATGTGCCTATGTGTAAGTGAATGAAATTATCTTCATCTACAAAATTGTTACAATGATGACTATGGGGAGCAGTTACATATGCATTGAATTTTCACTCTGTTTAAATGTAGGTTTGGATATATGAGATGACAAACATGGCAAAGCCAACACTCCTCGACGCAAAGCCAAGGATAAAGAAGTGGGCTGCGCCGGTCGAGAAGTTGATGGATTTAGGGGTTGTGAACCCTAAGGATGTAAGAATATTTCTTATTTGTTACAAAAACTAATATATACCATAATCCTGCAAGTTTGCATTGTTAAATACTATTTTTGATTTTTTATGGACAGGTTTGTGAAGGTATGAATATAGACCAGGGGGATAACTGGCGAGCTGCAAGAACAATGAAAGACATGCCCTACTACCTTGCGGAGAAAAGAGCGAAAAGTAAACAAATGCCAGACAAGGCGCCAGCAAAGCCAGTCATCTGAAAAGGAGTGCCTGCTGATGACTCCAACCTAGCGAGAAGAATTCAAATACTCGAGGAGGAGCAAAAGATGCAGAAGGAGATATGCACGAAAATTGTTGTTGAGGCATTCACTGAAATGCTGAGAGAGAATAAACAGCTAGAAAACAGAATAGCCGAGCTGGAAGAGGAGAACAAAAAACTGAGGAGAAAATTCGGAGATGAAGGTGACAAATCACAGTCACCTGTCGGTGGATTCGAACAATCTGCTGAGAGGTTCTCATCGGGGAATGTTCAAGAACCCAATAAGGATGTTGCTTCGATGAGCAAAGTAGAGAATGAAGGTACGGATAAGGACGACAAGCTGAGGAAGCGAGGCAGGCTGAGCCTCAGAAGAAAATATGTGCAAGAGAATGACTCAGAAGATGAGAATGATGGGAAGAAAAATGATGAGGAGGAGGAGAAGAAAGAAAAATCAGCTGAAGGTTTGGACCACGGAAAATTTGCACGAGATGCAGAAGAAATAGGTGAACAGCAGAAGAATATAATCGATGAAGAAGGGCAGAAGGAGGAGCTCAGAAAAAAAATTGTCAAAGATAGAACAGCAAATCATAGACAGCATCGAGAAAAATGTGAAGAAGAGGAGGGAGGAAAAGGTAAGGTTGCATTTCCTTTAAATTATATTAATACTTGAGTAACTGTGTAAATACAGTAGAGTAATTGTGTGATAGAAGTAGAGTAACTGTAGTAATATAAAGAGTAACTCTATAATGGTCTAGAGTAACTCTGTGAATTAGAAGAGTAACTGTAAGAACATAAAGAGTAACTATATGATGGACTATAGTAACCGTACGACATATCAACATAGTATAACTAGTAGAAAATGAAGATTGATTCTAACATGAAGTGCTCTTTTGTTGTTGACAGCACAAGTTGTCAAACTTCATTGGTTTCGAGCATTTCAAAACAAAACAATCCAGGGAAATTGTCCACCACTTCATGGACAATATAGAAGAAATGTAAGAGAATCTGTTATTTTGCCAAGTGTACACATATAAAACATCGCTTATTCAATATCCAAAACTAATATGTATAACATCTATACAAACGATTGGCAGGTCAAAACAAGAATGGAGATTTAGTGATGACACTTGGTGCACGGGGAAGGACCTCGCCACCCTACTGTACAAAGATCAAATGATGCAATCACTAGTAAGAAACTAATAAATAGTAGTGTAACTCTTTGAGAACTTGTCATTTTTTTCTAAACAAAGATATCTTGTGGTTATTTTTTCAGGTTATGGACTGCTTTGTACAGATGCTCAAAGCTACCACAAGTAAAAGGAGAAAGAAGGGTCTGCCATGGCACTTCTTGAGCACATATGCTCTGGTAAGAAGAACAAAATTGGTATACAAAATTACATCAAAAATACAAAAATATATACACAAAACTGAAACCTATAGATGTGAATTTGCATTTGCAGCAGAAGTTGGCGTTTGATGTTGAAAACATAACCATGGAGTAGATCGACATGCTATCTCCACTATTCAACATCCCGATGAAAGATTGGGACACAATGGACTCGGTGTTCACCATATTGAACAATGACAACCACTGGAACTTGTACGAGGCAAGTTTCAGGGAAGGAGTACACTGGTCTTATAACTCAATGAGTGGAAATAGCAATTCGAAAAAGGAATTCCTTAGATGGGTAAGCAATCTATAAAAAGAAACTCTATTTGTAGTGGATTGACAGGGTTAATGTTTGTTTATTGATGATTAATAAGAGTTGTCAATTTTTAATGCAGGTGGGTATTGTCCACGAATTCTTCAGGGGGGCAGAAAAAGGTGACCAACTATCACAATGGGGACAGGAGTACCCGCTATGTCCACAACAAGCAGAAGACTCACTTGACTGTGGGATCTTCATCATGAAGTACCTAGAATTCCTGGTAAATGGAAAACACATGGACTTCACCTGTAAGGAGATGCCGTCCATAAGAGCTGATATTTTTCAGAGAATGATGGTGAGGGGGGAGTTGCAACCTGTACAAGCACATCAAAAAGATAATAATGAAGTCATCAAAGAAGGTCCATCTGAGAAGAACAAGGGAGGAATAGATGAATGTCAAAAGCAACAAGAAGAAGAGAAGACAGAAGCACCAGATGAAGAGAAGAAAACGGAGGAAGAAGCTGTTTCAAGCCTAGATAAATGGTTGGATTTTAGCTAAAATAGTGAATTATTAATTGAAATGTAAAACTTGAATAGTTTTCTTCTGGAATTTTGATGTGTAACCGCTATGAGATACATTACTTGTGTGCTGTGAAAATCCTAAAAATTACATGTTTGATCTAAATCATATTGCAAATAGGAGTATTTCTGGGTTTAATATATAGCGTTTTGTTCTTTGAATGTTGTGTTCTTGAATGTAAAACTATTGTGGTTTTGTATGGAGATATATACTTTGAGTTAGACTACTAACCAAGAAAACTATTGTGGTTTTGTATGGAGATATATACTTTGAGATATATAATTCGAGTAACTCTGATACGCACTGAGAGTAACTATGATAACACTGAGAGTAACTGTGAGAACACTGAGAGTATCTGTGACAGCACTAGGGAGTAACTGACAGAACACTAAGAGTAACTCTGATACGCACTGAGAGTAACTATGATAACATTGAGAGTAACTGCGAGGACACTGAGAGTATCTGTGACAGCACTAGGGAGTAACTGACAGAACACTAAAAGTAACTCTGATACGCACTGAGAGTAACTATGATAACACTGAGAGTAACTGCGAGGAAACTGAGAGTATCTGTGACAGCACTAAGGAATAACTATGATAAAACAAAAAGTAACTATGATAACACTGATACACACTGATACGCACTAAGGAGTAACTGTGATAAAACAAAAAGTAACTGTGATAAAACAAAAAGTAACTATGCAGCACAGTAACTCTAGTACGCATTGAGAGTAACTATGATAACACTGAGAGTAACTGTAAGAACACTGAGAGTATCTGTGACAACACTAAGGAGTAATTGTGATAAAACAAAAAGTAACTCTAGCATTCAGGAGTCTGATGTACATGATTCTTTATTAAAGAAGGAACCATAAAAGTGAAGAAAATAGAGCAGAGAGCTATAAAGATATGTACAAGAGTCTATTGTATGATGTAAATGCACATACACATAGCACAGTGCACTGTTGTGTCGTCAGAACAGCACAGTACTGTTGGCATCTTTGCAACCCAACAAGAGTCTGTTGTACATGATTCTTTATTAAAGAAGGAACCAGAAAAGTGAAGAAAAGAGAGCATAGAGCTATAAAGATATGTACAAGAGTCTGATGTACGATGTAAATGCACATACACATAGCACAATGCACTGCTGTGTCGTCAGAACAGCACAGTACTCTTGGCATCTTTGCAACCCAACAGGACAGAGCACTGCTGTCCATATTTGCAGCACCAACAGCATAGAGCATTACTCTCACTGCTGCACATATTTGCAGCACCAACAATACAGCGGGGGGCTTTCAGATCTTCAACATCTCCATCCTCCACGGCACCCTCGACGTCCACCTCTTCTTCATCTGCAACTACTACGGTTTACATAAGGTACAGTTTTACAGAAGAAATATCGACAGCCCCCTTAACATTTCAGTAGCACCCCCTTTGACCATCTCCTCAGATCCCCTTTAACATTTCTTCACAGCCTACCATGGAGTCATTCATCCAGCCAATCAACTACACCATTGACGACAAGATAGTGGAATACATTCTACTTCCTATAGAATGGAACCATCTCCATTTTCACATCAAACCAGGAAAGACCACCTTCCTAATCAGAAACCAGAAATTCCAGATAACCCTTATGCAGAATAAAAATAGGTCACTTTCAACTGCTAAGGGCTGGAAAAAGATGATCGCACAGCCCAGTCTTCGCAAAGGTTGGATCATCTTCCTCAAGCCAACTGATCACCAGACCATCACAGCATGGATCACAGATCAGTTCTTAGATACACCAACTGAGCTTATTCCGCTCTTCATAATGCCTGGCGATGAAGTATACTCTGGATCGGAGGACTCTGCAGATCAGCTCTTCATTAGGGACAAATACCAAGCAGCACCGGGATCAGCTGTAAATCTCGTTCAGGTTGACTCATCCACAACATCGGACACCTCAACATCTGCAGAAGACACTACTTCTTCTTCTGTCCAGCCTTCCTTTCACAAATAGGTATGCACCGACGCCCTTTTCTCTTAGCCTTTTCTCTTAGCCTTTGCAGGTTCACTCATTTACAACAGATATGAACTTCTCAGATACGAACGTGTGTTTAGGCTTGATGTCTATGCTTTCCAAAGGAGGGAATTGTGTGTATGATATCTATCTCCAGGGATGGACCTTCTTTATAGCTGATCTGGCTGTATTTTTCTGTATTTTTATGTTCAGTTGATGGACCTTCTTTATAGTTGATCTGGTTGTATAATATATAACGTTTTATGCTTTGAATGTTGTAATCTTGAATGTTTAGCTGTAGTGTTTTTGTCTGATTATATATACTTTCAATTAGCACTGAAACAGTAACTCTGATATGCACTGAGAGTAACTATGATAACACTGAGAGTAACTGTGAGAACACTGAGAGTATATGTGACAGCACTAAGGAGTAACAGAGAGACCATTAAGAGTAACTCTGATATGCACTGAGAGTAACTATGATAACACTGAGAGTAACTGTGAGAACACTGAGAGTATCTGTGACAGCACTAAGGCGTAACTGAGAGAACACTAAGAGTAACTCTGATACGCACTGAGAGTAACTATGATAACACTGAGAGTAACTGCGAGAACAATGAGAGTAACTGTGACAGCACTAAGGAGTAACTGAGAGAACACTAAGAGTAACTCTGATACGCACTAAGAGTAACTATGATAACACTGAGAGTAACTGCGAGAACACTGAGAGTAACTGTGACAATATAAAAAGTAACTCCAGCAACCAGAAAGTAACTCTACCAGTGTATGGCATAGTAGCAAAAATTGACATTTCGTGAGTACACTGAACAAACCATGAAAAAAATTGTATTAATCCAAAAATGTATGTATTCCAAAAGAAAAGAGTAGTCAATGCACACGAAGATAAAACAAAAAATATTCTGTAAAAGAGTAAGATCTGATCAAAACATATTCTTTGAAGCATATTCAAAGTATACATATAGCTGGTGGAGTTCAACGTAACACATAAAATACATTACAAAACACAAAAGTAAAAATACATGGATGGTTACAAAATCACTTTCACAAAAACTGCTGACAAAAAGAACAACCCATTACAGATTTGAATATCCCTCACTCACGCGCTAATCAACTACAAACTCCACTAAAAACGTCCAGCATCAACAGACCACACGATCAGCAACAGAGATAATCATTGAATAGCAAACAACAACAACACATAGTCCATAATAGGAATGGACTACTTCTTCATAGGGAAGTTCCTGCTATCATAGTTGACCCCAAACTCTAAGCAATTCTTGCACTGCCTCTCTCTTTTAGACTGTGCAATCTCAACTCCAGATTTAAACCTCACATCGGTCGATCTAGGTTTTCCCTTAGTTTTGCAACTACTAGGTATATGGACCTTGACAGCAGAAGAGGAAGCTGTATTAGAAGCGGTTGCACCAGTGCCTGCACCAGGATCAGCGAGATCCAAGTCTAAGAGCTCCTTTCGCAAAGATAATAGTTTTTCATGGCAAAGATCTACAACATTGTTCCTAAACGCTATGTTGACAATAGAATTGCAAGCAGAAATAAGATGAAGTGTCCTCCCAGTGGATGGATGCTTAACTAACGCTTTGCCAAAAATCAAAGGGTGTTTTCTGTACCCTTTGGTCTACCTCTTCAGAATGTAAGGCTCGGGAACAGTGCAATAGTCACGGCTCTTCAAATAAGAGAGGATGTGCCTGCAAGGGATGCCTTTGAATTCTAACATGAAGCAACTGTAGGAAACAATGTCACTAGATAACTCTTTCTTCAATATACGGGGAGTTCCAAGTCCACCGACGTGATACACCTCAAAGACACCTTCTGAAGCTTGCTTTACATTGTAGACCATACTTTGGTGAACCTCAGACTGGAATATCTTAAAGACGGACTTGGTGTATATACCTCTCATCTGCTCCTCTAGGGGCCACAGTGATGACAAAGGGAGGTTACCGTACTCGTCATCAAAATCTTTGAAATTTTCAATCTCCCACACATGAGAGTACGCAGTCTCCAACGAACATACAAGTTCAAATAGAGTCTTCCTACTATTCACATGGCTCCTAATGAATGTATTCAGGCTATCGCTCCTTTGAGTCATCCTCATGCCCGCAAAGAAGGAGGACTACATATAGAACGGAACCCAATTGCAACGCATCACATACATATCAGAAAGCCAGGTGATGGACAACAAATCATGCTCCTGAATTATAGAATCCCACCTCTCTTCAAAAATGTCGACATCATCCACATTCCAGACACAATCATTCAACAATCTTATGATCTGGTCCTTGTTAGGAATGCCACCAAGCTTGGAGGGAAGCTTTTGTAGGATGTGCCAGCTGCAGAAGCGATGCTTGCAATTGGGAAAAACAGAGATGATAGCAGCATTCATAGCAGGGTCCTAATCGGTTATGATGGAAACCGGCTCTTTGCTAAAACAAAGTAAGTACTGCTTGAAAACCCAGACAAATGAGTCATACTTCTCATCGACCAGCAGAGCAGATGCAAACAACACAGTCTTGCGATGGTGATCAACTCCACCAAACATTCCAAAAACCATCAAATACTTATTGGTGCGGTAGGTGGTGTCAAACACAATCGCATCCCCGAATAGCCCGCAGTCTTCAACAGAGACAGGATCAGCCCAAAACAGATGAGTAAGGCAACAATTGGGGTCTTTTTGGTAGCTATAGAAGAATTTCAGATCGATGGCTTTGAAACTGGAAAAGCGATCTAAAACCATGTCGACGTCACATTTGGCCAACTCTTTCCTCTTGCTACTGATGTGTCCATGAGCTTGTCTACTAGTAAATGTCATATTTTCATAGCCACCAGACTCGGATGCTATCAATGCAATTTGTCTCGATACAGGTATGTTAGCTTGGCTCATGGAAGAAAGGATCTCTTTTTGAGTTTCATCAAGAGATGAGTTACACTTGAGGTAACGGAGATGAGCAACATCAACAAGATCATGGTTGTGTTCCTCAACAAATGCAGTCACGACCCACATGGATGAGGACTTATCCAGTGTGAAACGTATCATGGATTCACAACCACACCTCTTCACAGAACGCCTGTGCTTCTTGGACAACTTATCCTGCAAGTTACCCATTTCATCACAAACGGGGCTCAGAAGCCCTCTATACCTCTTAGAACGACAGATCTTACCCTGCTTATCACAAACCAGATCTTTAGCAACCAGAATCTTACTTCCCCGTCCATATCTATTGTCGTCTTTCCTGATGTTAAACCCAATCATTCCAGCATAGCTGGAATAGAAGGATATACCTTCATCTAGACTTCCAAACTGAAGGCCAACTCTAGGGACTGCAGCTGGGGACGGAGAAGAAACACCAATAGAATGAGAAGACTGAGGATTATCACCATCATGGCTGACACTTGCATTAGCAGCATCCGTATCAAGGTTGGGATCCATGACAGTGTGTTGGAGTAACTTGGAAGATCAGAAGAGTAACTCTGTAACACAATAAGAGTAACTCGGTAAGGTAAAAGAGTAACCAATTATAACAAGAGAGTAACTACGCAAAACATAAAAACATGTATGCCAGTTACTACTTCAAAAATGACAATGCAGAAACAAAAATTGGGTTTCTTTCCCACACAAGATAGAGGGATGAATAAACATTGAAATGATGAGAAAAAATAAAAAAAAATGAGTATAACTGAATGAATTTACAAAGAGAAATACAAAATCTACCTGAATGTAGCTTGAAAAAACGGTTGCTCGTAAAAATGCAGATAGAACAGTGAATTCTCCCACCACCTCCACTCCCTCCACAGTGGCGTGGAATTCACACAATAGAAATTTGCTTCTGAATATGTAGAGAGAACAGGGAATTCTCCAACCACACCCACTCCCTCCTCCTTAGTGGCGTGAGCTTCAGAACAACAGGTTTAAACGGTGGAATCAACTTGGTGAAAATTGATACCGTCACGGGATACACAAATGAAAGTGGGAGACACCTTAGTCGTCATGCTCTGCAAGATTGATAAAAGGGGAACCATTCTTGTTATTCGGGAATGGAAATGAATGTAGGTATTTCTGAGGAAGAAATGTAAAATGGAGATTGAAACACGCCAAGGAAGTTGGAATCAGAGGCGGAATTACATATGCAGGGCGTTAAGCGGCAGATGGGGGGTAGATGATCGGCAGATGGGGGTAAACCGGATGTATCAGCCTGGCGGCGGCACAGACGATCGCGAATGATGTAGATGATCAACAGATGGGGGGTAGACCGGATGTATCAGCCTGGCGGCGACACAGACGATTGCGGATAACGAAGATGATCGGCAGATGGGGGGTAGACCGGAAGAATCAGCCTGGCGGCGGCACAGACGATCACGGATGATGAAGATGATCAGCAGATGGGGGGTAGATCGGAAGAATCAGCCTAGCGGCGGCATAGACGATCACGGATGACGAAGATGATCGGCAGATGGGGGGTAGACCGGAAGAATCAGCTTGGCGGTGGCACCGACGATCGGGTTTTTTCTTTCCTGAACGCGTGCTACAGTAACTTGGACTTATTTACATGCGCCTGCCACTGTGAACATGTTGCCGGGTAACTTAATCAAAACTACCCGTCGGGTAACAAATAAACAGCCTATATATATATATATATATATATATATATATATATATATATATATATATATATATATATATATATATATATATATATATATATATATATATATATATATATATGTGTGTGTGTGTGTGTGTGTGTGTGTGTGTGTGTGTTTTGTGTATCTATGTATGTATACATATATACATATACATATATAGACATATATATACATACACACACACACACACACACATATATACACACACACATACACACACACACATATATATACATATATATATACACATACATACATACATACATACATACATACATACATACATACATACATACATACATACATACATACATGCATACATACATATATATAAATGTGTGTGAGGCCGACAAGGAGTGGCTCAAGTGGTCAAGCACGGTGTCTCCTCATGAAGGGACCCGAGTTTGAATCTCAGTTGCCGCCTTGATTTACCACCCTCCCGGGCGTTCGGCCTCCGCCACGGGCGTGGGAGAGGGGGGAGAAATCTTTCTCTCTTGATCCCATATAAATGTGTGTGTGTTTGTTCTCATCATCGTGTTACTTCAAGGTCACCTACCCATCATCTCAAACACCAGCTTCTCGCATTTTCATCTGGGTGTCAACACAAATGTAATATATCTTGTTAACTTTAGAGTTCAAAGTTTTCTACGTCTAAATCAGTTCATACAATGGTCAAAACGAACATAGATACATAAACATGGGTAGTGATCCTACTCCTCATAACCTAAATAGGAAAGTATTCGCTCGTCATGTAGCAATAGATATAAACAAGGAGAGAAATATTGGATGTCATACTCACAATAGAGATGAGAGGGGGTCCATGGTTTGGGAAAATTTGTCTTTCATCTAGAGCCAATAGGAAAATTGATATAACACCAAAAGAAATCATCAGATTTCTAATGGATCTTCTTCTTCTACATATCTTCTTACTTATCCCTGGGGTAAGGAATGCTTGTCTAAATACGAGTTGGGTGGATCCTCTTCTCAAGACTAGATCAAACTCTTTTAAATCCTCTCAATGGGAATACCCTTTTGTGGAACAAGTGGTTGTGGAAGATGTAATTCTAATTTGATAGAAAATTGTGTAGTTCAACTGGATATCCAGTCAATTATCTCACGTAGAACAGTTCATGTATTCTCGATCCCAACCACTTGACTAGATGGACTAGACAACTGGCTATTGAATGTTGTATGTATTTTTGAGTTAGCCCTCTGAATGGATAAACTAGCTCTAATAAGATGCATTATAATTCCTCAAGAAGGGTTACCATCAATCTACTGTATGGGCCAACTACTCAGCTAGAAACCTTGACATCATAATGATCTCTACTGTCAAGGTTGGTTAATTGACTGAGAGAGTTAGGTGATCATTTGACATGGTACTCATATTGTTCCGAAGGAGATCACTCTAGTTGATTGATTTGAGGTACCAACTAATTGAATGGAGTCATGGGGAAATGTAACAAGTTCATGATTGATATCATCACCATGATTTCTTGGAGTTTGAGAGTACGATGTGAATGTGAGGCTTCTTCATTGCTGAAGTATATGCTCTAGATAATATGAAGTCAATGTAAATTCACCCATAATTAGTGTCTCACATCCATTATATATTTATTATGTGTGCACTAAAAATGAACAATATAGGTGTAAGAATGAAAAGATATACATATATATATATATATATATATATATATATATATATAAGAATGAAAAGGTAGACAAACAAGTCAAGCACCTCATACCCCCAAAGACATGAGTATATCCAAGAAGGTTGTGTTTTCTCAAGCCAAAGTGAAAATTTGGAAGAAGATGTAGGATGTAAGGAAAAGCTACTACCACATCTAGGAAAATAGGTCTTAATCAAATAGGTGGGCTAATAGATCCCCACATACATCATATGTGTATTAAAATTATCACATGTGTTGGTAAAAGAGATATAGAGAATCATTGCTAGATTATGGTGGGACTCAAGAGTATGACAGAGAAAAATTTATTAGAAATCTTAGGAATATCTTACTCTCTTAAACACAAGGGAGGAATGGGGTTCACAAATTTCAATATTCTCAACCATTCACTTCTAGAAATGTAGGGATCGAGGATGATCACAAATCTAGAGTCACTTGTAAGAAAATTAACTAAAGCAAATTATTTTAAGAATGGTAACTTCTTGGAGGCAAAGAGAGGCCACAACCTAATACACATGGAGGATCATTTGGGGTGAGGGGTCTATTTTGTGAAGGATTGTGATGTTTAGTTGGTATGGGAAGAATATATTGATATAGAAGGACTGTCACATACTGGGGCTGAAAAATTAACACAAGAAGGTCGAGTGCTACCTAAAAAGTTGAAGAGAGTTTTAGATTGAATGCTACTAACACAATGGAATAAAATGTTACAAACATTAAACAATTCTTGGGATGAGATATACTACACACAATTATGACAATTCCATGGGTGTACACAATGTCTAGAAAGTACAACACTTAGAGATCAACACCATCAAGATAGCATACTGATATGGTAGGTTGCTCATGATGCATAGGAGAACTAGTGGGAAGATGGGGGCATAAGTGATATTTACAAGTTGATATGGAACAACCAATGGACATTGAGATCAATAAAAATTTCTCTATAGGGTGGTGATGGGATGATTGGTCAAAATGGGACGATTGAAAGAGAGGAGGGTAACTAAGGATGACTTCTACAAGATACCTAATAGGGACAGAGAAACAACGACACACGTTTTGATATTGTGTGAGAGTATCAATGATTGTTGATATCATTTGCAAGGAACTTAGGAAAATGTGGAGAACGTGAGAAACTTAACTAATGTATTACTAGATAGGATCAGATCCATGCATGAGGAAGAGTGCACAACCATGACAGTCTAACTTTATCTTCATCAATGTCACATAACGAGAAATTCACTAATATAGAATTGACCTTTAGTGTCGGTTAATTAAGGCTTTTGGCGTCAGTTTCAAAGAAACACCCAAGTGGGTGCCGCTAAAAGTAGAAACCTTCAGCGTCGGTATCAACATCGACACCATAACCCTTCCCACCACCAATAAAACATGCCAGCAAGGGCACAATCGGCATCAGTTTTAACGGATAACCGACACTATATCCCTATAAAAGACGTCGACTTCGTACTAACAACCGACTCCATAACCCTTCCCGCCACACAATAGGCATCAGTTTTCACAGACAAACGACACTATATCCCTATGCCCACCATGTCCGTGCTTCCCAGCACGGCCGTGCAGGGAAGAATAGGCATATGTTTTTACCTATAATCGACGCCAACAAGGGATAAAGATGACAATTTTATACTAATAACTGATGCCTATGTGTTTTGTTGTCAGTTTTGTCTAATAACTGACACCTATGTTTTGATTTTTTTTTCTTATTAGTTTGCAGGCCTGTTGTATGGCTGGTCAGCAGGATGCAGAACCTACAGTTCAGTTCTGAACTGTAGGTTTACATCATCCATTGATATCAGCCAACAACAGGCCAGAAACCTGTAAAATTAACAAGATCGACAATATTATATATGGATCATGTGATTCACACACATGTATAAGAACATTTAATTCATATTATTTTTTATCACACACATGTAGAAACCAGTAGTTCCATTTCAAATTTCCTCCATTTTCACACACATTTAGCAACCTGCAGTTCCATTCATTTCATCTCTTTTCACATTCAGACACATGTACAAACATTCATGTATTGATCGTCTTCACATTCACACATATGACAATTCAAAAAAATTCATTCACATTAACACAAAAATAATTATGATAACAAAGTTTAGAAATATCATTCTTTATTCATTATCGTCATTATCACCGTCACTATCCCAATCATATTTAAAAATTCCCACTACTTGTAGGGCTTTTGCCCATTGTTCTCTTACATCATTTAAGTCTTTCATCGTATAGGGAGTATGTACATCTAATAACTTTTGACCTGTAGTGAAGTTAGTTTTAAACACCTGCAAAGAGAATGATGTATATATATAATTAATAATATGGAATAAGATTGATATATTTCATATTATCTAATGAGACTATATATAATATCTGATGTATGGTATCGATTTCCATTGTGGAATTTTGATAATTAGGTTCATAAATCGCATCACATAGTATGCACAAACCCAGCTGTTGTCTTGTGTAGCACACTATAAATTGAAACATACAAAATATTCAAAAATGCAAATAAGCACAGTTCACATAAATAATATATACATTGGAGTCGAGAAATTACTTTCACATTCTCCCAAATTAGTGGTTGGTTCTTTTTCTTAGGGACCTTTCCTCCAACTTTTTTGAACTCATGTAAAGCCCTACATGTTAAAGTAACACATTAAATTGCATAATTAAATAGTAATGTAATAACAAATGTTAATAGATATAAAAATATGAAATATTTCTCACGGGAATAATGGTCTTTTCATTGTGTGTCCATATAATGTATTCAATTCCTTCCCCGTAGGATCTAGATAATAGACAATGAATGTCTTTGGGACAATAATTAGTAACTCCCAATGCCTACCACAAGAGGTAAGAAAGATAAAAATTAATAACTCAAAATCCACAATAAAAATGTAATTTTCTTAAGTCCAAATTATAAGCAAAGTAAACTCACTCGACTTTGAATGGAGATATTATCACTATCCTCTCTTTTTTACCAAAATATTTACAAGTAGCATAGTAGTATGAAGTAATTGATGAAGGGTATTTATCTACAAGACTAATCAAAGATGGAACCAAAAATCCCACATGGAAAAATTAAAAATCTGTAAATGTCGTTTGTAAGTGGATGCAAAACATGTATTACGTATGCATTAATATATAAGAAACCAGATCACCCTATATAAAACAAAGTATATGGATGTATAAACAAGATCTCACCATATCCATAGCTCTATCATGGATGTATTCAGTCAATCATAATGAAACAACTCCAAAATATCTTGTATAAATAGATTGTTATCGTATGATTGACATGTAGCATCCTCCGGAATAGAAACATTAATAGGGAAATTTGGATCATGTTCGCCTATCCATACTGCCATACCCCTACAATTAGGACCTAACGAGGCATGTAGGTCCCTTGGAAGCAAACTTGGTACTTCAGGAGGTGGAGGTCGAGATGTACTGGGTGTCTTCCTTTTGACCTGTATATATAATTTCAAATCAATTGACTCATATATACACACACTAACAAATTGATATAATGTAAATTTACCATACAATATTAGTATAGACGACATCCGCTTTGGACCACAATATCACTCTGCCTTCTTCCTCACCAAGCATTTCAGAATCTGGGTGGGCATATGGCAATGGAAGATCCCTCCAATTGGGGAGTACATTTATCGAGCTCACACGAACCACACCATCTGGTATAGGAGTCCCATGAAACATTTCCCCTAGAAGGTGTGGGTAAGTCGACGCCTCTACAATGACATATTCTTAACTTTTTATACGGCATGGCTTCAACCCCTACAAATTTCATAAAGAATGTTATATACATATATACATAAACGTATCATCTTGAAAAGACTAGGCTACTATGTCATAAAAATACTTACAACGGACGTGCTAGATGGTGGGTCTACAGGATTACTCCCAACCTCTACAGCAGGAGAAGAGCGGCCCACCATAGGTACTATCTGAGTGGCAGTCTGAGACGCCTGCCACTTCACCATTGCTTCTTGGATTCTCCTATCAGTTAACTTATCTACCTATACATGGATAAAATAAATGCTAGCTTCTGATTATTGAATTCCCTTTCGCAATAACATTCTAAAAAAAGAATAGGTTACCTTAGCTTGTGAAAGTCCTGCTTTTGGGACATGTTTGCGCTGGGATGGCCCAAAGAACGCTTTGATGCCCACACCAGTGCCTGCACCCCTAACACATCCAGGATGCTCTGGGTTACCCAGAGCAACTATCAATTCATCCCTTGTGCCCTCATGGATGAACTTACCTTCCTTCCTCTGCTCATACATGTTGGTATGTATGCCCTGAGATCCAATCATCAGATGATTGGTGGGATACATTAAGATTGATTTGATAAACATCAAAGGCAAGCTTCCAATTCTTTCTGTTTCAGTCATATGAGATAGTGATAGAACAGATTGAATGTCTAGAGAATGACATTACTCAATGACGTATGCTTTCAGGTTAAGGACATGGACGATGAGATCATACAGATGCTAAGAGTTTGTACATTCTTTCTATGTCCCTAGTCGGATGTCATTGTGGAAGGTAGATAGACAACAATGACACACAAGACTAGATTGTGGTGTTGGTTGATGATAGAATCTCATTAGTTGTGATATAGAGATATCAAACCAAACACATAGGTACTTGTTAGAGAACAAGTGTACCGGACAGACCCACCGTGAGTTTGACACATGGAACCATGACATGGTAGTCACAGTTAGTACTCACAGTGATGGTGGTGAGTGTGATTCTTTGACCTGAAATCACTACACTCAACACATGTCGTTGGGCACACTTTGACATCATCAAACGCAGTCCTAAAACATGGGTTGTTATATAGGTGATGATTGAGTGGCTTTGACACATGGGGCTTTTGAGGGGTGAGTGATAGATATGGAGTTTGTCCCTCCTAAAGGAGTATGATATCCATGGCCACTTGATGAGTAGGATTGAGAAAGGTGTGCACGCCTGTGTGAATCAGTATGTGATATTGATGTCATACATATCTCTTACAATCTACTCTGAGATCAAGAAAGTGAATGAACGTTGACAGGATGATTGTTCCATGTCTCGAGTTCATTCGGGATATCAGTGACAAAGGAATTATACATTCACTGTAACACCATTCACAGATTGTAGGATTGCAAGTTGTTCTCCAACTTTCTACTTTCACTTGGGTAGCACTGATGTGTGACTAGGCACTGCTCTTTTCTTGTGAAGTCATAAGTGTTATGGACTTTCACTGCCAACATGAAATGGACCTGTAGGGTCACACACATAGGATTTAACCTGGAAGAGGAGCTTTGTCCACAAACAATGTTTAGATTGATTACTAAAGGAGTTTAGTAGTTCAATTAAACACTCAATCAATTGATAGCTCAATATCATAATGTTCAAGGTGTTGGACACATTGATTGGAGTATCGAATTGATTGAAATGGCAATTGACTGATTCTGCACAATCTGCACTCCCAACCGATCGGTTCATGAGATGAACCGATCGGGTCAACTTGGTGAACCAATCAGCTCAGGTTGTGAGTCGATCGGCTCATGGACAGGGTGAATGATTGCTTCAAGTGTTGAAACAATCGATTCAACTGTTGCAACCGAGCAAGTTGGGAAAGTCGGATTGGTGAGAATTTTCCTATCGTTTCACTTGCCCAATTTGATTGGGAAAAGGATTGGTATTTGATACCAATTAGAAACAGAAGAGGGAAAGTCGATCGGGAACTGATCAGGACCATGAACCGATTGGTTCAAAAAGTGAACCGATCATTTCATGGGTCCCAACCGATCGGTTGAGGTGTCAACTGACCGGTTCAGGTCCCCAATCGACCGTTTCAGTTGTGAAACGATCGGTTCAGGTTGTGAGTTGGTTGTTTTTGCGGAAAATCTTGAACCCTTCTACTCCTGCTTTTAGTCCCGCATTTCCCGGGATGGAGAACCCTATCCTATGACCCTCCTATATATAGGGGTTTTGGGGGCTTCTCAAAGCACAACTCAGTGCAACCAGTTGCTCTGCAAAGTTGTCGTTCTCTCTGGTTTTGGTAACTAAGAGATCCTGAGCTAGTGCTACCCAAAAAGGGAGGCACAACAAGGGAAAGACAACTGCAGTTGCGACTGGCAGCAGGAGAGTGTGTTGGCGACTAGTATGCTAACAGGAGGGTGTGACTCCTTCCAATTCCTTATGGGACAAGGAGATTGGAGTTCCAGGTGGTCTGTGTGGACTACTTCAGAGGCGGGAGGTTTCTGCCGCTCAGGAGGACAACTGTCAATCCCGACAATCCCGGTGAGACCAGGAGTCTTCAGTCCCGGTGCGACTAGGAGCTGCACAGACACCGTCCAAGACTGGAGGTGAAGACCGCGCAAGCCGCGAGGTATTGTCACCGAGCAAGCCTCGGGACAAGGTATGATTCCACAAACCATCCTTTCCTATTATATAGACGTTGACGTGTTTCCTTGTTCTGGGTTTGGGGGAGAAAATTTTTGTTTCCACTGCCTTCTCTGCCTCCCCTAAAACCCAACAGTGGTATCAGAGCCACGTCAACTGCTCTATACTTTAGAAATATCGATATGATCGATTTTGGTTTTTTGCCTTTATTTATTGCATATGATGCGAATAAAATTGGCTTTATGCATGTCCAATCCTAAATCCACAAATCCCAATTTACATATATGATATGTATTATTAATGCACTCGATACGCATTGCCCTTAAACGAGTTTTATGGTGGATGTATAGCGTGGTTATGGCCAATAAACCCTATCTGTGTATGGTTGTATGTGGTTGCTTGCATCTCGGTCTGCGCACCGATCTTCCTTCTCCTATTCTTGATGTAACTCGAAATAATTCGAGATTTCTTTCCTTCCTTTGCTCCCCTCAAATGTAACTCGAGGTTTCTCCTTTTTCAATGTAAAATAGGATAGAATTTTATTTCTTGTTATGTCAAAGAATGGAGGACATCGAGACGATAGCTGAAACGATCTGTTCAAGGCGTGAACCGATCAGTTGACGTTCCAGACGGTCGGTTTAAGGAGTGAACCGATCGGTTGATGACCGGTTCGAGGAACGAGATGAGCGGGTGGCGGCCATGATGAGATGCACGACGACCAGGCGAACCGATCGGTTGGAGGAGCCAACCGATCAGCTGGTGGCACCCAGAGATGACCGGGCCAAAACGAGCAAGTCATTCATGTGATGAGTTGATCTTCTCAGAAGGCATAGCACAGAGTTCATCTTGTACAGGTTGCATGTGATGTAGACCTAGATGACCGTGATTCCTCTTAGATCGAGGAATCACATTAGGATGGTCATAATCATCGCTTTTATCATTTTGCATGTTTTATGTGGGATATAGCATGTATATGATACATACTCTGTATTGTGGTGATTGGATATGTATATGTATATAAAACCAAATCCCTCATTAAATATTAAGTTTTAGATGCCTTCCAAATGAGACACACGTGAAAAGCTTGATCGACCAAGTGTGGGCACGCCCAAGCGTGGTGCACCGTCTATCTCGTGGAAGCGTGAAGGATGAATGTGTGGGTCTGCCCAAGCAGGGTGCATATTCATCGTGTTTGCTTTGGGTCAGACTTAACAAGGTAACCTAGATAGGATCTAGCACCTTGAGGCATGGAGATGATCATGGGAAGGAGTTTCATATGACATATTATCAAGAGTTGCATATGATGCAATTGGCAAGAGTTGCCTACCTGAGAGATCTAAGTTGTGGGTGACAGCCCAAGTTGGTCCATGACTTAGAGGATTTTAGGATCTTGCCCACTAGAAGGTTGTACATTGCAGTCTTCCAAATTGATGGTGAGGGCTATCAATTTGAACTAAAATAGTGGGAGTGATAATTAATTAAAGGCCTAATTATATCGTCAAACTTTCAAATCAATCAAATAAGTCAAAAATGAGTTTTTGGACTAAAATTGCATATTTCCTTTTATAGTACAAATGATGACAAACAACAATCACTTTTCTTTGCGATCGGTCCTTGAAAAGGACAAGCTAAATGGGACAAACTTCCATGACTGGTATCGGACATTGAGAATTGTTCTCACTCAAGAGTGAAAGCTCTATGTCCTGGATACTCCAATTCCAGAGGAACCTGCTCCTAATGCACCAAAGGCAGAAAGGGATGTTTACAAGAAGCATGTTGATGATGCCATTGATGCAAAGTGCTTGATGTTGTGATCCATGAACCACGAGTTGCAGAGACAACATGAGAACATGGGTGTCATTGAGATGATTCAGCATCTCAGGAACATGTATGAAGATCAGGCACGACAAGAGAGATACAATGTCTCAAGGGAACTGTTCAAGTGTGTCATGATAGAAGGAGATCCAGTTGGTCCTCACACACTCAAGATGATTGGGTATGTGGAGAACCTGCAAAGACTGGGATTTCCACTGAGCCAAGAGTTGGCTACTGACGTGATACTGCAATCGTTGCTAGAATCCTACAGTCAATTTGAGATGAACTACAACATGAACAACTTTGATAGGCCACTGTCAGAGTTGTTGGGCATGTTGAGGACATCCGAGATACAGATGAAGAAGGACAAGCCTAAGTCTGTGATGGTGATCACGAGAAAGAAAGGCAAGTCCAAGCGCAAGGGCAAGGGCAAAGCTAAGAAAGGTTCTGATGCTAGCCAGGAGCCCAAGTCGTCTTCAGCTCTCAAGGCCAAGGGAGGCATGACCAAGAAAGGCAATTGCCACCATTGTCAGAAGCCATGACATTGGAAAAGGAATTGTCCTCTCTATCTGGAAGAACAAAAGAAGAAGGACGCAACTGAAGTCTCCACTTAAAGGTGTCATGAAAGTAAACTTGTAACACTTTTGAGGTATATGATACCAAGACGTAAAGTGTAAAGCACTCAATACTTGGGGCAAATGTTGCCTCCATAGATAGGAGTACTTTAGTTTATTTTCAGCATGTAAGACGTAATACAGTTATGAACTGCTATTTCATATTTGCCAATAGATAGAAACACTTTATTTTTGCATATTGTATGACAATGATGGCAATCAATAAAGAGATGTTTCAATTTCTAAAGATATGATCTTTGTGGCAATGCCTTGTTTATCTTGTGGTATTTGATATGCATAAGATAAAATGATACCTGAAAGTTATAGATGACTCAAACAATCAAATTGGCATTAATCATGACAAATTCATTTCTAGTTTCCATGTGATGGATAAATCTAGACTCTTTTGGTTAGAGAACCAGTAAGAGACATGAATATCTTGGACATAATTAATCAATCTACACTAAAGGTAGTGGGAGAATGATTATCCTATTAGGTATGATACATGTGATGTATTTACATACCTATTGGAACGAATTCTAATACTTCAAATGGTATTTAGAGAAATACCAATATGAATATCTTGAAGTGTTCAAGAATATCATAGTTGAAGTACGAATTTGGTAAAGTGTTAATTCTTGATGAGATCAATGAATAAAATACTTGGACCAAATGTTTGAGATCCTTATGAGTGATTATGATAGTGTATCATAGGGAACTCATGATTAAGGCATGGTGATCTCTAAATCAAGAAGGAATCATACTCTAAGGAGTTAGAGAATGATTATGAAATAACTGAATTCTTCTTAATAAAAGAATACCCCACACTAATAAAGGACATTAAGAATCACAAGGAGTTGTAGTTCTTATATCCTTGACAGATGCACCTCGTTTATTTATGTGATGAGTTGTTCATGTGATGAGTCAACTATCTAGATGAATATGAGGAACCGGATTTTGAGTTATGGTATATGACCATTACATCCTAAATGACATCCATGTGAACCATAAGGTATGACCTTGATGGTAGCACCCTTTGGATAAAATCCATAAGTGTAAATGAGTCTTAAGTGTTAAGATACATGGATAAAATTTTCAGAAGGATGATGCTTGTTGATTTCAACTTAATGACTAAGACATTTGGCATATGGATACTAAAACCGCATTCCTATGAGGAATAAAACAAGGATGTGTATGTGACACAACCTATAAGGTTTATGAATCCACTAATGCAAATGAAGTCTATAAGTTACAATGGACTAATCAATGTGATTGATTGAGTACAAGCAACTCAAAATTGGATCTTTACTTTGATGATATAGTCAAAGGGTTTGACTGATATGTCAAAGATAAAGAAGGGATCTGTGATTTAGTGGGAGCGTGTTCACATTCCACATGTTGATGTGAAATGGAAATGTTCTAGAATGGAAATCCAAAAGTGGAAATTATCTTTAAGGAAGATAGAGATGTTTCCTATGTGATAGGAATAGAGATCTATAGAGATAGTTCTCGAAAACCTCTTAACCTGAAAAGAGAGAGCATACATTGGCAATCTGTACTGAAGGGTTCAGTGTACACAGATTCAGTGGGAGAAAACTTGTCCATGTTACATGGAGTTAGTATCCCAAGGCCAAGTGTCCAATTCTTATGAAGAATGGGAACACTAAGAATAGATATGGATCTATTATGTATGTAAGCATCCCATCATCTTGCATGTATCGACATGGCAAGAACAAAATGCATTTATCATCTTGTATGTATGACATGGCAATATGATGTGCTCATCTTGATAACTCGTATGTGGGACATGACGAGTGGATATCTGTCTACTTCCAGTAAGGGTTACTAGAAACCATAAGAACTTGATAAGTACTTGAGAAGTACTAGTTCTATGGAGAAAAAGGAAGAGTTCGATGTAAAAGGTTACATTCATGCGAACTTCCGAAAGGACAAAAAATTAATCGCAAAATATATATAGGATATATAAAAGTGAAAGTTTGTTGATAATTGGAAATGTTCCATTAAAATCATTTAAAAGGAAATGTCGAAGATCTACGTGTTAGAGAACAGCAGTGGATACTGTATGGATCTGGAAGTTCATTAGATGAACTTATAGATATTCCAGTCATTGATGACAAGTATGGAATCCTTGATCATGCAATGTGGCTAAATATTAGCAAAGGAATACTAGATCGCATATTATGACAACTTCATCTCATACGTATGACGTACAACGAAGAGATGTGAGACATGCAATTTATAATGACTTTGGTAAGGTGTTGCCATAACTCACTATGTTGGCACAAGAGCTTAGTAACATGTGGGATATGTTTGAAGATCATTATGAATATGATTCAAGGGTGATTGGCTCGCAGTGCAAGTGGGAGTCTGTTGGTATGTATGCCCTGAGAGCCAATCATGAGATGATTGGTGGGATACATTAAGATTGATTTGATAAACATCAAAGGCAAGCTTCCAATTCTTTCTGTTTCAGTCATATGAGATAGTGATAGAACAGATTGAATGTCTAGAGAATGACAGCACTCAATGACGTAGCTTTCAGGTTAAGGACTTGGACGATGAGATCATATGGATGCTAAGAGTTTGTACATTCTTGTTATGTCCCTAGTCGGATGTCATTGTGGAAGGTAGATAGACAGCAATGACACACAAGACTAGATTGTGGTGTTGGTTGATGACAGAATCTCATTAGTCATGATATAGAGATATCAAACCAAACACATAGGTACTTGTTAGAGAATAAGTGTACCGGACAGACCCACCGTGAGTTTGACACATGGAACCATGACATGGTAGTCACAGTCCGTACTCACAGTGATGGTGGTGAGTGTGATTCTTTGACCTAAAATCACTACACTCAACACATGTCGTTGGGAACACTTTGACATCATCAAACGCAGTCCTGAAACATGGGTTGTTATAAAGGTGATGATTGGGTGGCTTTGACACATGGAGCTTTTGAGGGATGAGTGATAGATATGGGATTTGTCCCTCCTGACGGAGTATGATATCCATGGCCACTTGATGAGTAGGATTGAGAAAGGCGTGCATGCATGTGTGAATCAGTATGTGATATTGATGTCATACATATCTCTTCCAAACTACTCTGAGATCAAGAAAGTGAATGAACGTTGACAGGATGACTGTTCCATGCCTCAAGTTCATTCGGGATATCAGTGACAAAGGAATTATACATTCACTGTAACACCATTCACGGATTGTAGGATTGAAAGTTGTTCTCCAACTTTCTACTTTCACTTGGGTAGCACTGATGTGTGACTAGGCACCACTCTTTGCTTGTGAAGTCATAAGTGTTATGGATTTTCACTGCCAACGTGAAATGGACTCGCAGGGTCACACACATAGGATTTAACCTGGAATAGGAGCTTTGTCCACAAACAATGTTCAGATTGATTACTAAAGGTGTTTAGTAGTTCAATTAAACACTCAATCAATTGATAGCTCAATATCATAATGTTCAAGGTGTTGGACACATTGATTGGAGTATCGGATTGATTGAAATCACAATTGACTGATTCTGCACAATCTGCACTCCCAACCAATCAGCTCATGAGATGAACCGATCGGCTCAGCTTGGTGAACCGATCGGCTCAGCTTGTGAGTCGATCGGCTCATGGACAGGGTGAACGATTGCTTCAAGTGTTGAAACGATCGATTCAACTGTTGCAACTGAGCAAGTTGGGAAAGTCAGATTGGTGAGAATTTTCCTTTCATTTCACTTGCCCAATTTGATTGGGAAAAGGATTGGTATTTGATACCAATTAGAAACAAAAGAGGGAAAGTCGATCGGGAACTGATCGGGACCACGAACCGATCGGTTCAGAAAGTGAACTGATCGTTTCATGGGTCCCAACCGATCGGTTGAGGTGTCAACCGACCGGTTCAGGTTGCGAGTTGGTTGTTTTTGTGGAAAATATCGAACCATTCTACTCCTGCTTTTAGTCCCGCATTGCCCGGGATGGAGAACCCTGTCCCATGACCCTTCTATATATATGGGTATTGGGGGCTTCTCAAAGCACAACTCAGTGCAACCAGTTGCTCTGCAAAGTTGTCGTTCTCTTTGGTTTTGGTGATCGAGAGATCCCGAGCAAGTGCTACCCGAAAAGGGAGGCACAGCAAGGGAAAGACAACTGCAGTTGCGACTGGCAGCAGGAGAGTGTGTTGGTGAGTAGTACGCTGACAGGAGGGTGTGACTCCTTCCAATTCCTTATGGGACAAGGAGATTGGAGTTCCAGGTGGTCCGTGTGGACTACTTCATAGGAGGGAGGTTTCTACCGCTCAGGAGGACAACTGTCAATCCCGACAGTCCCGGTGAGACCAGGAGTCTTCAGTCCCGGTGTGACCAGGAGTTGCACAGACACTGTCCAGGACTGGAGGTGAAGACCGCGCAAGCCGCGAGGTATTGTTTCCGAGCAAGCCTCAGGACAAGGTATGATTCCACAAACCATCCTTTCCTATTATATAGACGTTGACGCGTTTTTGTTGTTCTGGGTTTGGGGGAGAAAATTTTTGTTTCTTCTGCCTTCTCTGCCTCCCCTAAAACCCAACAATGCAGCTCCCACTAACCGCCATCAATAGAAATTGGTAAGTAAACATAACAATAATCAATATCAATCGATTTCTCTAGGAGTTTAATTTTACCATTTTTGCAGCCGCCTCAGTAGTTGTGAGCTTCGTTATATCTCCCTTCTTGTTTTGCCTCCCATCTATCTACATAGCATGGCGAGGCAGAGGTGCGGGTCCAATAGTAGAGGACTCTACAGTCTCCTGAGTAGCAGCATACTGAGCAGTAGACTCAGCCTGTAGTCTTTAGCGAATGCCTACATAGCCTCTTGGACCCATTGTGTGGTCATGCACATTCAGAGCATGCCTTGCTCTTTGAGCATCGCTGATAGCCTTGTTAGTAAGCACATTGATTTGGTTAGTAACAGTAAAGGTTAATCTTGAATAGGTGAATACATAAGAATGTATATTAATTAAATTGGGAGTGGCACTTAATACCTTGAATTCATCAGTTTTTCTTTTGGTAACAAACTCCTCCCAGTCATTGGGGTCCAGGTAGTTCCATTACTCAGTGGCTTTCTTCTTCCTCTTCTCAGCATCTCATATGTAATATTGGGTGAGATTTGTCCTATAGTTCCTTAGGACCCTCCCACAGTGTTGCATCACGCATTTATGATGTAGCTTTTCATCCAGTTCAAATATACTCTACAAAATAGAATTGATATTAACTAGTATCCAAAAAATTAGTAACCTACAAAATAGAATTGCAAATAATAATAACTCACGCATAGTTCCTTCCATACTAAGTCTTTCTTCCCCTTAGGAACTTTATGCCAAGATTCTACATTAGGACTACAATGACTACAATGGCTACAATGGAGTATCTTGGGTGCTCGGTTGGGGCTATGAGACTATCGTCTCGTTGAAGTAAGACCCCTATATGGGTGTTGATGAAGCATGTTGAGCCAAGGACCAAGTGGTCATATGGATCTATAGTTTGGGCTTCATGGATATGAAATGACTTTCTGGTGCTACGATATGGCCATCTTGCATTTCCAAGAGGTTAGATCCTTGCTTTGGAGGAAAAAACTACAAAAAATGAGAAAAGAGTTAAGTATTTGCATAATAAATCAAAAAGTGGATAACTAATGAAAAAGATTATGAAAATTAAATAAAAATATAGATGAATGTACATTCATCAAAATACCCCCAACTTGAATCTTTGCTTGTCCTGAGCAAATAAAATTACAAATAAAATCCATTATACTCGCAACATGTCATCCTCACCCATGTAACATCACTATAATCCTTACCTCTAAATTTTGGCTAAGTGACACAATCTCCTAGAGCCACATAGCACAAAGTTCTATATTCCCTATCCAAAGAGTTATCATATCTTGCTTCTAAATCAAGTTTTTGTAGAAAAATAGACTTCATCTTACATTTTCTTTGACACTCTCAATTTTTATTTTTTGTGAGTTTTTGCACAAGAACAAGACAAAGGGGGTGTGAGGAAAAATGGTGACCCCTCCTTTATTCAACTTGGGATATAAATTTGTGGAGTTGTGGCTACATTGGTCACAGTTTTTTCTCATGTTCACTTTTGGCATCTTTTGATGGTACGCCCCTATGTGGGGTGTGGAATTTTTATTTTGGGAAGCATGCCACCCCAGACTTGATTTTTTTCGGGTGGTGATTCTTTGCCTCTTTTTTAGAAGAAAAATAAGGGGAATGAAGATGTGTCCTTGTGCTTATGACTTCAAAAAATTTCCTTTTTTTAGAGAGTGTCATTGCTTTAGTTAGAGTATTCCAAGAAATCACATCATACAAGCTTTATAACAAGATAATCCATTGTTTAAACATAGGGAAAAATTATGCTTGGTTCTGATTGATTCCATATGACTTGCCAATTGTTCCAAGGAGTAATGTTATTTAGGGGTCCTAGGTGACAAGGTGGTTTCATACATGTCAATTTGTAATACATTTTGTATAAAATTTTACTAAATTCAACACGGGTACAATGATAGATGTCTACTCAATTTGGCCGACTAGATAAAGGATATTTTACAACTAAGGTAAACAAAATGCATGGACGACTAGGTAAAAGCCATGAACAAAGAAACTACATGTAAAGACAATAAAAAGGAAAAATAATTCAATAAGGAAAGGGGGTGGAATAGAATCATAACACCCACCTCCACCCAGACTTATATTTTTGCTCGTCTCGAGCAAAACCTAAATTAGAGATGGAGGGAAGAACATCACTCTGGCAGTGGGTATTGAGAAGAAGATGGGGAATCCCCCACTATTGGGAGTTGGGGTCAGGGTAAGCTTGATGGGCCCCATACTCCTCATACTCAAGTCGGCTGATGTTGTAGTGACCTTGGTGCACATGCCAAGACTCATGTGAGCATTGTATCATGTACATATGGTTGAGCTAGTGACCTTAGTGTTGCTGCTAATGTTGGATTTCCACCAACTTATCTTGAATCTCATAAAAATCATAAGGCTCATCGGGGCCTTCTCTAGTGCCTCGGCGTCTCCTGATGTAGTGTCATGATGGTGGAGGTGGTGGTCCAGTCGCATTTTCATGTGCCCCTGAGGAGACACTCCTTTTATGATATATGGGCTTGGGGACGTCTTATGGGTTGGGATACTCTAGAAGGAACTGTTTAATATGCATTGATAGATATGACATGTCAAAAACTAGGTTGGTGTCTACAAACCTAGCATACTATGGAAGCTCAAGGATGACATGGGATTCTTTAAAGAGCAAGTAGTAGACTCTGTTGGCACCAGGACAGAGGAACTTACACCCCTTCAAGTATGCAGTGTCAATTAGATAATTCTTGAGCATCAATGGCAAGGAGGAGATGTGAATGCAGCCTAGAAAATATACTATATAGGTGACTATATGGCCAATTCAATAAGAGGAAGAAGTGGTGCAGGTGGCCTGATAGTTCAGATGATCTATAATAGCACTTCCCCCGTTCTATGGCTCAGAGTGTAGAAGAAAAATCACAAAGTGTAGAGGTTATAAAGAGCCATGACTACATGACTACTCTCCCTGATGAAGAAGGTGTGAGCCTATATTCAGTGAATATAGCAGACCACCAGGTTTTAATACTATATGCCTTGAGGCCGCTGGGTAGCGTGGGTGGAAGTCCAGTGATATCATCCCAAAAATTTTCTGCATTGTAATTATCAGAGTAGACGTCATGACGACACCCCATACAGTAGGAGAGCCAATCGAATTCTCCCTCATCAATAATGATGGAAGTGAGTTGGCGAGTGGAAATCTCAAAGCCTTCTCCAAAGACTCGGGCCTTGCACCTGGAGTTGCCCCATGAATCATGGAGACAGTGGTAGGTGGTGATGAGCTCCAAAGTGAGGTCACTATACACTGAAGTGATGTGGTAGGGGAAGGAGAGAATGTGATTCTTGTGCAAAATGTTGTCGACAGATTCTTCAATCCCAAGCACATTAAGAGTGATTTTGCAGGCCCAGTGTGGGAGGGAGACACCAATCACGAAGGTTTCTGTGAATCTTTCTAAATTGTGGTCTTTGACAAACTGAGCATATTTCCCCAGGATTGGGGCTACGTGAGGTGGGTGTGGAGTGACTGAATTGGGGTCATGTTGAGATGAGGACCATCCACATGTAGTCTCCTGGATGATTTTGTCAACCTCATCAATGTCCTAAAGCATCTTCTCAGCTACCTCAGGAGAATACTCACCTATAGGCTCCTGAATGTGAATTATGTGATTGGAGGTGAAGCATCAAGGCAGATTGCAGTAGGAGGAGGTGGTGTTGTTGCCCTTGTTATTACAGAAGTGATCGAACATGTTGACTGCTACTTTCAGAAGATGGTCAGATAGGCATTTTGATGGTGGGATGGTCATCTCAATGAACAAAATGTTCATCTGACGTAGTGAGATAGGTGTTTGGTCAGTTGTTGGGGAGGAAGTTGACTGTGGAGGGGTCGTCTGGTGGCCAAGGAGACAGTTGTCTAACAGGGATAGAATGACCGTCATGAGTTGCACCTCAAAAAGGTGATGAGAGGAATAAGGTCTAGGACCGAGGGTGGTAGGGTTGAGGTGAAGAAAGGGTTGTTGTTGTTATAGGAGACAACCGTTCGGCAGGAGAGATGGTCGGTTTTCTAAGGAGGAGATGTTGGCGATGCTCGACTACAGAGAAGGGAGATGGGTGTCTGGGTCATAGAGACAACCACCTGAGATTTTGTTGAGGGAAAAGTAGTAGTGCAAGTTGGGTAGGTTGTTGGTGATGGAAGGTCACTCCACCAATGATGACAACTGTCTGGAAACACAAGGAAGTCAACTTGGTGGAAAGATGGGTGGTGTAGTGGTGTTGGGGGCCAAACAGTCATCCTCCTTAGTGAGGCGACCGACCAAAGGGGACATCGTCAGGGCATTTTGGTGTCTAGGAAGATCTTGTGCTTAGGGAAGGAAGGAATGCTCGGTGATAGTGAGTGATTCACCCCCCCCCCATGAGTTGCTTATTTTATAAGCCAACTAGGTATGGCAAGACGACAGTCTGGTACATCCCAGATGACCTTTTGCAATTTTGGGTGGTCAAAAGGGCATTTCAATTTCTAAAATGGATGTGAGTTTGAATGTTCCTTGAATGCACCTCCTGAGGTGCAAGACGACCATCTCAGATGGGTCAAACACCCGTCATACATGTTTTTGGTGGCCTTTAAATTTTGAATGTCGAATGGCATCCAATTTTGCGTTGGGTGCTTTAAAGGCTGAGAAGGTCATCTTGTCTTCAATAGACGATTGTCTGGATGGGTGGGATGCTTTGCCTTTATCCAAATGAAAGGCAGGTTTTGTGGCCAGCCGCCCTTTTTCTTGAAGTGAAAAACAAATATGAAATTGAAACAACAAAGGTTAGCTAAAGAAAATTTAAAGAAAATGCAAAAAGATTGGGTTGCCTCCCAATAAGTGCCTAGTTTAATGTCAAAGGCTTGACAGAGGTGAATCATGTAGTCATTCCAGGCTCGAGTGAGGGAGGGGTGGGTTCTTTTTGGTCAAGGTCTTCAAGTAAAGAGAGTTGATGGGCCATAGAAGATAGAAAGTCCTTAATGGTGATGTACCATTTAAGCCTATGCCCAACGACCTTAAACTTTCCTAGCACCATATCCCAAATAAGAAAAGTTCCATGAGGGTGTCACACTTGACAAGGTAGGGCTCATATCATCTAGATTTAAGTTTTCTAGGAGAAAGTCTCAATCTAGAATTATACACTAAAACTTGGTCGCCCTCCCAAATATCTTTTTTCCTAATATGGCCATCATGCTATAATTTCGTTTTGTCTTTGTAAATACTAGCATTTTCATAGATCGTCATCCTGAGCTCATTTAACTCTTGCACTTGCAGAAAATGGTTTTCACCTGCAGTGACTAAGTCAAAATTTAGAGTCTTGATGGCCCAATTGGCCTTATGTTCTAATTCTATGGGAAGATGGAAAGATTTTCCATAAATCAACTTGAATGGAGTGGTGCTTGTTGGAGTTTTGTAGGGAGTTTTGTATGCCAACAAGGCATCATTAAGTTTTAAAGCCCAATCTGTCCTGGTGTGATTGACCTTTTTCTTTAGGATGAACTTCATTTTCCTATTCGAGACCTAAACTTGACCACTAGTTTGGGGGTGACAAGGGGTGACGACTTTGTGATGGACTCCATATCATTTCAGTAGATATTCAAAAAAAAATTCTAAGAAATGAGAACCTCCATCAGAAACCACGGTGTGAGGTACCCTAAATCTAGGAAAAAGGATATATTTGAAAAGTTTTTCATTGGTTTGGAATCAGAAGTTTTTGTGGGTATGGCTTCAAACCATTTTGAAATGTAGTCAACAGCCACCAAGATATATTTGTACCCTCAAGGATAAGGAAATAGGCCCATATAATCTACCCCAAAAATGTAGAGGATTTATGTAACATCCCAGGATTTGAGGCCTCAAATAACATGATCTTAAAAGGAATGATTGGACTACCCATATCACCAAGGTGCACCTCCTTTTCAGGGAGCCCATCACTAAAGAACTCCATAGTTAAGCGTGCCCAGCTTGCTTGGAGTAGTACTAGGATGGGTGACCAGTCGGGAAGTTGATTCTGGCTTGCGCGTGTGTGAGGAAAAAGTGTCTTGTTAAGGATAGTGGTGGTCTGTGGGGCCAGTCATCATTCCTGAAACCCTGCCAGAGCCTTGGGCAGTGGGTCCGGGTGTTACAAATGGTATCAGAGCCATAACCCCTCTAGTAGGTGGGGCCCGCATGGGCATGCGGCATGCCAGTCTTGAGCCGTGCGGTTCAGGCATGTAGGAAAGGGTTGTCCATGGTTGACGTAGCCATCCTTGTGATGGTATTCTGTGATCGGGAGCTGGATGTCCTTGGGCCATTGTGGGTCTGCACTGAAATGGGGTCAGATTATGAGGTCATATAGTTAAGCCTTGACAAGGACGTCAAGAGTCTAAGTGGGGGAGATCGTAACATCCTAGTATTTGAGGCCTCAGATAACATAATCTTAAAAGGAATGATTGGACTACCCATATCACCAAGGTGCACCTCCTTTTCAGGGAACCCATCACTAAGGAACACCATAGTTAAGCATGCTTGGCTTGGAGTAGTACTAGGATGGGTGACCAGTCGGGAAGTTGATCATGGCTTGCACGTGAGTGAGGAAAAAGCTCCTTGTTAAGGTTAGTGGTGGTCTGTGGGGCCAGTCGTCATTCCTAAAACCCTGCTAGAGCCTTGGGCAGTGGGCCCGAGTGTTACAATTTCGATCTCTTGCAAAGAATTCATGGGCATTTGGTCTCTCTTTGATATATTTTTGGTCCTTTGGATATTCATCACAAGCAAGGAAAAATTGGTAGGAATCGTTTAATAGAGTAGGTAAGAAAAATTCAGACTGCAACACTTTCCTAGCAGCTTATTGAGAGCTCATGTGCCCTCTAGTGGGGCCAGAATGGCACTACTCAAGCATGTCATGGAACTCTTCCTCGATGACCCACATGTGCTAAATCCCATTTGTGCACAATCTAAAAAGGTAGGGGTCATCCCAATAGTATTGTTTCACATCATGCAAAAATTTAGCTTTAGAATGTCCCTTATATTCAGGGTGCAATACACGTGTAGCTAGAAAATTTACATAATCAGTGAACCAAGGATATTGGGATTCCATTTTTAGTAATTTGTCATTGGGAAGAGAATCATTGATGGGGATATCATCATCATCAAAAAGGTCAAGGTGGCTAAGATGGTCAGCAACAACATTCTCTCAACCTTTCTTGTCAAGGATTTCTAGGTCAAATTCTTGAAGAAAAAGGACCCGATGAAGATGTCAGTGTTTGGCATCCTTTTTAGTCATCAAGTATATATAGTCACATGGCCCATGTAAACAATAACTTTGGACCCTACCAAATATGAGTGTAACTTGTCAAAGGAATATACTATGGCTAGAATTTCCTTCTTAGTGGTGGTGTGATTCCACTGGGTGTCATCTAGAGTTTTAGATGCATAGTAAATCACATGGTCAACATGTTGTCTAAGAATATAATATACAAAATAATCACTCACATCATGCATTAATTAAAAAGTCAAGGACCAATCAGGGCTCCTAATGATGGGAGTAGAAGTGAGAGAATATTTCAAACAAAGGAAATTGGCCATGCAAGCTTTGTCAAACTTAAAAGGGGTGTCCTTTTGGAGAAGTTTGGTTAGGGGTTTGGTGATCTTTGAAAAATCACGGATGATGTGACGGTAAAAAATCGCATTCCCAAGGAATGCACAGACGTCCTTGATAAATAAGGGGGTGGAAGTTTGGAAATGACTTCAATCTTAGCTCTATCAAATTCTATGCCATGGTTGCTCACCCTATGGCCTAAGATAATCCCTTCTATTACCATACACTGACACTTTTCCCAATTGAGGATCAAATGTGCTTCCTCACACTTTCTTTAGAATAAGAGATAAGTGTCGAAGGAACAGTTAAAAATTTCTCCATAGATAGAGAAATCATCCATAAACACCTCTGTAACACTCGTAGTCAATCCTACAAAGATAGCATACATGCACCGCTAGAAAGTGGTTGGGCATTGCATAACCCAAAGGTCATTCTCTTGGATGTATAAGTGACAAATGGGAAAATAAAGGTTGTTTTTATCCTGGTCATCAAGATGAATGGGAATCTGATAAAAACTTGAATAACCATCAAGATAGCAAAAAAATTGTTGATGGGCAAGGCGCTCAAGTGGTCTTTCTTAGTGGCATTATTCAATTTTATATAATCAATACACATCCTCCATCCTATAATAGTATGGGTGGGGATGAGTTCATTCTTATCATTTTTCAAAATAGTGGTTCCCCCTTTCTTCAGGACAACCTGGACGGGGCTAACCCATGGGAGTGGGAGATGGGGAAGATAATTCTTGAAGTCAAAAGTTTGATAACCTCTAGCGCACCACCTCTTTAATGTTTGGATTGAGTTTTCTTTGGGGATCTCTAGAAGACTTGTATTCTTCTACCATAGGAATTATATACATGCAAATGTCTTGTTTGATCCATGTGCAATTAATGATTTTGTATTCTAAGGAAGCTTTCTTCTTCCTAAGCTCATTCATGAGCTTGGTTTTCTATTCATAGGTAAGATCTGAGTTAATGATAATAGGATAAAGTTGTTGCACAACAAGGAAGACATACTTAAGAACTTCAGGGACTGGTTTTGTCTCGGGTGCCTTGGGGGGTTCAAGTTTTTCATCCACGAGAGTGACCATTTTGAGATCCTAAAACTCTTCATCATGGATTTCCTCAAAGGTGTCGAGATGAAGTCTATATTGCTCCAATTACTAATCTTTAAAGCCACAATCAATAGGGGTCACAAGGGCATTCTGGAGGGGATCCTCAACTAGTTCCCATTCTTAACTGTTGGAGCTTCTCAATACAATCAAGGAGATAAACCTCTTCCTAGAGGTTTGGTCTGTGCATGCTTTCAAACACCCTAAACTTTAAGGTTTGTTTTCCTATACACAAGAAGATGGTTCTGGCCTTGACATTAATCATGGCATGAGTGGTGGCCAAAAAGGGACGACCAAAGATGATGGGGTACCATAAGTCTTCCTTTATGTCCAAGATGGCAAAGTCGCATGGGACATAAGCATCTTTCCCAACCCTTACAGGTATGTCTTCAATGATACCCGAAGATTGTGTCATAGATGAATCTACCAATTGGATGGTCACGGCAGTAGGAAGCATGTGAACAAATCCCAACCTCCTGCAAAGACTATAGGGCATGATAGAAATACTAGAACCCAAATTTGCAAGGCCCTTTTTGCAAGCATTATCACTGAGGTAGCACCCAATCCCAAAGGAACCAATATCTTTCTTCTTCTTAGGAATTTTTCTTTGAATGATGTTTGAAGTGGTTCAAGTGAGCATTACCATCTCATGTTCTTCAGTTGTATACTTCCAAGTCAATAAGGTTTTCATGTATTTAGACTAGGTAGGCATATCAGCTAAAGCATCAAGAAACGGAATATCCACATGCAACTTTTTCATGGCATCCCTAATTTCATATAATGAGTATCTAGACTAGTTTGCTTTAGGTAGGCATGGTAAGGCAGATGTAGTTTATAGATAGGGATTTCTGGCTTGCCAATCTCCATGGGTGGGATCGCAAACGGGGATGGTAGCATCAGGTGCAGGAGCGGGGATGGTAGATTCAGGTGTAGGAGTGTCAAAATCATAGTGTCATCATCCTCAAAATCCAAAGGTACAACATCAGAATTTTTTAGAGGAGGTGGAGTATAATGTATCTCTCCATAACAAGTAGAGACAACCTTAAGTTGTTCGATGTGTTTAGATTATTTTTTAGCTCTCCGGTGAAAGTATTGGCATGTGGCTTCTATTGGGAAAAACATTGTGCTAACTGAGCATCAGTTGCCTTTTAGTGTGTTTGTAGGGAAAGAAGGATGTGATTTTTGGATAGGATGCATTTTTCTAGGGCAGCTAACCTATCATCATTTGAGGGTGTGGGAGAATTTTGTTATGCTTCAGGTTAGGGTGATTAATATTTTGAAAATGTTTCCCTTGATAAGGCCCACGATTCTAGAAATTGCCCCTATAGTTCCTTTTATTGTTATTATATGGGAAACCTGGTGTTGGACGGTAGTTGGCTTGGGGGTGTGAGGGCCTTTATGGAGGGAGGAGTTGAAAGGAGTATTCAGCTTTGGTAGGATTTCCATATTGGAATCCGGAATGGTTTCTAGCTTGGTTTGAATTGTAGTAAGCATGGCCTGGGATACTATGAATGGAGTTTAGGTTCTCCAACTGACCAACTTCCAGATGTGTGGAGGTTTTGTAAAGTTATTGACATTGAAGGGTAGCATGATCATACCCTTATAAAATCCCACATAGAGCTTCTGCATCTCTTACTTGTTAAGGTTGCCTCTCATAGGCATTGATTGTGGACTTGTGGCAATCCTATTGTAAGGAAATTAACTTGAGGACTTCAATGTTGTTTTTTATTTTAGGGTCTCCCTTAGCCTTGGTTACTTTGAGGACTCCACTGATACCTCGTCTACCTTGTGTTTCAGAAGCACACTTCATGAATCCCTAGGTTTCTTCTAGACTTTGGAACATAAAATTTCATCCAAATGAGGAATCGAGCAATTTCTTGATGTCATCATCAACACCTCGATAAAATATCTCAATGAGTTGTGATTGAGTGATGTCATGATGAGGGAAATGTTAGAGAACTTCCCTAAATCTCTCCAAAGTTTCTCCTAGAGTTTCTCCTAGGACCATTGAAAAGAGAATGATATGTCCCCTTATTTCTTAGGTGAGGGAAGGGGGAAAATATTTATCTAAGAACTTGGTTTGTAGGGCCTCCCATGTGGTGACCAGTTCTTCACTCTCCATGTCATTATACCAACTGTTGGCTTGCCCTAAAAGAGAGTATTTGAACACTCTGAGTCTAATTGCATCTTCAAAAACATCTAGGATATTGTGCAGGGAATAGAGGTCAGTGAAACGTTGGAGTTTATCTTGGAAGCTCTCACCCTTATTCCTAGAAAATGGGTTGGCATGAAGCATGGTGATCCATTGGGTGTAGATCTTGAATTGGGGGTCTGTAATAATAGGTGGCACAATGGGACGTTGTGCATATCCAATTTTTGGAGTTGAAAAATATTTTAATTATTTTTATCTCTCAGCCTCCCTCTGAGAGGCTTCAAGTGCCTCTTGTTTGGCTACATAGGCTGCTTGTAAAGCGACTTCCTGAGTCGCACGTTCATCCATCATTCTCTCTCTTTGAGCATCAAGTGCCTACTTAATTCTATGGGTAACTTCCTCCTCATCCATCCTAACTCTATTTTGTCTATTTAAATGATGGAAGGTTCTCCCTGGCTTGGGATCAATAATTGGTGGCACAGAATCAGGGTTTGGCAGGCGGTGCATGCACAGTGATAATTGAAAGATTATATTTGAGTGCACACAAAAAACATATTGTTGGAATGGAAACTCAGCAAAAAGAGGAGATAGCACTTATGGAATGTTACTCATAAGGCATAAAAAAATTTAAAAAAAATCTCAAAAAAAATTTAGGGTTTGAGAAAATGATCTATTGTCCCTGACAATGGTGCCAAAATTTATACGCGTTGAAGATAACACCAATTTACTAAGATTATTATCCTAGAGTTTAACATTTTTTTACTTTCCAATTAAGGCTAGTATAGAAGGTTCGATCCCACTAGAAAATGTTTTTAAGATTGTTTTCTCTTAACCTAGATATTTTTTAACTTATTTCTTTTTGTATTTTTTGAACAGATGGAAGAGAAAGTAAATTTCAATTTGGGGGTTGGTTGATTACTCTAGAATAAGAAATTAAAGTGCAAAAGAAATAAAAGATTACACTAACTTTATGAAAGGAAAATATTATACTAAGATAAGAAAGTAAAGAAAGAAGATTATTAGCACACAAATATTATCTAAAACCAAGAAGTAAAGTGTATGAAATAAAGAGAAGCAATGTAAAACAAGTGTTGGAAGAATGATTGAATCAGAAGGGAAAGCATCGAGGCATAGGGGTTTCACCACCTTAGCCAAAGTGAAAACAATCAAGAGATACACGACAAGTAAGATAGAAGTAGGTATGTGAATTATTCTTAAATAAAACATAAGAGAGGAAGTGCATGTGAACCCATTGATCCTAGCATTCTCTCATCCTACTCCTTCATTTTTAAATAGGATTTTTCCGCAGTCACATCCAAATTCTTGTGTAAATAGTTCACGCATTCTAAATCCTAGTTTCCATAGTTGCATCTGTCAGAATTAACCTACAATAAAAAGGATGCATTACTTCATTTAGATCAGTAATTACTCAACTAAAAACCATCCATCTAAAATAGTTGTTTAAAACATGATCTGATCAACACATGGATAAGGGGCTACTCCCCTTGCCTCGATTAGGGAACTACTCACTAGCCATGCTAATAGATGGAGAAATGAGGGGAATAAGGTAGGAAGCCATAGACCACAAGGACAAAATATCTAAGGAGAACAATGTTGGTGAAAATTAAATGGCTTGCTCTCTTAATCACCCTCTCCAAAATAAAGAACTAGAAGTAAGAATAATAACAAAGAAGAAATCTAGATCTGGAGACAAGAACCAAATTTTATTGCAGAACGAAAGATTACACTATGAATGAAAAGTAATAGAGTTTCAATAATGAAATTCGAGTACAAAACTAAGCACCCTTTTCTTAGTGGAAACCCCCTCCTTTTATATGGGGAGGGGTTGAAACCCTGAAGGGGGGAACAAGTAGATGTGGCGGCTGCTGAAAATTACTTCTCGTGAGTCACAAAACGGTTGTCTCGCTACATGAGACAGACATTTGGGATGATGTGGCATGGTCTCTAGAAGCATCAGATCAAAACTCTACTAGGGAGGGTGGTGGTTCCCTTTGACTTTATTGCTTGGGCTCAACATAATGTTTGAAATGACTATTTCATCTTATGAAATGTCTGTCTCACACCATCGTGCATAAAACCAAAGGGTTAAAACCCTAGTTGAGTGGTGGATTAGATGTTTGATCTAGAAAGATCATGATATGGCCTTCTGGAGTAGCTCAGGTGCTCAGATGGGGCCATGAGATGATCATCTCATTGAAGCGAGATGCCCGTCTAGGGTGTTGACGTAGCATGTTGAGCCGAGGACCAAGTGGTTGTTTGGCTCTAGAGTTTGGGCTTCATGGATGTGAAATAGTGTCTGGTGTTGCAAGATGCATGTCTCGCATTGCTAGGAGGTCAAGTCCTTACTTTGGAGGAAAAACCTAAAAAAAGTAAGAAAAGAATTAACTATTTGCATAATAAATCAAAAAGTGGGTAAATTGTGAATTGTTCTAGAAGTTACAGAAAGAAAAGATAAGTTCGAATAAAAATACTATGAAAATCAAATAAAAAGAGAGATGAATATGCACTCGTAACATATACCTTGAATTCTTATAATATTTGTTATTATCATGATAATTTGCATGCATAATTATTGTTTTATTGGTTTTTCTCTAATTGAAATTTTAAAGGCAATAATTGACAATTGTAAACTTTTTTATTTTCTTCATATACTATTTTTGTCTTACTATATGAAGATCCTCCTGATATCCAATTGGATGCTTCTTTCTCTATTGTTTGGGAAGCCTTGTTATATTGTTTGTTTCCCCCTTTTCCCTAATATGGTCCAATCACTATTATCACAACATACTAGCTTTCATGCTGACAACATCCACTTGGTCTTCTCTTATGAGGTATGCTTCTAACCCCTAGGTGGAGAGAAAGGAGGCATGAACCATAGTTGACCAGGACTTATCTTGTTGTAGCTGAGATTTCTTGGGAGGTAGATTCAATTGGTTTGTTAAACCTCTATGACTTATTTCTTATAGTTTTCTTTTATGTGCACCCTGCATGGTGAAGAACAATGACAGACATAAATATTGTAATAGTTAGATGTTTCTCTTACACTGCTACAATTTTTTTATTTGATACATTACATACTTGAATTATAGTACTTCATCCTTTGTGAAAAATATTCCCAAATATGGCATGGGATGATCTTCCATTATTCCTTCAAATTAAGTGAGTGGATCCCCTTTAGATCCCGCTCCTTACAAGTATGGTATCAGAGCCAAGGCAGTTGCTTATCTAACTATTCCAATACTATCTCCCTTAGGTAGTTTACCTTTTCCCATAGGTTGCTTATATATTTTATCCCCTTCCCTTATATAAAAACACATAGATGGATGGAGATAAGTCGTTCATTAATAACTTAATTAGATTTGGGACACCTAAGAACCTAAAGTATGGAAGCAGAGGATGGATGCTCTTCTTGTACCCCTTCATAGTCTCAAACCCTTGAGAGTCAAACTTTAGTTGTTCCATCTACCTCGACACCACCATCAACTAACCCAAGTTTGGGTATTCCTCCTGACCTACAACTGCTCCATCTTTGACATATACTTTCCTCATTTCTAGTAGGGAAGGTTCACTCTAGCGTTGTTATAGACAAACCTAAGGAGTATAATGTCACTGATTTTTTTGAAGATGTGGCCTAAATAAGTTAATGGTGAGAATGAAGTCAACATGGTGGACAAATTCAATGATTGATTCTTACTACTGAGAGAACTTTTAATGGCATGGCTTGTCCTGAAAACAAAAAGTTTGTTTTTCTTCTTATGTGTTAAATGATCCAGCTTGTCATAGGTGGAATAGTATGTCCATGACTCGTGATGTGGCTTCCAAGATGTGGAACCAGCTCCTAGACTTCTTTGTGGAAAATTATGCATCATGTACAACTTTAAGGAAGAAGGATTCTGAGTTCTACAACCTACGTCAGAATTCCATAACACTCGTTGAGTATGTTTAAAAGTTTGTATGCCTAGAGTGTTATGCTAATGGCCTGAATTATGAACATTGTGCTAGGATCTTTTGGGAAGGTTTGTGATATAGTATTGGACACATGTTTATTCCTCATCTACCCCTAACATTTCCTCTATTAGTTGATAAAGCCCTCTCTATAGAAGCTTACTATGGTTATCAAGCAAATTCTAATCAAAAGCAGAAAATGCCTAGTGAAGACTCAAAGAGCGATAGGTTTTCTAAGTACCATAAGAAGCATTCCCCTAGGAGTTTTCTTCCTAAACCGGAAGGACCAATCACATGCCATCATTGTGGAGAACATATCCACATCAAACCTCCTTTCCATCAACTCCATGGAGGTCAAGTACTAGTGCGACAAAGATGTAATGGTAACAACCACGACAATGGAAGAAGACCTAATGATGGACATGCAACACATTTTAATGCCATTGGTGGTGAAGAAGTTTATAACCAAAATGATGAAGGTAACCCTCAAGCTTATAGTTAACTTGAATGTACATTTATTATTTCTTTTTCTATGTTGTTTGGTCTCTTGACTTGATGAACTACAAGTGTTGATGTTACATATGGTACCTATAGCTTTGATTCACATATTAGGTTACAACTTTTACGAGGTGGAGTGTAGTACCTTGTGGTTTATGGATATGTTGATCTTGATGACAAAATCCTTTAAGGGGTGGGGTCCTACAACACACTGAGATTTGGCTATCCTAACTTTATAAACCCTAATTCCTTAACGAGGAGGTTAGTGTGCTCAGATCACTAGTTTTGACCAAACATGGTTAAAGTTACGCCTTGAAATGCTTGTTTGTACCCAAATGAACATTTAATCCACATAACTTGTATAACTAATATGATTAACCCTAGTTGTAGACATGCATGATCATGTCCATGCTATGGACCAAGAAAGCCTAATGTGATGATGAGTTGGATATAGGGAACCTAACCCTGATCTTGGTGCATGTTGTTGAAGTGTATGTGATGTGTGGTGATCAGGTTGACTAAAACCCTGAATACTAATTGACAAACTCTAACATGTACATGTTTGGTGACTCATAGGATACACTGGTGAACTTAGATACTTAATCATATAATCCATATCTAATACACAAATATGGTTTAAAAAGTAATTTAATTTAAATAAATGTGCATAAGTGGTTGGGATGTTATATGATGTTCTCAATTTGTGTAATGTGATAAGAATTAGACTTTTCATGTAAATAAAATGATTAGTGTGCCATTATTGAAGTTAATGTTGAAATTAATGGACTTAATGAGAAATTGAATATAATAACCTATTTTGTGTGAGATAATATAACATAACCCTAGTGGTGATCAAAGTGGGATTTAGAAATCTAAATCCTAATATTGAGGGTAATGTTAATATATACCAATAGATAATGAGGTAATTGACTTAAACCCTAATTGTATTAAACCTTGTTCAAGATAATCTCAAAACCTAAATCTAAGCCCAAAATCAGATTCTTTGATCCTAGTTAGCCTAGGTGCATATTTTCAACATAATCAACTAATGTTTGTTGTTCCAATTTATTTATAAGAGATAACACTTAGATATGCATCTCCTAACTAAGTCAACACCCTAAGTGATTTGATTTAGATTTGGGTGTACCGTCACATTTATATTTTTCTATAATGTTTTATTGTCTAACGCTTGTACCTGCGCCAAGTTGAACTCCAAGTTCGCATATCGTCACCATCCTCGTCTGGTGCTTGGTGCTTCTGGGACTCTACAGTGTGCCAGCCATCTGTCTCTTCTTTCCCTGATCTCTCCCTCTCTTCTCATCAAGGCCCCTAGCTCTCTTGTTGTCTTCATTCCTTACATAGATCTGAATTAGGGAACACAACTCAATCGTAATTGTTCTCTAATGTTCCAGTTGATGGGGGGTCCTCGCATCCCCAATCCTCTTTTCCATCAGGATTCCTAACCCATCACTGATTAAAAATTCTACATATATGTATGTCCTCATATTCACAATGACCCTAGTAGTATTCCCCAATCTCTCATTGCCCCCATTTACCCTGACATCGCATCTCCTTGTCTAGTGTTATGTGGAACTCTCTACGGGCTCAGTGATGCATCTCTGGTGTTGACAATATTTGGAGAGTATCTGGAAGAACTATTGGGAGCCTTCCTAAGCTTTAGGCACCTTTAATTTTGCTAGTTGTGGTGAGTCTTCTATTTCCCCCTTTTTTTTTGCTTTCCTGTTAAGAGTTTCTGGTGTTACATTATAGTCTCCTTGATTCAAATGTTGTTCTTCACATTTTTCCCAGATATGTCCTTGTCATTTCTCCTCACTTTAGTTGTTGGCCATGGTTGGGTCCGATCTTATAAGATGTTGACAAGGTGTGGCCTCCTCAGTCCAGTAATGGTAAGGGAGCACTATAGAATGGAAGATGGTAATAGAATTTGTATACAGTAGCCAACACAAGACCAATGTTCAGAGTAGTTGGACCTTAGGAGCACAAGGAATAGAGTTGTGAAGGTAGTCCGTCAAGATTCATCTGAGTGTTCAATTTTGGATTATTCACATGGGATCTTTTCTTATCAATGTTTCTCACCAAGTTTATCATAAGGAAGAAGACGATCTATGGTAGTTTTACTACTCTTCCTTTATCAGAGATTAATAGTGTCACACTTAACTTGGTCACTTATGTCTTTTGTTGTTTATTTTGATGCACAATCGTGGGTTATTTAAGTTGATAATTTTACGACCTTGGCCTATCACAGATCAAGATATTGATGTGTGATGCAGGGGCTTTTTAGTCTTTTGCCTTGATTTTTCAATTTAAATATTAAAAAAATCCATTTATCTTAGAAGATTTATAATTAATTATGTACTCATAAGAAAACTATAGAAAATTTTGTTTTGTAATCAAATAGTAACTCTATCTGATGGTGTAGGTTTCACAATCAAAATCCAATGTAATAAGAAGTCAATATTTCTAGGGTTTGTAGTACAATTATCTACTAATGATTTACATCTAATATGATTTTAGGTGAATATATATCCTGATTGGATCTAGGGTGGACTATAACTTTGGATACACACTTTTGAGGTATGTTTCATTCTCTTATGAGTCATACTGTACAACTATTTATTATGTCTCTCTTTTGGACTTGACTGTGACATATTATCTTAAATGTCACATATTTACATATAGTTGTACAGATTGGTCTCAAATCTTGAAATTCGTCTTATGGACTGTTCTAGTTGCAAAATTTAACCCTATTCTTGTATATTATTATTGTATCATTTAATTTTCTGACTCATCAATTTGAATGATCCTCACTCAATTGAAACCCTAATTTGCCATGTGTTGGTTATGATGGTATATTTTATCATGTTTATACATCTTTATGATGTCTTTTTAATTTGGGCACTATATTTTGATCTAACTAAATTAATTTTTGCCTCTCTATTTATAATGCATGTTTGATTGAATAACTTGTATATTGTACACACTACTCGGTGTATCCCTATTGTGTGTAATACCAATAGAGGGTGCAAATGGTGATTCTTGTCCCTGGGTAATAGCATTGTGATGAAATTACTCCCCTGAATATTAAGGTGGTGATCTCATAATGTGTGGTTATGGTGGTGATGTCGTTTACCTTGAATTCTTATTATAATTGTTATTATCATGATTATATGCATGCATAATTCTTATTATTTGTTGATTGTACTATGTTTGAGATTTTAAAGGAAAGAATTGACAGTTTGAAAATGTATTGTTTTCTTCATGTAATCTTTTTGTCTTACTATGTGAAGATTCCTATTGACCAGTAGGATGATTCTTTCTCTTTTGGTTAGGAAGACTTGTTATATTATTCATTTTCCCTTTCCCTAATATTGTCCAATCATAATTATATGCACATACCAACTTTCACACTGACAACACCACTTTATCTTCTCTTGTGGGGTATGCTTCCAACCCATCAGTGGAGAGCAAGGAGGAGTGGACCATAGTTGACCCGGACTTATCCAGTTGTAGTTGAGTTTTCTAAGGAGGTGGATTGAAGTGGTTGGTTTACCCTCTGTGGCTTATTTCCTATAGTTCTCTTTTATGTATACCCTGCAAGTGAAGAACAATGACAGAATTAAATATTTTATTCATTAAATTTTTATCTTTTGTTGCTACACTTTTGCTATTTTATACATTTCATACTTGATTTATAGTGTATCATCCTTTGCAAAAAAAATATTATCAAATTTCACATAGGATCATCTTCTATTATTCCTTTAAAGTAAGTGATTCGATCCCCTTAGGTCCCACTCCTTACAGATTTCATCATTATAAAATGTAGTCAATCATCCTAATATCATGTTCAGATAAAATCCAAATAGTAATCGATGCCTTGGAACTCATTCTCCATTTTCATGATATCAACAATCCATGGCAATATTATTTTAGGGAATAAATGCACAAATTTGGAGACTTAAGCCCTTAATAAATTAGAAGGATGTTTTGTTAACATTTTAGATCACCATTCAAACAATGTTAAGTTCATATGAATTCATAATAATAAATCATTCGACCAAAATAGTCCACAGAAAGTTTGGCTTTGGGCATATTAAGTAGGATTAAGTATTTTTCACTTATTTAAGCCATGCATGGAAGTTTAATCAAAGAAGGAGTAAGTGACCCATCTTTTTCCATGATGTAATTCATTCTCTAGTTTCTCTTCTTGTTATTTCTTTTTTCATGTCCCCCATGGTCCTTTATGTATAGACCTTATGGTTCATTTAAATAAAGTGGAATGTTATTTATTTTTTCATATGATGTATGTGTGATTTTTAGGCCACTCAGAGACTAATGTTCTAATCCCCTTAAATCTACCCATAGGACTAGTGGGATCACGATTAGGGTAAGAATAGTTCTATGAAGTTTGGTATTAGAGCCACCACACACTTTCTTATGCAATTGAAATAGTATTCTAAATCCTTGAACCAAGAAAACCCTAAATTTTACCATGATGAAACTAAGGTGTCTAGAAAGAGGATAAGGGTTTCTGGAAGTGATTCCTTCTATTTTTCTAGATACGGTGGTTGACTTTCCCCTCCACTTGGTCTTATTGGATTTGAAAATGGATTGATGAAATTTCTTATACCCTAAAGAGTCTTCTAGCATATCAACTCTTCTTTAAGGACTACCTGAAGTCACCTACTAATAAGAAGTAGGGTAACTTCTCATCTTCTCTCTCAATTTATACTGTCTTGATAAGATCTCTAGTCTATCTATTTGATGGGCAGCTTAAGGATGGGGAAAATGAAATTTTGAATTAATTTGTAAATTTGGACAAAATTTGTAATATTTCCATAATCTAATATTTATTTATCAAAATTTCAATATGAGAAATGTATACCTATTAAATCTTTGCAAATGGAACCAAAAACTAGAAATAATAAGAATTGAGCAAGACCTTTTAGAACCAAGAAAGATAAGGGGAAGAGGCACAGTGAGGATGATAAGGAAGAGGTCAATTTTATCAATAATTCCATTAATGTGGGGTTATGGGAATAATAATGTAAAGTTCTTATAGGTGCCATTTATGACCTAACTATCCATGCAACATTGCTAGTACCTACAAATAACCCAAAACCCATCACCATTAAGGATTTCCAAAAACTTAATCTAGAAAAGCCTTTTATGGGGAGGATGCAGGTAATGTCCTGGATAAAGTTGATGATTGGCTAACGTCCATGGATAATACCTTTAGGGTTTTGAGGTGCCCTGAACAAGATAAAGTGTCTTTTTCTACCTACCAGTTAAAAGGGGTAGCCAAGTTGTGGTGGGATATTTATGTGTGGTCACAAAAGGACATCCCTATTAATTGGGAAGCCTTCCAAGCCATTTTCATGTCCCTTTTCCTACCTACTTCAAAAAGGAATGACATATATAGAAACTCCTTACCCTTACCTAGGGATGGGATGGGGAAAGCCACCACCTAGACTAGCTTACCTAGGTATAACTAATGTTTTTCTTTTAAAGCTTGAGAAGGGAGAAAAACCACATAATAATAATGGCAATAAGAACAAAAATCAACCCAAAAATCCTAGAAATCCTTTTCCTAATACAACAACCAGGACTACAATCGAGACCCTATTCAGAATCAGAGAGGACAAGTTAAGAATCACAATGTTTCTCAATGTCGCAATTGTCATAATTGCTACTCTGGATACAATTGCAAAGCATCAGTTTACCACTTCTATAAATGGGAGGGACATTTTAGAGATAACTTCCCCTTCCTCCTCCATCATGGTCCAAATAAGGCGACCACATGAGGGCTCCTATCTTTGCATAGAATGCGGATGAGGCAAATGCCAATGGAAATAAGCTCATGGAAAGTACCATTTAATTTAAAATTATTTCCATAATGCCTTTATCATAATTACCTTATGCAAGCATCCTACATGAAATATATGCATATATATATATAGGTATGATGCAACTCTATGATAATTGTATTGTTACTCTTTTTGACTCTGGATCAACACATGCTATCATGTCTAATATTCTAGCCTCTATGCTTTATCTATAGATACAGGACTTGTGGTACATACTTGATGTAACTACCCCAAGTGGGGAAATGATAACTTGCTACTATATTATTGAAAACGTCCCTCTATCTTATAGTGCTCATAATCTAGAATCATATTTTATACTCCTAGACATGGAAGACATTGACCTCATTTTTTGGTTGGATTGGCTATATTAAAACCATGTTGTGATCAATATTGTTGCTAAGAAAATAATCATTTCTATGCCCAATCTCCCTATTCTTGTAATCCCTGGAAGAAAAGATCAAAATCAAAATATTTCTATTTCCTTAATTTAAAGCCCAAGTCTTGATATCCAATGTGTGTAAATCATACTTAGCAACTGTAACTATAGTTAATCTTGATACGAGTGTCCTAGAAAATATTGACTTAGTGTGTGAGTACTTGAGTTTTTTCTCCTGAGGAGCTCCCTAGTCTACCACCTTATAATGGTATTGAATTTTCTATTAAGTTAGCTCTAGGAACCACAGTTAGCTCTGGAAAAACTATACCTATTTTATGATCACCCTATTAGATAGCTCCTACTGAATTGATTGAGCTTAAAAAGTAGTTGTATGAATTATTAGACAAGTATTTCATATACCCTAGTACTTTCCCTTAGGAAGCACCCATTCCATTGTTTTAGAAAATAGAATGGACCTCTTTGCATGTGCATTTCCTATCATGTGAAAAAACAATCTATAGTGAAAAATAAGTGTTCACTCCCCCACAGTTGTTGAATTTTTCTATCAACTTTGTTTTGCAAATGTCTTGTCTAAGATTGACCTTTGTTTTGGTTACCACCAACTCAAGGTTAAGGATGAAGTCATTCCTAAAACCACCTTTAGAACACGTATGGGCACTAATCATTATTGGTCATGCCCTTTGCTTTGACCAATTCCCCTAACATGTTTATGAACTTGATTAATAGAATTTTCCAACCCTTCCTAGTTGAGTTTGTAGTGGTCTTTGTAGATGATATCTTTATATAATTGAATTCCATTGAGTCACATCGAACCCATGTCCATGAAGTTCTTGATATCATCCAAACTCAAAAATTCTATCCAAAATTGTCGAGATGTGAGTTTTAGATTTTGGATGTCATGTTCTTGGTCCACATAACATCTGACTTGGAAATTTCTATTGACCCCACCAAAGTCTTGGTTGTTTGTGAGTCACAAGACACTTAGAATATTTCTGAAATTTTTCATTTTTTGGGTCTTGTTGTTTCTTATTGATGCTTCATACCCAACTTCATTAAAACCACCTTTTCCCTCACCAAGTTCACTAGGAAAGGAGAATGCTTCATCTAGTTAGAGGAATGTAAGTATGGCTTCTAGGAGTTAAAGAGAAAGCTAAAAATCACACTTGTCTTGATACTTTCTTTGATAAATGATGGGTTTGTCATTTTTATTGATGTGTCGAGGTTCAATTTGGGTTGTTTACTCATTAGTTGCTTATGCCTTGCAATAGCTAAATCCAACTGAGATCAACTACCCAATCCACAACCTCTAGCTTGCTGCCATCATTTATGCACTGAAGAAATGGTGATATTAATTATTTGGTGCCACCTTCAACATCCTCACCAACCATAAGAGTCAAAATTAAATCTTGACACAAAAGGATCCCAATCTTAAATAGATGTGATGTTTGGAATACCGCAAGGACTATGACTTCACCATTTCCTACCACGCTGGTAAGGAAATGTGGTGGATGATTCACTTAGTAGAAAGATGGCTAGGTATGCTTCTAGTTTCACCACCTAATAGAGGGACGTAGAGATCACATCATCATCACTCATGAGGTGTATGGGTGACATTCTCATATTTTCCAGCATTAATGTGAAACTAGGCCTCCAATCGGAGATTTGTCAGCTCAGAAGAATGGCCAGAGTCTTGAGGAGATGAGTAAGTTTCTAGAGAATCCCTAGACACATCTTTTGGTCATTATGGATGGTGTAATCTTGTACAAATAGCATATATGGGTCATAGAAGATTTATATATGATCGAGAAAGTACTATAGGAAGCTCATGGGTCGAATTATACAACGCATCCTAGATTTGAGTAAAATGTATAGGGATCTACATAGGAAATTTTAATGGAGGAATATGAAAGTTGATATTGATGCTTTCATCTCAAGGTGTATAACTTTTTAGAAGATCAAGGTTGAACATCAATGGCCATAATGTCTTCTATAACCCTAACCTATTAACGACACCATGGATTTTTTAGGGTTTACCCAGGACCAAGAAAGGGAGCGACAACATTTGGGTTGTAGCTAACAATTTGAATAAATATGCCCAATTTATTCTGATTATGATGATAATCGAAGTCCTAGAGTTAGTAAAGATTCTTATTTGCAAGATAGCCAGATTGCATGGGATTCCTAAATCCATTGTGTCCCGGTCATAATGAAAATTTCACTTCTCACTTATAGAGATAGGTTTAGGAAGAACTGGGAACTTAATTCAACTTCAGTACAGCATACCATTCATAGACTTATGAATTGTCTGAAAGGACGGTTTGGACTTAAAATGCTAGTTGAGATTGTGTGTTCTTGATTGGGGTGATTCATGGGAACAATACCTACCTCTGGTAGAACTTTCCTACAACATAGCATTTTAGGCATGCCTCTGTATGAAGCCTTATATGGAAGACCATGTATATTTCCTCTTTATTGGGATGAAGTAGGAAAAAGATGTATTTTGAATTTTGTAGAGCTATAACTCTATTCTAAAATGTCAACCTAATCAAGTAAAGGTTGAAAAGGGCACAAGATTTCAGAATTTTTATGTTGATGCACAAAGGACAAATACTCAATTTTTGGTGGGTGGCCATGTGTCTATGAAGATTTTACCTATTAGAGATATTTCAAAGAACAAAGGGAATCTTAGCCCTAGATATATTTGTCCATTTGAAATCTTGATCCACATAGGGGAATGTGAATATCAGTTGTCTCTACCACCACACAACATGATGCATAAATTTTTTCATGTGTAGAATCTGAAGTGGTATGTCAAGGACCCCAGACATGTCCTAAATCATGAGCCAGTTGAACAAAAGGACACTCTTATAGAATTCCTACTATCAAGACACTTGATAGTCACCCCAAGGATCTTAGAAATAAGAAGATCGATATGTTAAGGTGTTGTGGATGCAGTCACTCTAAGGAGCTTAGAAATATGAAGATCGATATGGTTAAGGTTTTGTGGATGCACCGTGATAGTGGTGATGCAACCTGGGAGATAAGGTCAGATATAGAGGAAAGATTTCTTGACCTCTTTAAGAAAGTTAAGTTTTGGGGACGATATTTCAATTAAGGAAGGGAGGATGTGATGAAGTGAGTTTTTGTAAACCCGTTCAATTGCTACTTTGCTCTTATTTATATATACTCTTGGACATAATACATTATTTCTTAACTACTTGATCATTAATGATACTCATTTTGATGTGATAATGTTGGACTTGAATATTATGTAACTTGTAACATTAAAACTTAGCCTAATTAACCATATTCCTTAAGGTATTTAGTTTCATCAAGTAACTATATCTCTTGACTCTCAAAATTTAATATGTATTCTAAAAAATAACTTAAGCTTATGTTATAAATTTCAGCTCGACAGGACACTCTTGCGAATTTCTAGAATTTCCTAAATATCATGTATAAAAAACATTTTGTTTGGCTTTTATCCAATATTTTCCAGGTCATCAATGCACCTCTTGGGGGTTGGGTAAATTTTGTTTGTTAGATCAGCCTCCTGTGGATTTGGGCCTCATCGAGTGGTTAGGACTTTGTCTTCAACCTCTCATTGATTGCAGAATGGCAACGAAAAGCCTGACCGGCCCTAGTCACCACCTTAGACCTCCTCACAAGGTTGTTTGTAACATACTAAAATTTGGCTATCCTAACTTGAGTAACACTAAGTCCATGAATAGGAAGTTTGTGTGCTTGGATCATTAGAATTGACCAAACAAGGTTAGAGTTATACCCTGACATGCTTGTTTGTACCCTAATAAACATATAATGCATAAATAATGAGTAATTCACATTTTTGTACCCCTAATGATTAGTTAATGAGTGTCCATAATATATGTTACTTTGATGATATTCATGATACATTAAGTGAATTTAGGTTATGTAATCACATCACATAGCATGATACACTCATATCTACCTAATAATCTAATTGTGACCTGATATGTGAATGAGTTCACAAAATACATGTCACAATATTCACTAATAAACCTATAATGACCTAAATGGGATTAATAATGATTTGGATTTGTGTAAACATGCATAAATGTTGGGATGGTATCTAATGTGTTTGATATATGTAACGGGTTCTGAGTTAGACATTTCATGCAAAAATTGACCATTAATGTGCTATTATTTAAATAAATATTAACACTAATGGACTTATTGAGTAGTTTCTTAAAATAACTCACTTTGTCTGAGATAATCTAATAAAACCTTATTGGTGATAAATGAGGTCATTAGGACTCGAAATCCTAAATATTGAGGATAATGGTAGTAAATAATAATAGATAATGAGATAATTGTAGTTAACCCTAAGTTCACTAAAACTCATAGTAGATAATCTCAACACATAAATCTAATCCCATAATTGGATTTTTTGGTCATAATTAGGATATGTGTCAATCTAAAACTTAATTGGATAAACCTAGATGTCTCAATTTAAGTGGAGAAAAAAATATGTAAATATGAATCCTAATGTGTATTGGGTGTAGGCTTTAATTTCAATTTCATGAATTTGATGTGTCGCACACCTGGTGTTCTAGATAATTTCTTCTCAACTATATAGTATGTCACATGGCCTAAATCTTTATTGATTTGAATTGCACTCAGATCTGAGTTTGCTTGTCTAGGACGCACCTTCTCTCTCGCCCAATTCCTGGGTGATTCAGGACTCTACAGTCGAAGTAGAATCCATCTACGTCATCATCTTTCCTCTTGTTCTTTGATTCTCTGCATGACCTCCTGATCCATTCCTCACCTTCATCTCTCAATCCTAAACCCATAGACCAATGGCTTCATCCATTGAATAGTCCTCCTCCACTTTGGTTTCTTCATCTTTGATGTTTCCCATGTCCAGTGGAACTCTCATCCTAGTCATGCCTCCTTATCTATATATACCAACCCCAAACCCCCAAGATGTCACATGCAATCGATCGAACTGGATATCCTACCCCCATTGATACTTGATGTGAGAACCCATTACACTAAATGAGATTGCTCAAAACACAAAACACGATTACTCATTAATTAAACACAAACCCAGAAAACATGGCAAATTAAAATCGATTTCAACATTTCCCATTTTCTCAGGAACATTTACATAAAGTCCCAATAACTTGCTTCAGTCCAAATAATACTCAATATCCTTAACAACTTCTCTATAGCCTCCGCTATAAATAAACTTTATCAAAGAAAACTATCCACATTTTCACTTATACAAGCATCAACATGATATCAAATGATCAATTCAGTTGAAACATCATATACAAACTTTCTCGCTCAGACCTGAGAGTACAGGGATGACTGTATGACATACTAGACAACTAAATAACAATCTCTATAGTTTATTCTCCTTGCTGCCATGGTTTTGTTGTTGTTTTTATCGATCACCTAAAAAGATGTGGTGACCCACGAGGTGAGACCCAGTCCCAGCGAGAGATATAACTCTCTCCAAAATATATCGATTACATCATATTAAACAGTAAAAACTGAGCAATTGAAGTATTTAATAGTCATTTTAGCAAATTGAACGGTTCAAGCATGCTAAATTGATTAAGCAAATCAGCTTAGCAGCAAGTATGATTATCAATGGATATATAGTTATTAGATAAATCCTTTTCTTTTATCTAATATCTACTCAGATTTCAAACGATTGCATCTAATGACAATCATCATCATTAGTCTGACTATCATCATATGATTTGCTAATACAATAAGAAATCTAGTAGCATACATATCTCTAACATCATGATTATGTCTAGAAAAATAACTATAGTTAACATTATTAGTGTGTCGGTCTAGTTGAACATATCTACATCATAAGTAGAACTAACATCAAAGCATAATTATCTACATAACCATGATTAGAAGTTTAAGCATTTCTCATTACAGAGGCATGGCTAGCAGTATTAGACATAGCTGGAAGCATAATCTTAACTATCAATGTCAGTATATTTGACAACATAAATAGGTATACAACATGAGCATATCTACAACATAAGCATATCTATCATCTCTTATTCTACTATAAATCATCTCTATATAATAAGAGCAAACAAGGGTTATCATCCAATGTGAGGCATTGAGTATAACCCTAAATAGATATTCTACATGGTTGTATTACATCTTTTATTAAGCCATGGGGAGTTTGATTCGTACGAAGTCCAGCTGGCCACTGCTTGGTCACAATCGGTTCCATATAAGATCTAGGAAGAGTTGGACTCTATGATCTTCTCCATACTCGGTCAGTATGAGTCTGCACCGTAGTGACATATAGTAAAACTACAAAACAGTGACATATGGTCTTGTAACTAGCCCATCACTAGCATCTATGGTATTCAAACCCAATCATTGAGGTACAACCAAATTTTTCCTCTAATCACATCATGTTATAATCACTAAGATCTGGGCGCATTCATTCTCAAAAAGCGGGCTAGGTATGACCGCAACCATCCTCCTGAAACACTTGGTGTCAGGATGACAAGCACCCCACTTACTCAACAGTATGCACTCCAAGTTTCCCTTAGGAGTACTCATTTCACCATCTAGCAAGTTATGACACTGAAGATGGTTCTATGTCAAATGGTACTACATGATTAGGGGTTTACTTGATTAGTTATCTCCAATTGGATGAATTAAGGCTTCTTCAAACAAGTGGACAAACAAACCCTAATTCATCTCTAGCAAACATAGCTATATAACAACTTCAGAAGATATAAAATGAATCAAACATAATTTCTCATCTCAATATCATAGGGAATTATTCACTTGTCAATAAAAAGACTATACTTGTCATCACATCATCTTCATATGGTAGTATTCATTGCCATTTAAGAGACTACACTTGTCATCAAACTATCACATGATATAAATCCTTCACAATATCACAGGGTATCAACCCTTGTCATCATAAGAGGATTACACCTTATTCAGGGCTCAATCATGCCCAAAGGTCATTAAGACCATCACAGCATTCCCTACAAGTTCATCATTATCTTTCCATGCCTTATAACAAGGCTCAACAAACATCACCACACATGTGATGCATGAGCTCAGCATGATATTGCATTTAATAACTAAAAAATGTTTACAGGATAACTTTGCAGGGTTATCTTAGCATTTAAGATCATTTTTATTATATCAAATATAAGGAAGCTATATGATTGGTTATCATCATACTTATAGTGTACAAGTTTAGTATAATAAAGCATAAATCATTAAGCTATGATGACCACTAGTTACACATTTGAGTTTCAATTATTCATTAGGAAGGTTATTCCATCATTATATTAATCATTCAAAGAAATATCACATGATTAACCATCATTATATACTTTCATTAAGGTTAGGTTTATCAAGGTAGATTACATTAAACTTATAATTCAACATTCATTCACAAACCTTAACCCATAGCATCCCCATATAATCTTAGATGGATAAGGCACAACATCATCATCAGATTCCATACTATTCTCAAGTATGGATCCACACATATCTCAAGGTGTAACCATTAGGTTATAGTATACTAGGGTTCAACCAAAAAAGAGATCACTCCATGATTGTATTCATCATTCAAGGACTATTCATAACCACTTTCCAACATTTGGTTACATTAAAACTAGGTAAAACAAGCTTTACCTCATTAGGGTTACATATCAACACAATATGGTCATTATCCCTTCTATGCATATGAGTGAAAAGGTAAGACTACCTTACTAAGGGTAACCCTCCATTGGTTCCATCATCATTCAACCCATATCACCATACCACATCATCACCTAGAACCATTGGATGTTGAAAAGGTAAGACCATTGGTTATTTACATAAGTAAACACTTTAACAAACCATATGTAAAGTGAATGAGTTGTAACCTAGAATGAGTCACAATTAAACCCTAAAAATCCCTTATTTAATAACATAAAGGGGCAAATAGGTTGTGGGATTCAAACCCATAATCAGTTGTATATTTTAAGCAAGTCATCATGTCAACAATCAAGCTCCTTAAATTGATCACATGAGGGAAACCATCAAATTCAGATTATGAGAAATCATATGTAATACTATAGTTTTCAATCCAAACAATTGGATTTTAAATAATCCAATCTCAACTATAAGATCAAGTCTATTATTCAAAACTATTAGATGAAGACGTGTTAGATCCTAACCATTGGGTCATGTTCATATTTCAAAACCATCCATTAGAGTATAAGTTTAACCATTATATCAACTGAACCAAGAAACCATTGGTTTTTGGCTTAACTGAAGCTACATTTAAATCCTTGACTCACTATTAGTTGTGATCATTAAGTCACCATCGGTTGTTAGAACAACACTATATAGCCATTTAACACCATCAGATGTTAAGCTAATGTCATCATTGATTGATAGCATCATTAGAGAATCAAACCATTGCTCACTGAGATTACAAGAGAAACTAACACTGACCTAAGGTGTGACTATAAGTTCACACCATCGTTCATCACCCTTGGTCACCACCTTCAGTTGTCATGAAGACCACACCATCGGGTCATGTGTTTATAGAAGAAAACAACCTAGAAATCCTAATATGGACCATTGGTTGATAGGTGCTTAGCACCATAGGTGGTAATACCAACCTAAAATAAATCATAATATTCCACAGGAATAACATGATCATGATTACAAGTTCATATATAACTGGAAACAAAATTGGAAACACCATAAAAATAAAATTCCCAAATAAGCTTAGCTTCTTAATGCTTAAATCACCATTTTTAAGCAAGAACATGAGCTAACAAGCTTATAGTAAACAATATAAGTAAAGACAATTATAAAAATCACCTCTATTGAGAAGAAAAGACTTCTAGAAGCAAGAAACTCTATCCAAGAAGGTAGAAAACCCAAAAATAAGCTTTGATCTCGTCCAAGTAGGCACTCTTCTTCTCAAGGAATCAAAACCCTAGAAGAAGAAGCAAGAAAGGTAGGATCTTGAGCTCTAAAGCAACTTTTATCATAGAACAGTAGAGTTTTGACCTGGAGGAACGTCTAAGGAAGGATAAGAGCAAGAAAAATGCCCTAGGTAGGGCTAGATGGAGCTCTAGGAGACCTTCTTCATATTCTACCTTAGAGCACTTGTTTACTCAGAGAAATAGAGTGGAGTCATTTATCCAAGTTATAGGAAAGAGAAAGCAAGCAAAGGATTTGTACTTGAGCAAACAAGGGTTATCATACAATGTGAGGCATTGAGTATAACCCTAAATAGATATTCTACATGGTTGTATTACATCTTTTATTAAGCCATGGGGAGTTTGATTCGTACGAAGTCCAGCTGACCACTGCTTGGTCACAATCGGTTCCATATAAGATCTAGGAAGAGCTAGACTCTATGATCTTCTCCATACTCAGTCAGTACGAGTCTGCACTGTAGTGACATATAGTAAAATGAATCCTTTGCTTGCTTTTCAATCATTAATAGATGATTCCAAAGTAGCTTTTTTTAGGCATAAGACTTTCCTTTTCAAAAGTAAGATCATTCAATTTAGCATACAAATCTTCAATAGTTTTTGTAAGCCTTTTTAATTTATTTTTACAATACACATATTTATCATGTAATTCTACAATTCTAGTGACTAAATCTTCTTTAGATAAATTAAGAAGACTTACCTCATTTTTTTCTTCATTGATTGTTGCAGTGAAACAGCTTACCTTATCTTCTTCTTATTCACTCCTTCTATCATCACTTGAGTCATTCCAAGTTGCCTTGTAGGCCTTTTGTTTCTTCTTGAGAGAAGATTTCCTTCCCTTCTTAATTTTGGGACACTCATTTTTTAAATGTCCCTTCTTACCACATTCAAAGTCCTAAGAGAAGAAGAGGAAGAAACAAGAGAATTTTTTTTAGTTTTAAATCTTCTATATTTCTCACCATTTACAATGAGTGCCTCCCCTTCACTATCTTCTTCACTTGTTTCATTACTTTCTTTAGTTGTCGCCTTAAAATCAATGTCATTCCTTTTCTCCTTCTTGTGTTTGGCTGTCGATCTTTTTCTTTTTTAAGGGTGGCTTCATGTGTTTCTAGATTGCCAATGAGTTGCTCCATCCTCAATGTGGTGAGATCATTAGCTTCTTCAATGGTTGTCAACTTTGGCTTGTATTTTGGAGGAAAAGATCTAAGGATTTTAGACACCTGATCTTCTGCAGTTATATATTTTCCCAATGCACTTTAGCTGTTAACAATGGAAGAAAATCTTACATAAATCTCATCAATAGATTCATTAGATTGCATCTGAAATTGTTCAATTTTTTGTTTGAGCATATTAATCTTGGCATTTTTAACTTGGGTAGTACCTTCATGTGTTATAGATAGTTTATGCCATATATCATAAGCAGTATCACATGAAGATATTCTATTAAACTCACTTACTAAAATAGAACAATATAAAATGCTTACCGTCTTTGCATTTAATAGAACTTGTTTTACCATATTTGGATCCCACGTTGCATATTCTGTCGTGGAAAGTACATAAGATGTAGATATCATCCTCCAAAGGTCCAAGCTAATCCCTTGGAAGTAAATTTCATCCTTATCTTCCAATAAGTGTAGTTTCTTCCATCAAAAGGTGGTGACCGACTTACGTAGGTTCCTTCAAGGTTGAGGTTGTGAAGTACACTGTCCCCCATTCTTCAATACCTGTTATGGATCTATGAGGACCTGCTCTAATACCAATTGAAATATATAGAGGGAGGTGAATAAATATTTTTGATAATTTAAAGAAAATTAAAACAATTAAAACACTCAACCAAAGAAGAAGGGGGAAACAAGGAAGACACTTCGGTTTAGAGTGGTTCCAACCTTTGAATGAAAGGTTGTCAATCCACTACCCAATTCTTTCCAATTGGGATTTTGAAAGTGATTTATGTTGTTACCTCACAATAATGTTACATAAAGTACAATCACCTTCCACTCAAAGTAGCCTTCACCTTGAAGTAGCCTCATCCCCCTTGAAGCAGCCTTCTTGAAGTAGCCACACAATCCTTGGAGCATTCTTCACCACCTTGAAGTAGCTCCACCACCTTGAGATAGCCTTCACCTAGAAGTAGCTCCAACATCCTTTAAAGCAACCTTCTTGAAGTAATCTCAAGTACATCTTGGAGCAGCCTTCACTTTGTTGAAGTAGCACCAAGAAACCTCCTTTCAACAGCCTCCAACCCTAGGAGTAGTCAAGGAGAACAAAGTATAGTGTACAAGAAATAGATTGGAATAAAGAAAATACTTACCCAATGAAGTACAATACTTTGATCCTATATCAAGCATTTAGGTCTCCTATCCACTTAGGTTGGACGTGGGTATATTTGGTGGCTAGGATATTGTAACTATAGGATACAACTCTAAAGTACAAGGAAGAAGATGGAAAGTGAATTATAGCTTTGTTGCTCTCAATAGTGAATGCTCAAGTGTAGGTTAGGTGCTTTAGGTGTCCTAAGGCATATCCTATTTATAGGAATGGTTTGCAAGTGTCTAGGGACATTCTCGGGAGTGTCTAGAGTGTTCTTAGTGCTTAATTAGTGATTGGGTGTACATTAGTTGGCTAGCAATTGCTAATTTGTTTGTTCTTGAAAAGAACAATCGAGAACCCCGCTCGGTCAACAATTTGGTCGTTCAAACTGTGTCTCGGTTGAGATTTTCTTTGATCAAGCCTAGGTTTAAAGGAAATAGCGTTGCAATGTCTATTTTCAACTCCCAACTACCAACCACTAAGTCTAGCAGTCACAAGCTTTAGACCGAACCTTACTCGATCGAGAATATTTTTGACCAAAGACTATTTCAGAGCACAATTGTGTAAGGTTGGTGAACAATGCTCACAAGTTTGACCGAAGTGGTTCTCGATCGACAAAAACTTCGACCGAGTGTGTCTCGGTCATAATTTTTTTGACCGAAGGTGTCCCTATTTTAGAATTTTGAATCACCTACTAAGTCTATCTTTCAATGAGTGATGGTGACTCTAACTTAGAGGGAAACCTATCTAAGGGTTATAAGTGGGCAGGGAAGATCTAACACTTGATTTACACAATGTCTAAGTACTCATACATTATATACTTGTCCAAGTGTTTACATTTGAGTACAATCATGAACACATATACAGTTAAGCACATTTGATCTTCAATTTTGCACTGATCTTCTATTTTCCACATAGTAGAATCTCCTTAATACTTTGAACCCTAAAATACTCAAGTAGCATGATCCATAAGAATGAAATGTTTGTCATCATCAAAACAAAGGGTATGCTAATGTCCAATTTAACCAACAATACAACCATTTTATATATATCTTTTTCCCCTTATCTTGTGTTAAAATATTTTTTCAATAATCAAAGAATTAGTTAAAATATTGCAAGGTACATACATCTATTAACTTTATTGAAAAAATTGATCATAAAATTTCTGAAATACCCTTGCATCATCATGTGTCAAAACATTGATGCATTACAGGGTATCAGAGGTCAGTACCCATGATTAAAACAATGCATGATGACATTGAAATCAGAGGGGAAAATAGACCAAAGTGCCTATCATAGTGTGATAAAAAATCAACTGATATAAGGGTAGGTTCGTAATGTTGACATTCATCTTCTTCATTTCGTACCTCACGGAGAACATATATCATCAATCACACTCCAAAAGTAGAGAATAAAACCCAAGACTAGGCATCTCTCAGGTATCACATACTATAATATCAAATCTGCCAGAGTCAGTAGGTTTAAAGACCCAAAGACTAGAGTAAGGTGTTTCTAGGGCTCCAGAGAAGACTCCACTTTGAGAAGCATGGATAGAAAGCAATAAGAGATGAGGAAACAAGCAAAATAAAGAGAATATACAAAACCCTATCGATGAAGATGATTTAAAGCCTCATGATAGATCATATGATGAGGAAACCAAACTAGATGAGTGATTAAACTAAAAAGAAGCATATGGGATCCTAGATCGGCTAAGGAACAAAATTAATACTAGAGCTTAAATTGGGAGGAGTTAGTTGTTCAACGACATTAAGGATGATAAATGAGGCATTCCAAAGTTGGTGGATCCACACAAGGGTAGCAGGGATGTTGTCATCCTCAATGTAGCTTGATGGAGACAACCAAACTTATAAATATGAGTTCAAGTGTGAGACCCCTAACCTTGCTTAAATGGTTGAACTTGCATAATTACCATAATTTAATTCTTATAACCCTAATTTAACCTTTTGATATGTTTTTTCATCATGAGAGAAGGTTCAGTTTGAAATTTGGTCTAATTTCGACATTGTTTGTGCAAGTTATGCCATTTTATGCACATTTTGGACTTTTATGCAATTTACCCAATATGAAGGGTTTTATTTGCAATTTATCTCTTGAATTATGTCCTTTAATGCTCTCTTATAATTATTGAGCTTTTTGAGCCATGGGGATCCTATTTGAACCTTGGTTTGGAGGTGTTTTCTTTAAGGGTATTTTAAGGTTTACCCCTTTATGGACGTGCTACCTTTAGGAGCTATCAACCAATGTTTTATTTGGTTGGCTTGAAAATTCAAAAAACACTGCCTAATAAGTTCTACATGAACAATGGGGAAGCTTCTTGTGTGGTTGCTTGTATATCCTTAACAGTTTAAGGCCATGGACACATGGGGAAGCCACTTGTACACCTCATTCTTGCTTCCATCCTTATCCATAGGCTATATTTACCTCTTCCCTTCCTAAGTACGAATCATTTGCTTGCTTTCTCTTTCCTATAACTTGGATAAACGACTCCACTCTATTTCTCTGAGTAAACAAGTGCTCTAAGGTAGAATACGACCTCTTTTTGGAGAAGAAGGTCTCCTAGAGCTCCATATAGCCCTACCTAGGGCATTTTTCTTGCTTTTACCCTGTGTGGTGAAAAACAATGATAGACATGAATATATTAATAATTATATTTTTAACTTCCTCTACTACACTTTATTATGAATGACACATTACATACTTAAATTTTAGTCTTCTATTATTTGTGAAAAATATTCTCAAATTTGGCATTAAATGGTTTTCTATTATTTCACACCAAGTAAGTTGAGTAGCTCCCCTCCCTAGTCCCACTCCTTGCAAGTATGGTATTAGAGCTAATGTAATCAGTTGAATAGACTATTTCAATATTATTTCCCTTATGTTTTACCCCTTCCATAAGTCCCCTATAGGAATCTCATATTATGTTGTTAGTTTGGACACCATGTGCCTTTTCTCCAAGGTATAAGTGTGATACCCGAGCAGACCTGACTTAATAGTTGAATTATATGATAAGGATGATGAAGTTATTTGTAAATTGAGATACCCAATCTAGATTCACATGTTTGGGTGGACTACCCTTAGAACATGACCTTTGATGTATGGTGATATGAACGAGTAAGTGATGAGATGATAGGTTATACACATCATTTAGTTAGACTCACCCTTTTACCTCTATTTTTTGTTTGACTTATTAGGTCAAACTTTTTTAAGGGGTAGAGGGGTAGTTTTAGTACCTTATACATTATGGATATGTTGATTTCTGGGATGAAACCAGTGAAGGGGTGGAGTCTTGTAACATACCAAAATTTGTCTATCCTGACTTGAGAAACCCTAATTCCATGAATAGGAAGTTAGTATGCTTAGATCATTAGAATTGACCAACAAGGTTAGAGTTATACGCTTACATGCTTATAAACATATAATGCAAAAATAATGAGTAGTTCACATTTTTGTACCCTAATGTATAGTTAATGAATAACGCTGATACATGCTTTCTTGATGAAATTAAGTGACTTTAGGCAATGTAATCACATCACATAGCATAATACACTCATATCTACCTAATAATCAAATTGTCATCTGATATGTGAATGAGTTCATAAAATACATGTCACAATGTTCACTAATACGTCTATAATGACCTAAATGTAATTAGTAAGGATTTGGGTGTGTATAAACGTGCATAAATGTTGGGATGGTATCTAATGTGCTTAATATGTGTAGTGTGATGAGAGTTAGACATTTCATGTAATATCAACCATTAATGTGCCATTATTTAAATTAATATTGACATTAATGGACTTATCGAGTAATTTCTTAAAAGAACTTAATTTGTGTGAGATGATATAATAATACCCTAATGGTGATAATATAAGGGAGTTAGGACTCTAAATCCTAAATATAAGGGATAATGGTAATATGTAATAATAGATAATGAGATAATTGTATTTAACAATAATTGCACTAAAACTCATACTAGATAGTCTCAAAACCTATATCTAACCCCAGAATTGGATTCTTTAGGTCCTAATTAGGCTTTGTTTCAATTTACAACTTAATTAGATAACTTTTTATGTCTCAATTTAAGTGGAGAAGAAAAATATCTAAATATCATTCCTAATGTGATATTGGACATAGGTTTTAGAGTTGTATCCTGTAGTAACAATATCCTAGCCACCACATATACCCACATCCATCCTAAGTGGATAGGATATCTAAATGCTTGATATAGGATCAAAGCATTGTACTTCATTGGATAAGTATTTTCTTTATTCCAATCTATTTCTTGTACACTATACTTTGTTCTCCTTAACTACTCCTAGGGTTGGAGGTTGTTGAAAGGAGGTTTCTTGGTGCTACTTCAACAAAGTGAAGGTTGCTCCAAGAAGTACTTGAGATTACTTCAAGAAGGTTGCTTCAAATGATTTGGAGATACTTCGAGGTGAAGTCTATCACAAGGTGGTGGAGCTACTTCAAGGTGGTGAAGAATGCTCCAAGGATTGTGTGGTTACTTCAAGAAGGATGCTTCAAGGGGGATGAGGCTACTTCAAGGTGAAGGCTACTTTGAGTGGAAGGTGATTGTACTATATGTAACATCATTGTGAGGTAATAACACAAATCACTTTCAAAATCCCAATTGGAAAGAATTGGGTAGTGGATTCACAACCTTTGATTCAAAGGTTGGAACCACTCTAAACCGAAGTGTCTTCCTTGTTTCCCCCTTCTTCTTTGGTTGAGTGTTTTAATTGTTTTAATTTTCTTTAAATTATCAAAAAGCTCTATTCACCTCCCTCTTTATCTTTCAGTTAGTATTAGAGCAGTTCTTCATAGATCCACAACATGTCTTGAAGAATGGGGGATGGTGTACTTCACAACCTCAACCTTGAAGGAACCTACGTAAGTCGGTCACCACCTTTTGATGGAAGAAACTACACTTATTGGAAGATAAGGATGAATTTTACTTCCAAGGGATTAGCTTGGACCTATTCAGGATGGTATCTACATCTTGTGTACTTTCCACAACAGAATATGCAATGTGGGATCCAAATATGGTAAAAGAAGTTCTATTAAATGCAAAGGCGGTAAGCATTTTATATTGTTCTATTTTAGTAAATGAGTTTAATAGAATATCTTCATGTGATACTGCTTATGATATATGGCATAAACTATCTATAACACATGAAGGTACTACCCAAGTTAAAAATGCCAAGATTAATATTGTTAAACAAAAATTTGAACAATTTCGGATGCAATCTAATGAATCTATTGGTGAGATGTATGGAAGATTTTCTTCCATTGTTAATAGCTAAAGTGCATTGGGAAAATATATAAATGCAGAAGATCAGGTGTCTAAAATCCTTAGATCTTTTCCTCCAAAATACAAGCCAAAGTTGACAACCATTGAAGAAGCTAATGATCTCACCACATTGAGGATGGACCAACTCAATGGCAATCTAGAAACACATGAACCCACCCTTAAAAAAGTAGAAAGATCGATCGCCAAACACAAGAAGGAGAAAAGGAAGGACATTGATTTTAAGGCGACAACTAAAGAAAGTAATGAAACAAGTGAAGAAGATAGTGAAGGGGAGGCACTCATTGTAAATGGTGAGAAATATAGAAGATTTAAAACTAAAAAAAGTCTCTTATTTCTTCCTCTTCTTTTCTTAGGGGCTTTGAATGTGGTAAGAAGGGACATTTAAAAAATGAGTGTCCCAGAATTAAGAAGGGAAGGAAATCTTCTCTCAAGAAGAAAGAAAAGTCCTACAAGGCAACTTGGGATGACTCAAGTGATGGTAGAAAGAGTGAATAAGAAGAAGACAAGGTAAGTTGTTTCACTACAAAAATAAATGAAGAAAAAAATGAGGTAAGTCTTCTTGATTTATCTAAAGAAGATTTAGTCACTAGTATTATACAATTACTTGATAAATATGTGTATTGTAAAATGAAATTAAAAAGGCTTACAAAAACTAATGAAGATGTGTATGCTAAATTGAATGATCTTACTTTTGAAAAGGAAAGTCTTATGCCTAAAAAAGCTACTTTGAAATCATCTATTAATGATTGCAATATTAAGTTGCTTGCTCTAGAAACTAACAATAATTTTCTTTGCCAAGAAAAGGTTGAATTTCTTGGTAAGATAAACAATCTTCAAACTCAACCTATTCTATGTACTCATTCGGATTATGATGCTATTGTCAAAGAAAGATATTGTTTGTTATCTAATCTAGACAAAGCAAAGCTAGACATTAAAAAGAAAATGGATGAAATTGCTAAACTGTAAAAAATATTTATGGCTTGAAAAATAATGACACTACTGATAAAATCATAAAGGAATCTTCTGGTCAAAATTGGGAGCAGAGGCTAAGATCTATAACGCAGATATCAAACTACCAATTTGGTTTCATGCCTGGAAGATCAACAACATATGCTATTTTTCTGATATGGAGGCTTATGGAGAAGTATAGAGAAAGCAAAAGATATCTTAATATGGTCTTTATTGATTTGGAAAAGGCTTATGATTGAGTACCCAGAGAAGTATTGTGGATGGTTTTGAAGAAAAAGGGTATGCCAACCAAATACTTGGACTTGATCAAAGACATGTATGATAGCTCTATTACAAGTGTGAAGACTCCTGGAGGAGAGACACCAACTTTTCCTATCACAGTTGGGGTACACCAAGGATCCATGCTCAGCCCATATCTATTTGTTCTTATTATGGGTGAGCTGACAAAGAATGTTCAAGATGATATTCCTTAGTGTATGTTATTTGTTGATGATATTGTTTTTATTGACAAAACTAAAGATGGTTAAATGATAAAGTTGAATGGTGGAGAAAGGCATTGCAATCAAAAGGATTGATGACTAGAAGGAACAAAACTAAGTATATGTATTGCAATTTCAGCCAATCCCGTAGTGTGAATGATGGAGCCAAGTTGGACGAAGTAGATATACCAAAATGTGATAACTTTTGTTACTTGGTTTCTATTATTCAAATAGATGGGGATGTCCAAAATGGCGTTTGTCACATTATAACTATAAGATGGTTAAAATAGAGGAGTGCAACTGGAGTTTTACGTGGTTGGAAGATCCCTCTTAGGTTAAAAAGTAAGTTTTATAGAACAACTATACGGCCATCCATGCTCTATGGGAGTGAATGTTGGGCGGTGAAGAAATAAGGTCTCAACAAGATGAAAGTGATTGAAATGTGTATGCTGAGATAAATGTGTGGGAATAAAAGAATAGATCACTTGAGAAATGATTATATCGGGAATAAAGTGGGGGTGGCGAGCATTGAGGATAAGTTGTGCGAGGGTCGACTCAGATGGTACGGAGATGTGCAACGCAAAATGACTATATATGAATCGATGCTATTTAGTCAAGCACAATTAATAGAAGAAGATGAAGACCTAAATGAGAATGGTATGAGCTTATATAGTGAGATTTTGAATCTCTACATCTCAACCAAAATATGGCCCATGATAGAGTTGAATGGAGATGGAAGAATCCATGTAGCCGACCCAGCATAGTTGAGACTGAGGCTTAGATGATGATGATGATGATTATGCTCTAATTATTGAAAAAAAAATTCTGAAATTTAAAAAAATCTAGTGATATAGGTTTCATTGCCTAAATCCAATCTAGTTAAGAGTCAAAATTCTAGTGTTTCTAATATATAATTAATTAATGGTGTACATTTAATATGATATTGAGTGAAGGTGCATAATCTTGATCTAGGGTTTGGAACATGACCTATTACACACATCATTGATATATGTTGCATCCCTCTAAGTCTATATTGACCATTTGTTTTGCTTTCTCTATATTTTGACATGATTTGAAGAATATATGTGAAATATCTCCTTTGAGATTAATTTGAATTCTTTCGGGATTCTAATATTGAAATCAGTTATATATTGACACTTCTCTATTGATATTGTACTTTGGCATCTAAGATTTGTAACCTTGTTCATGCTATCTATAGTTGAACCCTAATTGATGGAATTGATCTATATTGTGCTATTTGTGCACTGAAACCCTAATGTGTTGATGATGGATTTTGATGATCTGATTTTCCACTTTCATTGGACACTCTTGCTAAATGCCATGACTAAGCTTTAATTGCCTCTTCATTGCATGCTTGTTGATTCTGTAGTACTATGGTTTTATAATATGCTTTGGTTTTTGGATTATGTGCCTTTTATGTTTTGAGATGGAGGTCATGTGCCCCATACCCAGTTTTGTTCCCACTTTTATATATTTATGAGTTTGGTCATTTTCCATCTTCTATCAAGTTAAGGTTATGCGCTCTAGTTGCATTGCTTTACTATAGTTCAATAGTGTTATGCTTATCTCACATGCATGTTGTTTGCTCATTATTGTTGATGGGTCATGTGCCCTCAATTGCTCTGTATATGCATGTGAGGTCTACTTTATTTTAATTCATGGCAAGTACATCTATTCATTATCATCTTGTCAGAAAGTTTCTTTTGATAGCCACTTGGATGGTTACTTTCCCTATTTTTTTGGGTAACCTTGTTACATTTGATGTCCTTTTCCCATATAATTGTTCAATCTCTATTTATATGCACATGTCAGAATTTTATGCGGACAACATCCACTTTGTCTTCTCTTATGGGGTATGCTTCCAAACCCTTAGGTAGAGAGCAAGGAGGAGTTGAACAAAGTTGACCAAGCATTATCCAAGAGTAGTTGATCTTTCTTGGGAGTTAGATTGAAGTAGTTAATTTAACCTCTACTTCTTATTTCCTATAGTTTTATTTTATGTACACCCTGTGTGGTGAAAAACAATGATAGACATGAATATATTAATAATTATATTTTTAACTTCCTCTACTACACTTTATTATGAATGACACATTACATACTTGAATTTTAGTCTTCTATTCTTTGTGAAAAATATTCTTAAATTTGTCATTAGATGGTTTTCTATTATATCACATCAAATAAGTTGAGTGGCTCCCCTCCCTAGTCCCACTCCTTGCAAGTATGGTATTAGAGCTAGTGTAATCAGTTGAATAGACTATTTCAATATTATTTCCCTTATTTTTTACCCCTTCCATAAGTCCCCTATAGGAATCTCATCTTATGTTGTTAGTTTGGACACCTTGTGCCTTTTCTCCAAGGTATAAGTGTGATACCCGAGCAGAAAAGACTTAATAGTAGAATTATATGATAAGAATGATGAAGTTATTTGTAAATTGAGATACCCAATCTAGATCCACATGTTTGGGTGGACTACCTTAGAACATGACATTTGATGTATGGTGATATGAATGAGTAAGTGATGAGATGATAGATTCTACACATGGTTTAGTTAGACTCACCCTTTTACCTCTATTTTTTGTTTGACTTATTAGGTCAAACCTTTTTAAGTGGTAGAGGGGTAGTTTTAGTACCTTATACATTATGGATATGTTGATTTCTGGGATGAAACCAGTGAAGGGATGGAGTCTTGTAACATACCAAAATTTGTCTATTCTGGCTTGAGAAACCCTAATTCCATGAATAGGAAGTTAGTATGCTTGGATCATTATAATTGACCAACAAGGTTAGAGTTATATGCTTACATGCTTGTTTGTACCCTTATAAATATAAAATGCACAAATAATGAGTAGTTCACATTTTTGTACCCTAATGTATAGTTAATGAATAACCCTGATACATGCTTTCTTGATGAAATTATTGACTTTGGGCAATGTAATCACATCACATAGCATAATACACTCATATCTACCTAATTATCTAATTGTCACCTGATATGTGAATGAGTTCATAAAATACATGTCACAATATTCACTAATAAATGTATAATGACCTAAATGTGATTAGTAAGGATTTGGGTGTGTATAAACGTGCATAAATGTTGGGATGGTATCTAATGTGCTTAATATATGTAGTGTGATGAGAGTTAGACATTTCATGTAATATCAACCATTAATGTGCCATTATTTAAATTAATATTTACACTAATGGACTTATCGAGTAATTTCTTAAAATAACTTACTTTGTGTGAGGTGATATAACAATACCCTAATGGTGATAATATGAGGGAGTTAGGACTCTAATCCTAAATATAAGGGATAATGGTAATATGTAATAATAGATAATGAGATAATTGTATTTAACACTAATTGCACTAAAACACATACTAGATAGTCTCAAAACCTATATCTAACCCCAGAATTTGATTATTTAGGTCCTAATTAGGCTATGTTTCAATTTACAACTTAATTGGATAACTTTATATGTCTCAATTTAATTGGAGACAAATATATCTAAATATCATTCCTAATGTGATATTGGACATAGGGTTTAGAGTTGTGTCATGTAGTTACAATATCCTAGCCACCACATATACCCACGTCCATCCTAAGTGGATAGGAGATCTAAATGCTTGATATAGGATCAAAGCATTTTACTTCATTGGATAAGTATTTTCTTTATTCCAATCTATTTCTTGTACACTGTACTTTGTTCTCCTTGACTACTCCTAGGGTTGGAGGCTGTTGAAAGGAGGTTTCTTGGTGCTACGTGAACAAAGTGAAGGCTGCTCCAAGATGTACTTGAGATTACTTCAAGAAAGTTGCTTCAAAGGATGTTGGAGCTACTTCTAGGTGAAGGCTATCTCAAGTTGGTGGAGCTACTTCAAGGTGGTGAAGAATGTTCCAAGGATTGTGTGGTTACTTCAAGAAGGCTACTTCAAGGGGGGTAAGGCTACTTCAAGGTGAAGGCTACTTTGAGTGGAAGTTCATTGTACTTTATGTAACATCGTTGTGAGGTAATAACATAAATCACTTTCAAAATCCCAATTGGAAAGAATTGGGTAGTGTATTGACAACCTTTGATTCAAAGGTTGGAACCATTCTAAACCAAAGTGTCTTCCTTGTTTCCCCCTTCTTCTTTGGTTGAGTGTTTTAATTGTTTTAATTTTATTTAAATTATCAAAAAGCACTATTAACCTCCCTCTATATCTTTCAATTGGTATTAAAGAAGTTCTTCATAGATCCATAACAAGTCTTGAAGAATTGGGGACGGTGTACTTCACAACCTCAACCTTGAAGGAACCTACGTAAGTCGGTCACCACCATTTGATGGAAGAAACTAAACTTATTGGAAGATAAGGATGAAATTTACTTCCAAGGGATTATCTTGGACATTTCGAGGATGGTATCTACATCTTATGTAATTTTCACGACGGAATATGCAACGTGGGATCCAAATATGGTAAAACAAGTTCTATTAAATGCAAATGCGGTAAGCATTTTATATTGTTCTATTTTAGTAAGTGAGTTTAATATAATATCTTCATGTGATACTGCTTATGATATATGGCATAAACTATCTATAACACATGAAGGTACTACCCAAGTTAAAAATGCCAAGATTAATATGCTTAAACAAAAATTTGAACAATTTTAAATGCAATCCAATGAGTCTATTGGTGAGATATATACAAGATTTTCTTCCATTGTTAATAGATAAAGTGCATAGGGAAAATATATAAGTGCAGAAGATCAGGTGTCTAAAATCCTTAGATCGTTTCCTCCAAAATACAAGCCAAAGTTGACAGCCATTGAAGAAGCTAATGATCTCACCACATTGAGGATGGAGCAACTCATTGGCAATCTAGAAACACATGAAGCCACCCTTAAAAAAGAAGAAAGATCGATAGTCAAACACAAGAAGGATAAAAGGAAGGACATTGATTTTAAGGTGACAACTAAAGAATGTAATGAAACAAGTGAAGAAGATAGTGAAGGGGAGGCACTCATTGTAAATGGTGAGAAATATAGAAGATTTAAAACTAACAAAAATTCTCTTATTTCTTCTTCTTCTTCTCTTAGGGGCTTTGAATGTGGTAAGAAGGGACATTTAAAAAATGAGTGTCCCAAAATTAAGAAGGGAAGGAAATCTTCTCTCAAGAAGAAATAAAAGGCCTACAAGGCAACTTGGGATGACTCAAGTAATGATAGAAAGAGTGAATAAGAAGAAGACAAGGTAAGTTGTTTCACTGCAATAATAAATGAAGAAAAAAATGAGGTAAGTCTTCTTGATTTATCTAAAGAAGATTTAGTCACTAGTATTGTAGAATTACATGATAAATATGTGTATTGTAAACTGAAATTAAAAAGGCTTACAAAAACTAATGAAGATGTGTATGCTAAATTGAATGATCTTACTTTTGAAAAGGAAAGTCTTATGCCTAAAAAAGCTACTTTGAAATAATCTATTAATGATTGCAATATTAAGTTGCTTGCTCTAGAAACTAACAATAATTTTCTTTTCCATGAAAAGGTTGAATTGCTTGCTATGATAAACAATCTTCAAACTCAACCTATTCTATGTACTCATTCAGATTATGATGCTATTGTCAAAGAAAGATATTGTTTGTTATCTAATCTAGACCAAGCAAAGCTAGACATTAAAAAGAAAATGGATGAAATTGCTAAACTGTAAAAAATATTCATAGCTTAAAAAATAATGACATTACTGATAAAATCATAAAGGAATCTTCTGGTCAAATTGGGAGCAGAGGCTAAGATCTATAATGCAGATATCAAACTACCAATTTGGTTTAATGCCTGGAAGATCAACCATAGATGCTATTTTTTTTATATGGAGGCTTATGGAGAAGTATAGAGAAAGCAAAAGAGATCTTAATATGGTCTTTATTGATTTGGAAAAGGCTTATGATTGAGCACCCAGAGAAGTATTGTGGATGGTTTTGAAGAAAAAGGGTATATATGCCAACCAAATACATTTACTTGATCAAAGACATGTATGATAGCTCTATTGCAAGTGTGAAGACTCCTAGAGGAGAGACACCAACTTTTCCTATCACAGTTGGGGTACACCAAGGATCCATGCTCAGCCCATATCTATTTGTTCTTATTATGGGTGAGCTGACAAAGAATGTTCAAGATGATATTCCTTGGTGTATGTTATTTGTTAATGATATTGTTTTATTGACAAAACTAAAGATGGTTAAATGATAAAGTTGAATGGTGGAGAGAGGCATTGGAATCAAATGGATTGATGACTAGCAGGAGCAAAACTAAGTATATGCATTACAATTTCAGCCAATCCCACAGTGTGAATGATGGGGCCAAGTTGGACGAAGTAGATATACCAAAATGTGATAAATTTTGTTACTTGGTTTCTATTATTCAAATAGATGGGTATGTACAAAATGGCGTTTGTCACATGATAACTACAAGATGGTTAAAATAGAGGAGTGCAACTAGAGTTTTATGTGGTTATAAGATCCCTCTTAAGTTAAAAATTAAGTTTTATAGAACAACTATACGGACAACCATGATCTGTGGGAGTGAATGTTGGGCGGTGAAGAAACAAGGTCTCAACAAGATGAATGTAATTGAAATGTGTATGTTGAGATGGATGTGTGGGAAGAAAATAAAAGATCACTTTAGAAATGATTATATCATGAATAAAGTGGGGGTGGCGAGCATTGAGGATAAGTTGAGCGACACATATGGTACGGAGATGTGCAACGTAGAACGACTACATATGAATCGATGCTATTTAGTCAAGCACAATTAATAGAAGAAGATGAAGACCTAAATTAACATGGGATGAGCTTATATTGGGAGATTTTGAATCTCTACATCTCAACCAGAATATGGCCCATGATAGAGTTGAATGGAGATGAAGGATCCATGTAGCCGACCCCAGCATAGTTGAGACTGAGGCTTAGATGATGATGATGATGATGATGATGATGATGATGATGATGATGATGATGCTCTAATTATTGGAAAAAATGTTCTAAAATTTTAAAAAAAAATCTAGTGGTATAGATTTCATTACCTAAATACAATCTAGTTAAAAGTCAAAATTCTAGTGTTTCTAATATATAATTAATTAATGGTGTACATTTAATATGATATTGAGTGAAGGTGCATAATCTTGATCTAGGGTTTTGAACATGACCTATTACACACATCATTAATGTATGATGCATCCCTCTAAGTCTATATTAAGCATTTGTTCTGCTTTCTCTCTCTTTTGACATGATTTGTAGAATATATGTGAAATATCTCCTTTGAGATTAATTTGAATTCTTTTGGGATTCTAACATTGAAATCAGTTATATATTGACACTTCTCTATTGATATTGTACTTTGGCATCTAAGATTTGTAACCTTGTTCATGCTATCTCTAGTTGAACCCTAATTGATGGAATTTCTCTATATTGTGCTATTTGTGCACTGAAACCCTAATGTGCTGATGATGGATTTTGATGATCTAATGTTCCACTTTCATTAGACACTCTTGTTAAATACCATGAATAAGCTTTAATTGCCTCTTCATTGCATGCTTGTTGATTCTGTAGTACTATGGTTTTATAATATGCTTTGGTTTTTGGATTATGTACCTTTTATGTTTTGGGATGGAGGTCATGTGCCCCATACTCAGTTTTTGTGCCCACTTTTATATATTTGTGAGTTTTTTCATTTGCCATCTTCTGTCAAGTTAGGGTTATGCTCTCTAGTTGCATTGCTTTATTATAGTTCAATAGTGCTATGCTTATCTCACATGCATGTTGTTTGCTCATTATTGTTGATGGGTCATGTGCCCTCAATTGCTTTTTATATGCCCTTGAGGTCTACTTTATTTTAATTCATGGCAAGTACGTCTATTCATTATCAACTTGTCAGAAAGTTTCTTTTGACAGACACTTGGATGGTTACTTTCCCTCTTTGTTTGGGTAACCTTGTTACATTTGATGTCCTTTTCCCAAATAATTGTTCAATCTCTATTTATATGCACATGTCGGTATTTTATGTTGAAAACATCTACTTTGTCTTCTCTTGTGGGGTATGCTAACAAACCCTTAGGTAGAGAGCAAGGAGGAGTTGATTAAAGTTGACCAATCATTATCTAAGAGTTGTTGATCTTTCTTGGGAGTTAGATTGAAGTAGTTAATTTAACCTCTACTTCTTGTTTCCTATAGTTTTCTTTTATGTACACCCTGTGCGGTGAAAAACAATGATAGACATGAATATGTTAATAATTATATTTTTAACTTCCTCTACTATACTTTATTATGAATGACACATTACATACTTGAATTTTAGTCTTCTATTCTTTGTGAGAAATATTCTCAAATTTGGCATTAGATGGTTTTTTGTTATTTCACATCAAGTAAGTTGAGTGGCTCCCCTCCCTAGTCCCACTCCTTGCAAGTATGGTATTAGAGCTAGTGTAATCAGTTGAATAGACTATTTCAATATTATTTCCCTTATGTTTTACCCCTTCCATAAGTCCCCTATAGGAATCTCATCTTATGTTGTTAGTTTGGACACCTTGTGCCTTTTCTCCAAGGTATAAGTGTGATACCCGAGCAGACCTGACTTAATAGTTGAATTATATGATAAGGATGATGAAGTTATTTGTAAATTGAGATACCCAATCTAGATTCACATGTTTGGGTGGACTACCCTTAGAACATGACCTTTGATGTATGGTGATATGAACGAGTAAGTGATGAGATGATAGATTCTACACATGGTTTAGTTAGAATCACCCTTTTTCCTCTATTTTTTGTTTAACTTATTAGGTCAAACCTATTTAAGGGGTTGAGGGGTAGTTGTAGTACCTTATACATTATGGATATGTTGATTTCTGGGATGAAACCAATGAAGGGGTGGAGTCTTGTAACATACCAAAATTTGTCTATCCTGAATTGAGAAACCCTAATTCCATGAATAGGAAGTTAGTATGCTTCGATCATTAGAATTGACCAACAAGGTTAGAGTTATACGCTTACATGCTTGTTTGTGCCCTTATAAACATATAATGCACAAATAATGAGTACTTCACATTTTTTTACCCTAATGTATAGTTAATGAATAACCCCGATACATGCTTTCTTGATGAAATTAAGTGACTTTAGGCAATGTAATCACACCACATAGCATAATACACTCATATCTACCTAATAATCTAATTATCACCTGATATGTGAATGAGCATGTCACAATGTTCACTAATACATCTATAATGACCTAAATGTGATTAGTAAGGATTTGGGTGTGTATAAACGTGCATAAATGTTGGGATGGTATCTAATGTGCTTAATATGTGTAGTGTGATGAGAGTTAGACATTTCATGTAATATCTACCATTAATGTGCCATTATTTAAATTAATATTTACATTAATGGACTTATCGAGTAATTTCTTAAAATAACTTACTTTGTGTGAGATGATATAATAATCCCCTAATGGTGATCATATGAGGGAGTTAGGACTCTAAATCCTAAATATAAGGGATAATGGTAATATGTAATAATAGATAATGAGATAATTGTATTTAACACTAATTGCACTAAAACTCATATTAGATAGTCTCAAAACCTATATCTAACCCCAGAATTGGATTCTTAAGGTCCAAATTAGGCTATGTTTCAATTTACAACTTAATTGGATAACCTTATATGTCTCAATTTAAGTGGAGAATAAAAATATCTAAATATCATTCCTAATGTGATATTGGACATAGGGTTTAGTTTCAACATCCTTGATGGATGTGTCACACCCCTGATATTCTAGATAATTATTTCTCGACTATAGTTTTCATCACGCAGCCTAACTCTTACCTGATCTGGATCAAACTTAGATTCAGGTCCACTTGTCTGGGACACACCATCTCTCTCGCCTGATTCCAAGGTAAGGCAAGACTCTATAGTCCAAGTGGAAACTGCCTCAGTCACCCATTTTCTCTCTTTCTCTTTGGTTCTCCTCAAGACCTCTTGATTCATTCCTCTCCTTCATCTCTCAATCCCAAACCCAAATATTCCCAAGACCACTACTTTCAACCAGTAAGTAGTCCTCCTCCACTCTGTTTCTTCGTCTCCCACATTTCCCATGTCCAGTGGAACTCTCAACCTAGGTATGCATCTTTATCTATTTATACCAACCCAAGACCCTTGAGATGTCACATGTAATCGATCCAACTAGCCATCCTGTCCTTGTTGATACTTGACCTTAGATTTGTAAGTTTGGTTGTCCCCTAGGGCCTACATTGAGGTTTCTAGCATCCCTGCTACCCTCATGTGTCTCTACCAACTTTTGGAATGCCTGGTCAATCATCCTCAAGTTCCCTGAATGACTAACTCCTCCAAATTCAAGGTATAATCTTTCTTTTATTCCCCCACCGATCTAGGATCCCAAATGCTTCTTTCCATTCTGATCACTCTTCTAGTTTGGTTTCCTCATTGTATGATATGTCGTGAGGTTTTGAATCATCTTCATTGTTTGCTTTTGTGGCTTTTCTTCATTTTTTATTTCCCCATCTCTTGTTGCACATCAGCCATGGCAATTGGAGCTAGAGTCTACTCTATAGTCCCAGAAACACCATGCTCGAGTCTTTCGGGCATTTGAGACTGAAAGACTCTCGCGGATTCGATGCTACAGTCTATAGCACCTAAGACATGCCCAGTGTTGGATTTGATTCTCTACATTTGAGTGGTTCATGTTGTATGTTCTTCCCTGAGGAACATAATGAAGTAGATGAATCTTGGCCTTACAAATCAACCCTTATATCATTTGATTTTAGTCACTCTACCATGAACACTTTGGTCTATTCACTCCTCTAATTTCATTGCCATCGTGTGTTGATTAATCACGGGTAATGACCTCTAATACCCTGTCACACATCAATGTTTTGATGTGTGATGCAAGGGTATTTTGGTAATTGTATAATCATTCTTTTCATAAATTCAATAAATGTATCTATCTTGCAAAATTTGTAACTAATTCTCTAGTTATGAAACATTTATATATTATTATGTTCTAAAATCAGAAACAAAGCTCTATTTGATGGTATAAGTTTTATTACCTAAACACAATTCAGTTAAAAGTCAAAATTATAGGGTTCGTGTATAATCATTAATTAATTATGTGCATTTAATATTAGGTGATGTGCATAATCTAGATCTAGTTTTTGGACCCTGACCTGTTACGCACATCATTGAGGTATGTTGCATCCTTATGAGTCTATATTGATCAGTTGTTCTACTTTCTCTCTCTTTTGGCCTAATTTTAATGATATAATTAAATTTCTCCTTTGAAATTTATTTAAATTCTTTTGAGATTTTGATCTTGAAATCAATTATATATTGATACTTCTTTGTTGATATTATACATTGGCATCAAATATTTTTAGCCTTGTTCATGTTATCTCTAGTTGAACCCTAATTGGTGGAATTGCTCTATATTGTGCTATTTGTGAATTGAAACCCTAGTTTTCTCATAATGGGTTTTGATGATCAGATGTTCTACTTTTCATTCGACAATCTTATTGAATACCATGTCTAAGATTTACTTGCCTCTACATTGCATGCTTGTTGATTCAGTAGTACTGTAATTTTATAATATGCTTTGGTTTTTGGGTTATGTACCTTTTATTTTTTTTTGATGGAGGTCATGTGCCCCATACCTGGGTTTTGTGTCCATTTTTATATATTTGGAAGTTTGGTCATGTGTCGTTCTCTATCAGGTTAGGGTTATGCACTCTAGATATCATTGTTTTATTATAGTTCAATAGTACTATGCTATCTCATATGCATGTTGTTTACTCTTGTTGTTGATGGGTCATGTGCCCTAATTGTTCTACATATTCCCTTGAGGTATACTTCATTTTAATTCATGGCAAGTACATCTAGTTATTATTGTCTTATTGGAATGATTTCTTTTGATATCCACTTGGATGGTTCCTATCCTTCTTTGTTTGGGAAGCCTTTATATATTTGATGTCCTTTTTCAAATACAATTGCTCAACCTCTATTTATAAGCACATACCATCATTTTATGTTGAAAACATCAACTTTGTCTTCTCCTGTTGGGTATGCTTCCAACCCCTTAGGTAGAGAGCAAGGAGGAGTTGACCAAAGTTGCCCAAATCTTATCTAAGAGTAGGTGATCCTTCTTGGGAGGTAGATTGAAGTAGTTGATTCAACCTCTATGGCTTATTTCTTATAGTTTTCTTTTATGTACATCGTGAATGGTGAAGAAGAATGATACACATGAATATTGTAATAGTTAGATTTTCAACTTTTGTACTATACTTTATGGTGAGTACATTACATACTTGAACTTTAGTCTTCTATCCTTTGTGGAGCCCGATACATATACTCCCTGGCTGGACGAGTCTTGCACTGCCTCATGCACACCCAGATGTTGAAACACTTGGTGAGGCAGTAGGCGGAGTGATATGGTGGCCCGAACCGGATGTCCTCTATACTGATATTGTATGATAAATTTTCATTACTTTAATTTGTTAGTGTGTGTATATATATATATATGAGTCAATTGATATGAAATTATATATACAGGTCAAAAAGACGAGACCCGCTACATCTCGGCCTCCACCTCCTCGACTCCCAAGTTGGCTTCCAGGGGACCTACACGCCTCGATAGGTCCTAATTGTAAGAGTGTGGCAGTATGGATCGACGAACATAATCCAAATTGCCCTATAAATGTTACTATTCTGGAGAATGCTGCAGGTAAATCATACGATAACATTCTATTTATACAAGTTTAGCATATGTATTAATGCATACGTAATAGAAGTTCTGGATACGTATTAATGCAGGTCAAGCATTCGAAAACAACATATTTATACAAGATATTTTGGAGTTGTTTAGTTATGAATGGCTGAACACATCTATGGTAGAGATGTGGATATGGTGATATTAATGCATACAACAATCTGGTTTATACATCCATATACCTTGTTTTATATACGGCAATCTGGTTTCTTGTATATTAATACATATGCAATACATGTTTTGCAGCCATTTACACAAGACATGTACAGATTTTGGGTTTTCCCATGTGGGATTTTTAGTTCCATCTTTGATTAGTCTTGTAGATACAGACCCGTATTCAGTTACTTCATACTGCTGTGATGTTTTTGAATATTTTGGTAAAAATAATAAGACGATGATAATAGCTCCATTCAATGTCGAGTAAGTTTACTTTGCTTGTAATTTATACTTAAGCAAATTACATTTTTATTGTAGATATTGAGCTATTAATTTTCTACTTTCTTACCTGTAGTGGTAAGCATTGGGAGTTATTAGTTATTGTCCCCAAGACATTCACCGTCTATTATCTACATCCTGCGGGGAGTGAGTTGGATGTATTATATGGACATGCAATTAAAAGGCCATTATTCTTATGAGAAATATTTTATGTTTTTATATTTGTTAACATATGTTACTGCATTACTATTTAATTATGAAATTTAATGTGTTACATTAACATATATATGGCTTTACAAGAGTACAAAAAAGCTGGAGGAAAGGTCCCCAGGAAAAAAAATCTGACACTCATTTGGGAGAATGTGAAAGTAATTTCCTGACTCCAATGTATATATTATTTATGTGAATTGTGCTTATTTGTATTTTTTAATATTTTGTATGTTTCAATTTATACTGTGATACACAAGACAACGGATGGGCATGTGCCTACTATGTGATGTAATTTATGGACCTAATCATCAAACATGCCGTATTGGAAATCGATAGCATACAATAGGTATTATACATAGTCTCGTTAGATAATATGAAATATATGAATCTTATTATATATTATTATAATTATGTATATACGTCATTCTCTTTGTAGGTCTTTAAAATTGAGGACTTTGAAACATGTGAAAAGCATTTCGATGTACATGCTCCTTATACGAGAGATGAATTAGATGTTGTAAGAGAAGATTGGGTAAAAGCCCTGCAAAGAGTGGGAATTTTTTAATATAATTTTGTTGACAATGATGACAATGATGAATAAAGAATAACTTTGTTCTCATAATTAATTTTGTGTGAATGTGAATGAATTTTTATGAATTGTCATGTGTGTAAAAATCATCAATACATGAATGTTTCTACATGTGTCTGAATGTGAAAAGAGATGAAATAAATAGAACTACAGGTTGCTACTGGTTTCTACATGTGTCTAAATGTGAAAAGAGATGAAATAAATGGAACTATAGGTTGCTATTGGTTTCTACATGTGTGTGATGAAAAAATAATATGAATTAAATGTTCTTATATATGAGTGTGAATCACATATATATAATATTGTCCATCATGTTAATTTTGCAGGTTTGTGGCCTTTTGTTGGCCGATATCAATGGATGTCGTAAACCTGCAGTTCATAACTAAACTGCAGGTTCTCATCCTGTGACCAGTCATAGCAGGCCTGCAAACTGATAAGAAAAAAAAACAATTAGCGTCGGTTATTTGTAAAAAACTGACGACAATAGATTACAATGTCGGATAAACACAAAAGCCGACACCTAAGGCAGAAGATATGGCTTCGGTTATAATTGAAAAACTAACGCAAAAGGTTCTTGCGTCGGTTGGCATCTTAGTAACTGACGTCTATTTCCCTAAATAGCCAGACACCACGGCCGTGGTGGCCACACACCACGGTCGTGCTGGAAAACACGGTTGTGGCAGCTGGCCAAACAACACGGTTGTGCTGGTCAGCACGACCATGGCAGAGGGTGAAATGTCGTCAGTTTTCACTAATAAACTGACGCTTATAGTGCCCTAGATGGCGCCCTTTCTGAGGCGCGAAGTTTTATGGCGTCGGTTTACTAATAACTGACGCTTATACCCCCTGCCGGCGCGCATTTTTGGTGGCGTGCAAAGGGTTATGGCGTCGGTTTCAATACCGACGCCTAAGGATCTGCCTTTTAGCGGCGCCCATATAGGTGTCGCATTAAAACCGACGCTAAAGGGCTTAAATAACTGACACTAAAGGCCTGTTATGTACTAGTGATGTGTATAGATTATAGGAGATTGAACAATGAAACCCATAAAAACCACTTTCCATTGCCTTTCATTCATTTAATGCTTGAGAATTTAGCCAATCATTCTTATTTCTATTATCTTGATGGTTATTCGAGATTTTTCCAAATACCAATTTATCTGCCAGATCAAGAAAAGGCAACTTTTACATGCACCTGTGGGACTTACACCTATAGACGTGTGCCTTTTGGCCTTTGCAACACACTAGTGACTTTTCTTTTCTTTTTTCAGTTTACGAGGGAACCACTCCCGCATGAGCGTCACTTTGTGACCCCCGTAGGCAGCGTAAACCCTTAGAACCAACCGCGTCCTAAGGGGGGCACCGCGGCACGCTCAGTCATGTGGGGCCTTTAATTGCACCCCGGGGTTTTCACCAAGGGTCGACCCCGGGTTGAATTTTCAGCGTTGTATGATGGCTATTTTCTCATATTTTAATAAACGCTCTATGGATGATTTTAGTGTCTAGGGGAATTCTTTTGAGGACTTCCTATCTAATCTATTTAAAGTCCTTGAGCATTGTAAAAAGGTTAATCTAGTTCTAAACTGGGAGAAGTGCCATTTTATGGTACAATTAGGGGTAGTACTGGGCCATGTGATTTCTAACAAGAGTATTGAAGTAGACAGGGCAAAGGTGGAGGCAATTGAGAAGATGTCAACTCTTTCTAATGTCAAAGACGTCAGAAGTTTTCTTGGCCATGCAGGTTTCTACAGGTGATTCATCAAAGATTTTTCTAAGATAGACAAACCATTGTATTCATTGCTTGCCAAAGATGTTGAATTTGTTTTTGACAAAGAACGTCATGCCACCGTTAGAAATCTCAAAGATGCACTCATTTCGGCTCCCATTATCCATTCACCAGATTGGGATGCACCATTCGAATTGATGTGTGATGCATGTGACTATGCCATAGGCGCAGTCCTTGAACAAGAAAAAGAATAACAAGTTGCACACAATACACTATGCTAGAAAGACACTTGATTAATCCCAAGTAAACTATGCCACAACTAAGAAAGAGATGCTAGCCACTATTTATGCTTTCAACAAATTTCATCAATATCTCATGGGCTCCAATGTTGTAGCCTAAACAGATCATGCATCCATCCATGATTTGCTAAACAAGAAGGATGCAAAGCCTCATTTGACTCACTAAATACTACTACTCCAAGAGTTTGGTCTTGAGATAAAGGATAAGAAAGGAACTAAAAACAACGTTGTTGATCATCTGTCTAGAGTCACCACAGATGCTAAAGACACAATGCCTATTGATGACTATTTGCCTATTGAAATATTGTATGTTGTTGACACAACACAGGATCCTTGGTTTTCTGACATTGCAAATTTCCTTGCCACGGGACATCATCACCTGATCTTTACTTATCAGTAAAGGAAGAAGTTTTTGCATGATGTCAAGTTCTATTACTAGGATGATCCAATGCTATTCAAACAAGGGTCTGACGGACTGATTCGTCGATGCATATCTAAAGAGGAGATACCAAACATCATATCTGGCTGCCATTCTTCTTCTTTTGGAGGTCACTTTGGGGGAGAGAAAACATCTACCAAGATCCTTCAAGCTAGACTTTTTTGGCCTACTTTGTTTTGAGATGTTCATGCTTATGTCAAAATGTGTGACCAATTCTGAAGGACAAGTGGGATATCAAGATGAGATGAGATGAGCCTCAATTCCATCCTAGAGACTGAAGTGTTTGACATATGGGGTGTTGACTACATGGGCCCCTTTCCATCCTCCTACGGCTACAAATACATTTTGGTTGCATGTGATTATGTGTCTAAATGGGTAGAGGCCATTCCTACCCAAGCCCCAAATGTAAAGTTTGTACTTAAGCTATTCCAAAAGATTGTCTTTCCATGCTTTGGAGTTCTAAGGGTTGTTATCACAGATGGATGAACACATTTCAATGAGAAATAGCTCAACAATCTTTTCACCAAGTATGGGGTGATGCATAAAAGATCTACAATGTATCATCCCCAAATAGTTGGATAGGTCGAGGTATCAAATAGATAGCTGAAGAACATCTAAGAGAAGATGGTTTCAAGCTTGAGGAAGGACTAGGCACTCAAGCTAAATGATGCACTTTGGGCATATGGTATAGATTACAAGATTGCAATTGGGACTACCCCATTTCGGCTCATCTATGGAAAGTCTTATCACCTTCTCCTAGAGCTGGATCACAAAGCTTTATGGGCAATCAAATTTTTGAACTTTGATAGGAATAAGGTAGGTCAGAAGAGATTATTGAAACTCCAAGAACCTGAAGAACTTAGACGCATACGAGAATGCAAAGATCTATAAAGAGCGGACAAAGGCTTGGCATGATAAGAAGATCATAAAGATAGATTTTATTGAAGGAGATCAAGTTTTGTTGTTTAACTCAAGACTAAAACTCTTCCCAGAAAATCTTAGATCCAAGTGGTTTGGGCCATTCATAGTCTTAAAAGTTTTTCCATATGGAGCAATAGAGTTACAAGGTAAACAATCTACCTTCAAGGTGAATGGGATGCGATGCAAAGTTTTTTAAAGAAGGCAAGAAGATCATCCAGGGAGCCTCTTGTTCCCTTTTTAATGCATGATTAGAAGATGAAGAGTCATACTCCAGACTCTAAATGGAGGACCTTGTGGGAGTTGACCCCACATTAAGATAGATTTCTTAATTTAGTATCACTTAATAACATTTTCATTCCCAAAAATAAATTTGTCATGGATGAACATAATAATTTAGACCTTCATAGACATATATCATTGTTTCTACAGGTGTTGAGCAAAAGAAGATGAGTTCTATAGCAGTTCAGAAAGACACACTGTGTCTGTATTTGAAAAGTTGTGTCCGGCCTCACAGATGGGCATTCTAAGAAAAACTCCAAAACACATGGCGTGTTTAATTTCCAACATGGCATATACGACCACAAAAGTCAGCTACTAGAAACTCACATGATGTGTTTTTATTTGAACATGTTCTGTCCTTATTAGTGCAAGAAATCCACAAACCTTATTGGAATTGTACACGTCGTGTCTTAATTCAGACACAATGTGTTATGTTGTTTGTTAAAATATCAAAAGGGTCCACTAGAATCTCACACAACGTGTCCTTATTTGCACACATTGTGTTCTTATCAGTTCGGGAAAAATCAAAGCTGCTGGAATCTCAGATGATATCTCTTAATTAGAACACGACATGTATTATTCAATTAAGTTGAATTTCAAAAGAAGCTAGCGATTTGTATATGGGAACACGTTGTGTCCTTAAAAAGACATGTTATGTCCTTAAAAAGGCACATCATGTCTGGGCACCAGAAATTAGGGTTTTAACCCTATTCTCCCGTCGTCTCTCTCACTTACCCTAATCCCTGGTCGTGTTCAAGAGCTTTATCAGCCATGTGTGAACCTACAAACAGCCATGTGATCATTGTCGCTTCTCCAATCGATGACAGCTTCTCTCACGACCACACCATCGCCGCCACGCACTTTCACCCACCTAGAAGCTACAGTAGCTCCAATGTCACCACCACTCATCCTTCTACTACCGATATCTACCATTTTTACTAGCATGTGTGTTGCCATCACCACCTCCAACAACATCATCTCAACAACAGAGGTTTCCTCCATGAGCAGCTCTTATGCAACCACCATCACCGATGAGTGTTGTAACGACCCCACCTCCCAGTAACCCCCACTTAAGGGAGACAAAGAGGTCAGAGCCATTATCCTAATAAACCGGATCAAAGGTTCAACAAATAATCAGTAATAATTATAAAATTCTACCAAACTATACTGAAAGCTGGTATAAAATAAAACTTTGCATACCTTTTTTTTACTTTGAATATCTAACTTCTATCCACCGCTTGAATCTATTCTATCTAATCCTTCTTACACATTAATTCTTATTTTCACAATATGTCGCTTTACTATTTGTCCTTTTCAATGTTTTAAATCAAATGAAACTTTATGGCCACCAACATGTGCTTAATTCTGGGTTTATGTTTCTAGCCTAAACTTTCATCTTTTTTATCCTAGATTGCCTAACACATATAATGGTAAAAAAATTTGTGAATAAGTCAACTTTGCAACACTACTTTGAACACAAGATGCCCTTGACAAACCTTAGTGATTTTTCAACCACACTTTTAGTGAAAATTTTCAAATCAAATGAATGGAATCTATCTAATGTTGCAATTTAGTTACCCCTCCTATGTTTTGGGGAAAGCAAGAAAAATCAATATCATTTCAAAATATCTCTTGGTTCAATTCACCTTAATTACCCCATAAAAGATGGCTAAACCTCTCACATGCCATGCTAGCCTAGTGTAAGTTCGATTTGGCCATGACGGTTAGGTGATATGTCTTAAAAAGGGGGTAAAATACCCCAACCGACACTCCTTGTGTGCAACAGCCTACATTAGCAGTCGAGAGCTGGAACCTTTAATCCACTGTCATATCTTTTGGGATAACAATGAGATAAAGCTAAAAACTTGTTAACATTAACTAAGATACCACATTTTGCATCCTTAATAGCTGAAAATTTTGGTTGCAGATTCACAATTTGTTTGGCTTGGTCATCCATGTCCCATTTAGTGTTGCCTAGTTGACTATTTCATATAATGCGCTACCACCCTAATTGAACTTAAGTTTCCTTCTTGGATGTCTAAGTTGAAATCAGGGCTATGAGTATAAACTTATTGATTATGGTTGATTTGGTCTCGTTTACATCTTTCATTTCATTTGATCTATGCATGATCTTGGCAATTCCTTCATTTTCTATGCTCTTTTTTCTTAAGAACAAGCAATAGTTCAATCTTAGGGGGATTTGATGAGCACATTTCATATATACTTTATGCACATCTTTGCACACAAATTTAGTTCATTTTGGTCTTTATTTGGCCTTTAATCATACTTAATTTTCCATCCTATAGTTGTTTTACTTGTTATATAATGTTTATCACATGTATACATCAAAGATGATGAAATGAAGATAATCCAACCCAAATTCGACCTTAGTTGGATTCCTTGTTGATTTACAATTGATAAAGAGTTGATCTTGAAGAAACGACACAAGACATGTCGTGTTTTTATTTGTACACAATGTGAAACTTTCTAGAAGGTCATTCCTACACGCAAAGCATAGAACACCGCATATGTTATTTAACACATGATGTGTAAGTTCCCAGAAGGACTTCATCCCCAAACTGCATAGAAAAAGACACGTCGTGTCGTCGTCAAGACAAGGCGTGTCTGCATTTTCAAAGGCCAAAGTTCAACTTTCTGCTCAAGTACACGGGCGAGTGTTTATTAGCACACAGTGTGTGCCACCTGCCCATGTCTATTTGAGTTGCATCTACAAGGTGTGTCTTTATTGGAACACACCATGTACTTATCATGAAAAAGTAGTTCAAATGTCAGTTCCATTACGTCACACGGTGTGTCTTCACAAAGACATGTCATCTCTCTATCAGTTTTTTGTAGATTTTAGAAGAAACCACCCCTCATTTTAAAAATGAGTGTAGTCATTTGGGGCAGTTATCACTCATCATTGGAATCTCTTTTTTACTAGAGAAAGTTGCAGATAAAAAGAGAGGCAAATTTGGAGAAGAAGGTGATGTTTCTTGAGAGAGAACCTCATTTCTTCATCATTTCATTCCCCTTTCTCCTCTAAGGGTGTAGCTCAGCTTCTCTACTCTGGCCAAGCTTCTTGGGAGGGAAGATAGTCCAAGTTGGAGCTACGAAAAGGGTGGAACTTCATCCTCAAGCTGGAGTTTTACTCCTCTCACTTCATTCTTGGTTACTCTTAGCTTTCTTCTCTCTAATCATGAAAAACTCTAAAAAATTATGCAATGTACTTGTGTTTCTTCATTATGTACGAGTAGAACCTTTCTTCTTAGGCATGGAAGAGTAGCCCCCATGCTATGACTAATGTGAACTTGTAATTTATATTGAATGCTAGTTATTTTCCTTCTCCATGAGTTTCTATGGTGTTTTATTGCTTGTATGCTTGGATGGTCATCAATTGTACATGTTTTATGCTCCTCTGTGCTATTCAGGAGAATGTATGAGGGAGTAGGGAGTAGATATCTAGAAACATGCTCTTATTAGTAGGGGTGGATAGAGAATGTAGAGGATTCAAGGTTGTGTTTGAATCTAAGCATAGATACATGAGTGCTATGTGAAGATGAGAGTCATATCATGTCACCGGAAGGTGTATGATGATGGAAACCTCCTTGCATACTATTTACCATTATCTAATTTTGTAGTTACACATGATGTGATAGTAGAGTGGTGAAATCTTATGTCTGTGACCTTCTAAAATCTGATCTTAAAATTTAAGCTTTTGTTGTTTACCTATCATTTAGTTAATTTCAATCAAACTCAACTGTTATAATCCAAATTAGATTGTAGAAAGTTATCTCTTTTGCACCTAACTAGCCTAGCGCTCTGCGGTTTGACCTCGAGTACAATTGATCCCTTATACTTGCGGGTGATTGACGAGTTGAGACATATAAGATTTAAAACTCACGTGCATTTGGCAATCAACAGCAATCTTCAAAGCTCAAGTGGAGGCCATTGTTCTTTAACGACAACTTGTTGTCTAGCTTACTCCTCGCTCTAGTGATGATGAATCCCCTAGTGATCTTGAAGCTCATTACAAGACTTATTGTGCCAAGGCAAACAAGTCAAACCACAAGAGAAGCCGTAACAAGAAGGATGACTGTAACAAGGATAGAAAATTCAAGAAAAGGGAGAAGAGGGAAAGAAGAGGCAAAGATGTTTCCCATGCAGCTTGGGAGGAGTCTTCCTCAAGTGATTCTAGCTCAAATGAAGGAGAGTGTCACCTTGTTCTCATGGCCTCAAAAGTGAAGACATGGGTGAGGTAAGTTTTAATTAACTTTATAAATATGCTCTCATTGATATGGTTCTTTCTTCCCGTTCTTCTTACTCTAAATGCAAATCTTAAAAGAAGATATTAGGGGATATCATAGATGTCTATAAGCTAGAATTGAAATTCTTGAACAAAATGAAAATGTTCATCTTGATAGAATAGATTCCTTGCAAGGACAATTTATTGATCCAGAACTTCAATATAATGGAGTTGGAGTTGGAATTGAATATGGTGTTTATCTAAAGAAAAGTAATGATATTAAATATGAAAACCAAGTCTATTTTGATGAACTTATAATGGTTAGAAATGAAAATGCTAGACTTCTTGCTAAAGTTAATGATCTTGAATCTAGCCCTATCTTGTCTACTAAAGAAGTAGCTAGTATCATTCTTGAAAATGATTCTTACTTAAATAAAGCCCTCTGTTTAGAAGCCAACCTTTTACATTCTCAAGATGATATTGCTATTCTTTCTTCTATAGTCATAACTCTTAGTGATGATAATCATAGACTTAGAGAAACCTTGCAAAAATTCCTCAAAGTGAAAAAGTCCCTAAATGTTTTCCTAGAGCACACTACCAAACAAGTAGGTAGTAGTGGTTTGAGATATGAGGGAGCCCCTAGGAACAAAGGGAAAGGTAAGAAAAAAATCAAGGGCCTCTAATATACCATGGAGAGACTTCCAACTCTAAGACATTTATGGTTTGTACTCATTGTAAGTGTGATGATCATTATTTGACTTTTTGTCTTTATAAAGAGAAGGGGACCAATCCAAACATGAAATGAGTCTGCAAGCTAACTCTGGATCCCAAATTTTGAATTAGGAACTGATGTCTCCTTTCTATGTAGGACAAAGATAAATGGATTGTTGATAGTGGATGCTCAAAGCACATGATAGGTGATAGAGACCACTTCAACACTCTTATTAAGAAGAAAGGAGGTTTGGTCACTTTTGGAGACAACAAGAAAGGTAAAGTAATAGATGAGGATGATGTAGATGATTCACTATGCATAAAGAATGTTCTTCTTGTGTATGGCACACATCACAATTTAATTAGTGTTAGTAAAATTTGCGATAATGGGTATTGTGTCCTCTTTACTTCACATGAATGCTTGCTTCTAGATTCTATCTCCTACAATATCATATATAAGGGAACTAGAAGTAGAAATCTTTATATTATTGTTCTTGATTCTCTAAAGCCTATTATTGTAAATGTGTAGTTATTGATAGGAACGATGTATCTTTGTGGCACAGTAGGCTTGATCATGTAAATAAGCATCAGTAGAAGAAGTTGAGCAAAAAGGACTTATTTAAGGGACTTCCTAAGATGGAATTTAAGAAGGATGAGGAATGACAACCTTGCACACCAGGAAAGCAAATGAAATCTTCCTTTAAATCCAAAGGAGTCCTTAGCACCAAGAGGGTTCTTGAACTCTTCACATTGATCTATTTAGACCAATGAGAACTCAATAACTTTGTGGTAGTAAATATTGTCTTGTGATTGTCAATGATTTCTCCCGTTTCACATGGACTTTCTTTTTTGTTTCAAAGAGTGATGGTTTTGATGTTTTCTCAGTTTTTTCAAATGAATTGAAAGTGAAACTTCTTGTCGTATAGTGTCTATCTGTAATGACTATGGGGGACAATTTAAAAATGACTTGATTGGAAGTTTTGTGAGAAATTTGGGTACTCACACAATTTTTCTGCCCCCCCCCATAACCTCTATAGAATGGGATAGTTGAGAGGAAGAATAGGTCTTTACAAGAAATGGCTAGAACAATACTTTTGGAGTATGATACTCCCAAGAAGTTTTGGGCTAAAGCCGTTAGAACCACATGTTTTGTGCAAAACTAGGTTTTCACTCATCCTTTGCTTAGGAAAACCCCCTATGAATTATGGCATGGTAAAAAACCTTCAGTCGTCTTCTTTTGTATGTTTGGTTGTCCATGCTTTTGTCTTGACCACCAAAGATTCTCTTGATACGTTTGATGCAAAATCTTATAAGGCTTTCTTTCTTGTCTATAGAACTACAAGTAGATCTTTTCGAGTTTTTGAAATTAAACTATCTAAAGTAGAAGAATGTATCAATGTTAAGTTTATTGAGACTAACCCCTATATTTCCAAGAATGTTGCAAAATGATGTTGTTTTAGATGAAGTAATTCCTAGATTGAAATAACTCAACATCAATTACAAAGGAAAAGAGGTGGTTGTAGATGAAGAATCAAAAGAAGATGAAAAGAAGGATCCTACTTTGCGGTTTGTTAAAGATCGTCCTAAATATATCATCATGGGCAATCCTTTTGAAAGGGTGAAGATGATGGCTTCCTTCAACAAGCCAACAGTGCCTTCGTCTCACAACTTGAGCCAAAGAATGTCAAAGAAGCTCTTAAAGATGATGAATGGATCCTAGAAATGTAAGAGGAACTAGAACGAATTGAGAAGAAAAAAGTGTGGACTCTAGTGCCAAAACCAAGTGATAGAAAGATAATTGGCACAAAGTGGGTCTACCACAACAAGCTTGATGAAAGTGACAAGGTTGTAAGAAATAAAGCAAGGTTAGTAGCTCAAGGTTATAATCAACAGGAAGGTATTGACATTGATAAAACTTATGTTCATGTTGCTAGACTTGTATCTATTAGAATGCTACTTGTCTTTTCTAGTCACAAAAATTTCTTGCTATATCAAATGGATTTTAAAGTGCATTTTTGAATGGTAGAATAGAGGAAGTCTAAGTGTCTCAACCTCTTGGATTTGAACATGACAAGCTTCCTGGCCATGTTTATTTGTTATAAAAAGCTCTTTATGGTCTTAAACAAGATCCTAGAGCTTGGTATGAGAAATTGAAAAACTTTTTTTAAGTAATGGCTATGCCATGTGAAATTTGATTATGCACTCTTTCTTAAACACACTTCTAACAATTTCTTGATTATTCATATATATGTTGATGATGTCATTTTTGGTGGAATTGGTCTTGATCTTTGCAGGGAGTTTACTTCTCTTATGCAGAGTGAATTTCAAATGAGCATGATGGGGGATCTCAGATTGTTCCTTGGCATTCAAATCAAGCAAATAAAGGATGGAAACTTCATTAACCAAGGTAAATACACAAGTGAACTCTTAAAGTGCTTTACGATGGAAACACAAAGTCAATGGATACTCCCATGTGCAACACCACCAAACTTGATAAATGTGAAGAAAGTGAAAAGGTAGATAAGAGGCTCTATAGAGGTATGATTGGTAACTTACGGTACTTAGCTGCCTCTAGACTGGATATCATGTTTAGTGTTGCCTTGTGCGCTAGATTTCAATCAAGCCCTATAATATCTCATATTATAGCTATGAAAAGGATTCTAAAGTATAGCCAAAGTCCAAAGTTTTGGACTATGGTATTTGAAGTCAAGGGACTTTACTCTCACAGCTTATAGTGATGTGGATTATGATAGGTTCTTAATTGATATAAAGTGCACAAGTGGCACTTTTTATTCCTCCTAGGACCATGCTAAGTTTTTTGGTTCCCTAAGAAACAAAGCACAATGGCTCTTTCAACTATCGAGGTTGAGTACATTGCATCTGGAAGTTGTTATTCCCAAGTCCTATGGATGACACAAATGCTCCAAGACTTCAATGTTTTTTATGATGCTTCTCCTATCTATTATTATAATACTAGTTCAGTCAATTATCTTTCAATCCTATATTCTATATTAGAGACAAAGATATAGAAGTCCTCCATCATTTCCTTCATGACAAAATTGCTTATGAAGATATCTATATCACTCATGGGGACACAGAGGAATCAACTTGCGAGCATTTTCACTAAACCTCTAGCTAGAAGTTAATTTATACTTATTATATCAAAACTACTTATAACTCTACCATGCTTATGTATTGTCTTCTACAAAATGTCAAAGTCAAATGTCCCAGATATATTCTACATTATATGACCTATTTTGACACAGATAAGAACACCAAAGACTCCCACCCACCCTACCCTAAACTGATATGTGGTCTGTTTCAGTGTCATACTAAAAAATCTCTTTTCAAGGATATTGGCTACAAAGCTAGTTGAAAAGGGGTTTAAATCAGTGACACTACTGTCAAGAAGTCCTTTCACCGCACCAGTATCTGTACCCCCAGTGCATCCTCCTCTACCCAGGATCATCCACCTCCTCCAAGACCTTCCCATGAATCTTCTTATATGTCTAATGAAAACCTTTTGGGTTACATGATGCACCAAAATGCCTATCAGATGTAGGTTCAGGAGCACCTTCACCAGGGCCTTGTTCAAATCATGTCCAATATGAACATGTGCTTCTCACACCCTTATCCATCCTACTATCCATTTCCAGCCACTGACTATGCTTCCTATGCATATGATTAGTTCTACCTGGACTACTAGTTAGCTGCTTCTGCTCCACCTCCTACCTTTGGTGAGGGACCTACCCATGTCCCCTCTCAGCCTGATTCCACTCAGTTGTTTGCCTCCTAATTGGTATTGTTGATGCCTTGCTTGCTGACGATGATGGGGTTTCTCAATCAAACTTTAAGCAAACCAATGCATTGTTAGCTTGTGTCATGACCTGGGAAGAAAAAATTTGTTGGTGGCATGGTTCTCACTCTTTTGTTGTTGATGAGGATTATGTTGATGAGGGTGATGGTGATGAGGATGATGGCTCTGATGGTGATCTTGGTGATGATAGTGATGTTGATGGTGATAATGATGAAGACACAATTGATGCCACTACTGCACCTTATGAGTCGTCCAGCAATGAGGACTACCATCCTAATAAGGAGTTTAACATAGACAATCTTGATGTTTAGTTTATAGACCCTAGAGTGCTCATGTATATGTCTTTTTATAGGCTTTCATGTATTGAACATTGGGCACTTTATCTGAGTACTACTATTTTTATATCTCGTCTCTTTCTATGTTGTTTGTAGTTTTAATCTTGAGAGAACGTACCTTTCTTATAATGCTTCCATATATTGATTATGACTTTAGTATATGTGTTCTCTCTGGCTTGTGTGTGGTGTTTGCAAATGGCGGTTGTATTTTGTGTTTGTGTGTTTGGATAAGACATGTTTTATCTCTTCTGCCCCCTCCATTTTTGATTTGACAAAGGTAGAGAAATGAGCTTAGCACATATTGAATTTGATTTTAGTTAATTTTCTGAAATATCTTGTGACTACAAAAATGGACTCAAATAGTACATATATGTTATGGTTATGGTTTTTGGAAGAACTAACCATATAGGTAAAGGTAAGTATGAATTGATGGGGAGCAATTGCTATCATACCTTCATGTATCTCCCTACATGGACAAGGTAAAATTTTAAAATTCTAAGTTCTTTATAATATGTTAAGGAATGGTTTGTCATCTATAAAAAAGGGAAGAATGCTGACCTAATAGTTATACATTGTCGATATTTTTATGATGACTTAATCATTCTATTCATATGTATATAATATGTCTATTTGAGATTTATTTCATGTATTAGGTACATGAAAATAGTGAATTTAACCAAGCCCTAGCTTGACTAAAAACAATCCAAAATCAATGCAAGTGCAATTTTGTGGAAAAGGCCCTAAATCACTTAGGATAGTTTTTTAAATCACTTGTATTGATGTTATGACTTGTAACTAAGATGAGGAAAATATAAAATGCACTTAAAATGAATATTTAAGAACTTTTATGAAACTTACCAAAAATGATCACATGCAATATTATCGGTCGAGTTTTGCTCTCATGAAACTCGATGGACAACTTATATGAGTCTTGGTAACTGCCAGGTTTGGTCGATTTCCCCAGGACAAACTCAACTGACATCCCTGCATAAGAAAATCAATTTTAGTCCGTTGTCTGAGTTTCATCCAGGATAAACTCGACTGACAACTCAAAATTTCTTTGTTTCATAGCGTGATCGGTTGAGCTATCTTTATTGAAATTTGGCCCACCACATTGTACAGAATGTACAACATAACTGTTTATAACCATTGGAGTGTTGTAAAACTTGAAAATAATATTCATTGCAACACCCCAAACAGCTAGAATTCATTCCTAAGTGAATCTACTGGCTATTAGACACCCCCAACAATAAATAGGTTCTCTTGGACTTCATTCCAAGTTTTCTTCTTATGCTCCTAGCTATAGTTGAGTGATTTTGTCTACTAAGATCCTTTTTCTCTCTCAATCTTATTATTGATCTACAACAATTCGAGTGAGACAGGTTACTTGTGAGAGAGTTGCTTCATTGTACACCTTGTAAAGCTCTCAACTTCCCTTTCCCAATCAATTTCTCTCAAAGCTATGGTAGTGAAAGATTCTCCTTGGTGAAGGTGAAGTTGAAGGTTGAAGATCCCCGAGAAGAGTGGGTAATTCCTTCAAGGGGGAAGACTTGATTTCCTTGGTGAAGGCAGATAGCTCGTTGTAAAATTGGATAAGCCCTTGTGAAGGTAGAATACTCTTGCTCTATGATGGGTAAGTCCTTGTAACGTTATTGTCTCCTTTTATCCTTAAAATTTAGTGTATTTTATCTAAGTTCATACTTTACTTCATAATCATTGTTAATTTTATGAACTTTGAACTTTCTTTGCATGAATTTTCATCCTAGGGTTTCTAACCCTTAATCCTTGCTAGTGTAGTGGTTGATAGGACCGATGGAACTCTCAATCGATGAGAGTCATGGACCTCTCATCGAATGGACTTTTTGGATTCATCAACCAATGAGATCCTTGGAATCAATAAACAATGTGATCTATGGATTTGAGAATTGATGGAACCTACACATCGAAACCAATGAGGAGGTGGGCTTGATAATTGATTATGTTTATGAGTTGCCAAGCGGTGGAGCTTCTATGTACAAATTATTGTACCTTCTAACCTATGGAAGTTCTATACGGATGTATATATTGTATAAACCTATGGTAATGATGCCCAAATCGATGAGAAGGCTAGGAGGTTTGATGAAAGGGTTGCTTTGACCAATGAAAGTCCTACTTAGCTTTATGATAGCACTAGATACTAGTTAAGTGATCTTTTTGGACGTTTTACATCCCATGTACTATACAAAATCCCTACCCTTCGGCCTTGGGCTCATTTTACACCCCCAAGATCTTTTGGAAACGTTGGGGGAGCCATAAGGTTGATGAAATCCCCTTGGAGGTCGATGTCCATGGATGGGAGCTTGCATGTGGATTTATGTATGAGATCAAGTCGCTCCATGGTGTTTCTAAGATTCCCAGTCTTTTTTCTTGCATCACAAATGTAATATAATATATCCTAATATCCTCTCTCTTATACTCTTTATTCCTTCTTTTTGCTTGTCTGAAACATGTGGTCTTACATGGTGGTAACCTTCGCATCTAGCTTACCTTCTTTTCTCCTCTTTTTCCCTTGTTTTCTCTAGATCCACCATGAAGGAGTCATATTGGAGTTAGAGAAGTGATATTGGGCATGGATAGAAGGTTCCTTGGAGGTATTCTTGCTTTTACTCGTCTCATATGCTTCATTTGGTCAAGCCCAATGGACTTTCATGATGGAATATACCCCATCTAGCTAAAGAACCTTCATGTTTTCCCTCTTTGTTCTAAATAAATCTATATCTTGCTTGGAGCTTTGGTTTTGAGGTTGTTTGAGATAGAATCTAGGATTTGGAAGCTTGTTCTTGATTGTCTTAGATTAGCATTGTGATCTTCACCATGAGAGGCAAGAAATATGTTATTTTTTAGCATTAGTTTGCCTACTTGTGCATGCAAATTTGTAAACTTGTTCTAACATACCCTATTCTTGTTCTATGATTGCCTAACATGCTAAAAGATGTTTTCTTGAGAAATGTTCTAAACACATGATAAGAAAATATTAAATTTCATGTTCTTCCTAATCTTTTAAGAGTGATACTTGATGTTAATCTCATGTCAAATCTGTTCTGGATGCTCATTAGGACAAAGGGGTAGATTCTGTTGAAGCATTAGACAAAGCCAAAGGTGCAATATCAAAATGGGACAAAGACAATAGAAACATGAGGAGAAGGAAAAAGATAGACTCCTTAAAACATTAGGGGGATTGGAGAAGGATTTAGCAATTTGCTACAATCTAATCACTGGTGGGATCTACATAGATATGAAATACAAACTGGATAGTGTGCTCAAAGAGGAAGATGAGTGGAAATTCAAGAGTCATATTAATTGGCTAAAGTATGGTGATTATAATTCTAATTTCTACAATACCTATGTAAAAAATACTAAGAACAAACATCATTACCATGCTGAAAATGGGGAAGGGGATTGGCTAACTGGAGAATGTGAATGGAGGGAGTTGGTCTATACCCACTTCCAACATCTACTGACTAAGCCTACATGAGATAATACTGCAACAATTGAGGAGATTTTGGGGAAATTTAAGACACTATCGATAGCACAATTGTAAAGCATTACAACCGATCTTGAAGAGAGGGAGTGCATGAACATTAAATCTAATGAATCCATACAAAGTTGTCGGTCCAAATAGAAAAGATGGACTATTCGTAGTTAAACGTTGGGGGAGAATATAGAACTATGTGATGAATATAGTGAAGGAAGCCTTGCATGGAAAGGAAATGAAGTAGGAACTACGTGCTTCTATCATTGTCCTCATACCCAAAGTCTATAAGCCCACGGCTTGCCAGCAATTTCGACCAATTTCCTTAAATAGCTTCTATCTGAAATTAATCTCTAAAGTAGTAGTCAAAAGGCTGAAAATCTTTTTACCTGAGTGGATTTCACCATCCCAGATTGCATTTGTCCTTGGGAGATGAATCATGGACAATATTTTAGTTACATAGGAGAAATTCAATATGATGAGAAGAAAATCAAGCTCACACAATATGGCAGCGAAAATTGATCTATCAAAACCTTATGATATATTGTCTTGGCCTTTCATTTATGATTCACTTCATAAATCAATCTTCTGGGAAATATTATCAGCTACATCATGAACTCCCTCACCGCAGTGGAATGCTCGATCTTATGGAATAGGTCTAACACAAGGCCATTCAAGCTGAGTCGTGGTCTACGATAAGGGGACCTTTTATTGCCATATATCTTTGACATCTACATTGAAAGACTAAGTCAGATGATACATCAGTACGTCTAGGATGGAGAGTGGAAGACAATCACCATGGGAAGAAGCGGGGTAAAGATCTTGCACTTGTGCTTTGTCGATGATCTCATTTTGTTTGGAGAGGCATCCTACTCTCAAATGAATACAATCAGACCATGCTTCAAAAAGTTTGACCAAGCATCAAGATAGACCATTTCAATCTCCAAAACATAGGTGTTTTATGCCGCAAGCATCCCCTAGTCTGTGAGAAGAAGAGTGAACATGATCTACAATTTTCAAGAAACCACTAATTTGGGAAGATATCTAGGAGTGCATATTATCCACTCAAAAGTCACCAAGAAAACGTATGCATAAGTTCTTGACATAATAGATTCGTGTGTTAATGGATGGGCAGCCCAATACTTATCATTAGTCAGTAGACGTTGTTTGATCAAGTCCACCATGGAAGCCATCCTAACCTACACAATGCAGATAGCAACATTGCCACTTAGTCTGTGTGATAAAATTGATGGGAGTATTAGATGCTTCTTGTGAGGGGGCAACAAAGCACACCATATGTCCCTTGTATCGTGGAACAAGGTAACTAGTAAAATGGAGAAGGGGGACCTCGGGATAGAAACCATGAGGGAATGGAATATCGCCCTCTTGGCAAAGAATGCATGGGATATCTCAAACAATAGAAATTCTATTTGGTGCGATTTTATGCACAATAAATTCAAAAAAATAATGGGGGATGACCAATGCATCAAGATTGGAACAAGCTACCCTTTAATGTAAGAGCTTGATAACTGAGAACTCCCTCCTACTACCCATGAATGGGAAAACTGTGTGGTTATGGGAGGATATGTGGGTGAAAGTAGACTTGAAACTTGAATAAGTAGCACTTCATTCTATCCTTGCGAGATTTAGGGATTTATAGGTGGCAAGCATGGTCATAGAGATTGGGCAATGGGATATAGTATTTCTGAAACATTGGATGCCAAAGGATATAGTAGCATGTATTCTGAAGATGGAGCCTCCTACAGAAAATGATGCATCAAACATAAGGATATGGCTGCAGACAGTTAATGGTAGCTTCTCTTTGAGATTGGCATACACGATTCTCAAACGGAACAATGACGTAGGGGTAGAAGGCGAGTGGAGCACCTTGTGGGGCGCAAAGTAGCTGCAATGGTAAAATTCATCATGTGGACCTTTCTACATGGTGCCCTGCTAAAAAATAGTAGATGAGTCTAACGCCACCTGACTACGGTTGGTACATGCAAAAGATGCAAGTCACATGAGGAAACTAGCATCCATGCTTTGCGGGATTGTCAATATGCAATGGCGGTATGAAAGTTTCTTTTCAGCATTCATAACACACCCTTTCTTTCTCATGGGTATTAACGAATGGCTGAAGAACCAACTGCACAATGGAAACCCAAGGAGGATACAATTTATGATTTCTTGTTGGAGTATGTGGAATGTAAGAAATAGTCATATATATTTGACAGTCGCATCATTCCTGCAACCAATATAGTACAACTAATCTTAAAGGAGACAGAGATCAATGAGCAAGCATGAAGAAAAGAATATACGCAGCGGAACCAGGTCAAAATGGAGTAGTGGTGTTGACCACCCTTCCGATATATGAAGTTGAATACTGATGTTGCATGGGACACAAACAAAGCAACGGTTGTTGTCATTTCCAGATATGCGGAAGGCTACTGGGTGGGAGGATATGTAAGAAGAACCACGGTCGAATCAGCAACGCATGCGGAGATGATTATAGTGGACTTAGCTTTTGAAATTGCATGTAAGGTGTTTGTGGATATGTTGCAGTCAGAACTGCAATGCAATCCAAAATTTGCAAGGATGATTAAAAGGATACAAAAGTATACTAAAGAACAATGACAAGTGGATTATAGATTTGAATCAAGAGCTTGTAACAGAGTTGCTGACACATTGGCTAAATTTCATCAAAAACAACCCGAATGATGTTTTGACTTTCCAAGTCCCCAAGAGTGCATCAAAACCATCTTGGAGGAAGAAATGTATAACGGTAGTAGTACTATCAAATTTATCCTCAACACTAGCATAGATTGTTGTAATTGGTTTCCATATTGGCTTTCAAGAGGAGGGCGAGATGAATAGATCGCCTCATGGATTCCCCAAAAAAAATCTCATGTCCACCTAAACATGTTTATGTTGCAATGTGAAATATATGTGAATTGTTACTTAAAATGTTATCTTTATGGCATCATGGTGCAATATGATTTGGATATCAATATACATGTTACCCTTACTTCCTGGGAGTGGATGTCAAATGATCGTAAGGTCATTATAGAACCATTATGCCACTGAAATTTAGTTAGATATACAATTTCACAATAGCTCATTTATGCATAAGGGTGGTCCATTTATGAGTAATCATGTATTTGATTTAATTCTCACATGCCTTCAAAATTTTAAGATAAAATTTGGTAGGGAGGTATCTCATAGTAATACGAGGTGGAACATAAAAATTTCTAATGGTTTTATTTTCCTATAAGGTCTTGTCTAGTATGGCCTTTTGTTGTGAAATTAGCCTTTCATTGCCAGTAGTGGTGTTGTGTACCCTAATGAGTAATTTGTGTTATATTGTGAATTTTATTATATACCATAAAGTCATGAACACTTAACAGATTCATAGATGAAAAGAAGTGTAAGAACGTGAATGTACATGTAATGTTTCTTGGGGCTAATTAATAAGTGGATATTAAGTAACTCGTAGGTTTCTTAATCTATGAGAGTTTTAATAAAAGATAATAGTCAATTTAAAATAAAAGGATCCTAATGGAGTAATTATAGAGTGTGCCAACAAGTTAAGGCGGAAATCAGAGGTCACCATGGATGTTGCAACTGTTACCCATACCAGAATTAAAATGGGACCACGTGTCAATCTTGTTTTATAGGACTAACACATACACTAGGAAGTTTTGACTCATTATGGAGTTGACAGATTGAGCAAGTTAGCTCATTTTCTACTAGTGACAACTACATTCACAGTTAAACTAGCACAAATTTATATAAATAAAACACTTGGATTATATGGAGTTACTTTAGCAATAGTGTCACATCAAGGGCCACAATTTACTTCAAGGTTTTGGGATAACTCACATGATGCTATGGGGATAAAAGTTGATTTTAGTATAGCTTCTCATCCTCAAACTAATGGACAGTCAGACTGGACAATTTAGCACTAAAAGACATGCTGAGATCGAATGCATTATAATTTCTAGGAAGTTGGGATGTACATGTAAGTCTAATAGAATTCACCCACAAAAATATTTATTAAACCATTATATTGATGGCACCTTAAAAGTGTTATATGTTAGGAGGTTCATGTCGCCAATATGTCGGTATGAAGCAGGGAAAACGTTAATAGGTTTGAAATAGTTCAATACACTATAGACCAGATTGAGTTGAACTGGGAGTTGTTAAAGCCCACACAAGACAGGCAGAAAAGTTATGTTGACAAAGGGCATAGACCCTTGGAACTCAAAAGTAGAGAGAAGAGTTTTCTACAAGTATCGTCTTGGAAGGATGTTGTTAGGTTTTAGAAGAAGGTTAAGTTTATCCTTATATATGTAGGTCCTTATCCTATTACTAAGAAGATAGGAAAGTTTGCCAATATATTGCAATTACCACCCAAATTATAGTAGTTACATGATGTTTTTCACATATTTATGTTAAGAAAGTGTCACCCAAAGATGAATCATGCTTTGCAAACATTTCAATTATGAATAGCAAATGATGTCATCTATGAAGAAGGGTAGATACAAAATATAGATTGAGAAGCTCATAAAGTTATAAATTGTGAAATACCCAAGGTACTGTGGAACATCACAATGTTGAAGAGGGGACATAGGATCTTGAGAGTGAGATGAGGAGAACTCATTCCAAGTTATTATGAGTTTCAAGGATGAAACTCCTTAATGAGGAGAGGATTTAAAGACCTTGACACATCTTAATCCTTAAACATGCTTATTTATCTTAATTATGTGCTTTGGCATCCTAATTACATGCTTAGAATGACTTTATACATAATTGGTTAAATAATGTCTCTAATTGACCTTAATTTGTGTCTTTTCTTCTTAGATTTGCAATTTAATGCAATCTGTGGACTTGCAATTACATCTAGATGAAAGGTGTTAATTTGAATATATATATGTATTACCTTGTCTTGTTTGGTCATTTCTCTTTCTTTCAATTTTAATCTTATTTACATGTGTGAGATCTTAGATTACTAAGGTCTAGTCCCCCTTGTATTGTTTAAATCCACTAGTATATAGAGTTGTGTGTATGTGGTTGTGGTTGTGGTTGTGGTTGTATATGGGCCTAGAATTGTGTCCATGAGGGTCTTATCCTTATTTGGCCCGAAGGATGGACCACTTCAGAGTGGCGCCTCTTACTAACGATGGTATTCTATGAATTTTCATTAGGTGATTATGCATTGTGCCCGATGGGATTCTCTCTCTCTTGCACAATCTAATGAGTGAAAATCTTCATCTGTTGATGAAATGGACATGAAGGCATTGCAAAATGATGACCATTATAGCCTCCTTCTCCCTCCCAGTCTCTCTCCTCTCCTCTCCTCTTTTCGAATGACAATCCTATGTGAAAGTGTGTGTGCTTTCCTGTTGAAAACAGCAAGCACAAAATGATGAAGGGGCGGTAATTTTTCATGGCCCTGAAGACTCATGCATCTGATGAGAATGGTGGCTAACAACTGGTGATAAAGGTTGAGAAAGTGAATTTTTACAATAGTGTATGTGACATGTGCAAAATGATGAGAGGTTGGCTCCATCAACTAATAGAAACACATAGGACAGTCGAACATTTGGGATCTATATTTAGTGATGATCAATGGTGGGATTGGCAAAGACTAACAAAAATCTTATGTTAGCCTCTCCCTCTCTCGCTAGCTAACTATCTCCACCTTCATCTTCCTAGACTATACGTACTTAGTCGCTTCCCCTGAAACTTGGTTTTGGAATATTGTGGACACAAGAACGTGGAGGAGAAGCAACAGTCTTTAGTTGCTGGAAGTCAATGAGCTCCAGATCGGCAGATCTGCATTTGAACCTTGTGATTATGTACATATTCATCTTCTTCCTTGGTTCAACAACAATGTGTATTTGAGATAGCATCTTCTTAACCCTAAACCGCATACAGATATCCTTTTCATTTCAATTTCTATTGTTCTCTTCGTCTTCTTCTTCTTCCATGGTGATTCTCCTTGACTACTCTCAAAAGAAAGCTAGACTCAGTGTAAAATGCTTCTTCTTTCCCTTAGCTATTGTGCTAGTTGTCTAAAATTTTGGGATAAAACTTGTTCGAAGTTGTGTAGGTATAAAGTTCTAATCTTTGAAGATTCATTTGAGTCTAATTGCTTTGAAATTTAAGGTGAGTGATAATATATTGATGATTTGGTACCTACATCTCACATGCAATCATGACCTTTCTCTCTAATCCTCTATAATGCTAAAAGATAGTATGTCTAGGATTGTCTCCAGCCAGTACAATGGAAATCCGAACTTGCATGTTCTCCTAACATCCTAGATACCTTCTTTATGCTAATTTTATGGTTAATCATTCGAGTATGAACCTAGACCATGATTACATGATAAAGTATACTTAAGAGTAGAAACGTGGTTAAGCATCAGAGTATGAACGTAGACCAGGATTACGTGATAAAGTATACTTAAGAGTGGAAAATGTATGGTGTTTTTACCATATAAAAGAGAACTTGATCTACATGGTATTCCTTTCCATTTAGAAATCATGTTATAATTGATATAAGGCTTTTTGTAGCCATTATGCTTTTAGATTGTTATTTGAAATAATCCTACTATTCCAATGTGGGTCTTAACTGAATAAAGGTGGCATTTCAATGCTTTTTGTTACACTTGATGAAGTCTCATATAGTTTTGAATCTAAAGCTAAAAATTTCCTAGTAGAATGCCATAGTATTATGAAATGAAATCCAGAGCTTCAAGAAGATATTATGCTCCTATTAGGTTTTGACCTCGGAATGGAATTCATGAAGAATCAAGCCTTGTAGTACCCTGATAAAATATCTTGGCTCTAGTAAGGTTTAAGGTGTGACATGCACCTTCATTTGATAGTTGAAATTGAACGATAATATGTTTTATATGTTCTAAATTTGTGAAATCTTTATTGATCTTTCAAATAATTTAATGTCATTTGTATGTAACTTAATTGATGTAGTCAAAGAATGAGTGATTGATCTAATTAATTAAGTGTAACCATAATCTGGATAGGACCCGTGGACATTGCAATCCATCATCAAAGTATGTATTGGGATGGTGAAATATGTCTGAATCACTTAGGGTGAAGCCCAGCTAACAAGTACCTGGAGTAGATTGGGCCATGGGAGATAATATGTGGAAGGTTCGAGAAGTTCCACATAGGAGAATCGAGAATAGATCATATTTTATGTCTTGTGATATGCATCCAAGGGCCAAGCCCTAGTTTTGAGTGTAATGTGAAATGAGAAATGTTATTGTTTCTTGAGTTGTGATGAAACCCTAGCTTGATACCAAGGTGGTAGAAAGTTAGAGAGTATTTAGACCCAGCTTGTTCAAAGGCAGACATTGTTGGGTTTTGTGGAGAAAACATGTGCGGCGGAAGCAACAAAATCCATGCAACCCATAACAGGATCTCGTCAATAACAGTGTATTCGGAAACAGGTTTGCGAGATATACCTTATCGCGGAGCAAGTCCGGCGATGTCCCGCTGCACAACGGTGCAATGCTGCTTGTCAAACATGGATGGATCTTCTCTCATGTTTGCTGTCGCAGGTTGATCCGGCGATGCTCCTTTGCGGCGGTGACGTACGTTGCTCGCAGCACGTACAGGTGGTCGTCGACGTCCTCCGAACACAGGCGTCAATGTGTCTGCGTCTCTACTTCGTCCACGCGGATGGACGGAACTCCACGTCGTGCTTCCTAAGCCGGCGGGAAGGAGTATGTCTCTGCGGTGGCGTGCTAGCGGCGCGTTGCTCTTCTTTCACTCCTAAGGACGGCGATGGCTAGGTTTATGTACGTGAGTGTAAATAGAAAAACCTCTCTCTATCTTATATAGATATGGGCCGTCGATCCTCCTTTAAATAGGATACGAAGGGAAGTAGGGTTTCCTAAACCCATCAGTAAACAGAAATGTTGCGTTAATTAAAATGCTCGTGGATTAATTAGAATATTCCGAAATTCATTAATTAACCAAATAATCACATTAATTGATTAATTAATATCCGACTCCATGCAATCGCTTGGGATGGCTCTACGGGAATACATATACCAACAGACTCCCACTTGCACTTAGAGCCAGTCACTCCAATATTATTCTAATCCATTACATAAACATTTTAGTAATCAATGTGATTCAGAGCAATTCCAATCAAATCCACAATTATACTCCTATTCCAATACATCCTATGTGTGTGACCCGGTAGGCTCCAAATTATGTTGGAAGTGATAACTATAATCATATTATGATTTCACAAGCAATGATTGGTATCTAGCAAGACTTCATTGCCACCCAAGTAATTGGAGAAGTTGGAGAACAACTTGACCTATCATTCATGACTGGTGTTACAGTGATTGTATAGTTCCTTTGTCGCTGATATCCGGATTGAACTCGAGTCATGGAATTTTTATCCTTTTCAACGTTCAATCCATGTTCCTTGAACTAGAGCAGACTGTCTGAGATATATGTAAGCTCAATATCACATATTGACTCACATCAGCATGGCCATGCATTTCTCAGTCTTGCTTATCAAGTGGCCGAAATATCAAACTCCCGTAGGAAGGACAAATTCCATCTACATCACTCACAGTCATCCCCATGTGTCACAGTGCACCCAAGCACCATCTTTATAGCAATCCTTATTCAGGACCACTATGGATGATGTCAAAGTACACCAAACAACATGTGATAAGTGCAGTGACTTCAGGTCTAAGAACCACAATCACCACCATCATTATGAGATGTGACTCCAACTACCAATCATGGTATCCATGTATCACTCTCAAGGTGGGTCTATCCGATACACTATTCTCTAACAAGTATCTATGTATTTGGTTTGATATCTCCATATCATGGATAATGAGATTCTTCCATCAATCAACATACATTCTAATCTTATGTGTTATTGATGTCTATGGATATTTCCACAATAACAACCGATTAGGGACAAAACAAGAATACATACTCTTAGCATACATATGATCTCACTGTTCAGGTCATCAACCCGAAGACATATGTCATTGAGTATATTATTCTATAGACATCTATAAGTTTTATGGTCATCTCACAATATAAAACACAAACATATAGATTGGAAACTTGCCTTTATTGATATGATCAATGTAGTATTACAAATCATTTACATAGTATCCCATTACAATCATCGAATGATAGTCTCTATGGGCATACATACCAACAGATTCCCACTTGCACTTATACCCAATCACTCATGAATCTCAATCCAAGTGATCGAACATGTCCGTCATGTTTATGATGTGAAAGTGCTTTTGTGAGCGGGTCAGCCACATTGCTTTCTGTAGGTACTCTGCAAATCTTCACATCTCCTCATTGTACGATCTCTCGTATGAGATGGAACCGCCGTAGAATATGTTTGGAACGTTGGTGCGATCTTGGTTCTTTAGCCTGTGCAATTGCTCCAGTTTTGTCGCAAAACAACTCAATTGCATCACCAGCGCTTGGAACCACTCCAAGTTCAGAAATGAACTTCTTGATCCACACAGCTTCCTTTGCAGCATTAGATGCGGCAATATATTCGGCCTCTATTGTAGAACTTGCAACCGTCTCTTGCTTGGAATTCTTCCAGCTCACAGCTCCATTGTTCAGGCAAAACACAAATCCAGATTGCGATCTGTAGTCATCTTTGTCAGTTTGGAAGCTAGCATCGGTGTAACCCTTTACCACGAGCTCTTCCTCACCACCGTATACCAAGAATTGATCCTTAGTTCTTCTCAAGTACTTTAGGATGTTCTTTACGGCTGTCCAGTGACATTCACCTAGATCTGATTGATACCGGCTCGTCATGCTCAAAGCATACGACACATCAGGACGAGTACATAACATTGTGTACATGATAGATCCAATTGTTGATGCATATGGAATCTTACTCATGCGTGCCTGTTCATCACATGAACTAGGACATTGGGATTTAGAGATCGTAACCCCATGGGACATGGGAAAGTTACCTCTCTTAGAACCCTCCATGCTAAACCTCTTTAGCACCTTGTCAATGTATGTGCTCTGGCTTAGGCCTAGAAGCCTTCTAGATCTATCTCTATAGATCTTGATCCCTAGTATATAGGATGCTTCGCCTAAATCCTTCATAGAGAAAGTCTTCCCTAGACAACCTTTACTGTCTGAAGAGTAGGGATGTCATTTCCCATCAATAGTATGTCATCCACATACAATATGAGAAATATGATTATGCTCCCACTAACCCTTTTGTAAACACAAGGTTCATCTTCATTTTGACTAAAGCCAAACTTTTTGACTACTTCATCAAAATGTAGATTCCAGTTCCGAGATGCTTGCTTCAATCCATAGATTGACCTTTGTAGCTTACAGACTTTATTGGCTTCCTTTGGATCGATAAAACCCTCAGGTTGTGTCATGTACACATCCTCGAGTAAATTCCCATTAAGGAATGTTGTTTTAACATCCATCTTCCAAATCTCATAGTCATGATAAGATGCAATGGCAAGCATGATCCTGATGGATTTAACCATGGCAACTGGTGAGAAGGTCTCATCATAATCAACACCTTGAATTTGACGGAATCCTTTCGCAACCAATCTACCTTTATAGGTTTGAACATTTCCATCCATGTCAGTCTTTTTCTTGAAGACCCACTTGCACCCTATGGGTCTTACCCCTTCGGGTGGATCCACCAAGGTCCATACCTTGTTGGTGTACATGGATTCCATCTCAGATCTCATGGCTTCAAGCCATTTCTCAGATTCTGGTCCCTTAGTAGCTTCTAGATAGGAAGTTGTCTCATCTGTTATGCCCAATTCATCACTGTCTTGAGTCACAAGAAATCCAAATCTCTCAGGCTCAAGTCGTGTCCTACTAGACCTACGAGGTTCCTGTGTTACATTTGGAACTTGAAATTCCACAACAACTTGTGAATTTTCATGTTCCTTATGTACCTCCTCAGGTTATCTGCTTTCTTGTTGGTCTCGAACTTCTTCGAGCTCTATATTCCTCCCACTAATTCATTTGGAAATAAATTCCTTTTCAAGAAATACCGCAGTCCTAGCAACAAACACTTTGTTGTCAGTTGGTGTGTAGAAGTAGTATCCCCGAGTTTCCTTGGGGTATCCAACAAAATAGCATTTTTTCGATTTGGGTCCAAGCTTTTCAGGAAATTGTTTCCTAACATAAGCTTCACATCCCCAAATCTTTAACATAGACAAATTGGGACGATTCCCATTCCATATCTCATATGGTGTCTTTTGAACTAATTTGGAAGGTACACGGTTAAGTGTAAACGTTGCAGTTTCAAGAGCATATCCCCAGAACGATATTGGAAGTTCGGCTAAACTCATCATTGATCGTACCATGTCTAATAATGTACGATTCCTTCTTTATGACACACCATTATGTTGTGGTGTACCAGGTGGAGTCCATTGTGATACAATACCACGGTCTCTCAGAAGGTCCTCAAACTCTTGGCTTAAGTATTTGCCACCTCGATCTGAACGGAGTGCTTTAATACTCTTACCAAGTTACTTATCTACTTCATTCATGAAAGTCTTGAACATTTCAAGAGTTTCTGACTTGTGTTTCATAAGATATACATAGCCATACCTACTGAGGTCATCAGTGAAGGTAATGAAGTATTGATAGCCTCCTCTAGCATTTGATCTAAAAGGTCCACATACATCAGTATGTATGAGCCCTAGCAGATCACTGGCTCTCTCATTGTGTCCAGTGAAAGGAGTTTTCGTCATCTTCCCTAATAAACATGCCTCACATGTCTCTAATGATTCAAAATCAAAAGAGTCTAGATAACCATCCTTATGGAGTCTAGATATGCGCTTCTCGTTTATGTGCCCAAGACGATAATGCCATAAGAATGTTTTGTTTGAGTTGTCAAGTTTTAACCTTTTAGTATTTACATTATATATGCTAGTCTCAAGTTCTAACAAGTAGATACCATAAGTTATAGGGGTGTTGCCATAAAAGATCTCATCTTTGGATATAGAAATAATTCCATTCTTAATGTGAAATTCAAATCCACTCTTGTCCATACAAGATACAGAAATAATATTTCTATTAATGGCAGGTACGTAATAGCAATTCTATAATTCTATTACAAGGCTCGTAGGCAAAGATAAACTAATAACTCCAACTGCGGTGGCAGCAACTCTTGCTCCATTAGCAACCCGCAGCTCGACTTGGCCCTTTCGTAAAGGCTTAGTTCTTATCAGATCCTGCATATTAGAACATATGTGAGATCCACATCCGGTATCCAGTACCCATGATGCAGAAGTATTTAAGTTTATCTCAATAACGTATATACCTGAAGTGGAGATCTCTATCCCCTGCTTCTTCTTCCTCAGTTCCTCCAGGTAGAGAGGACAGTTTCTTTTCCAATGTCCAGGTTGGTGACAATGGTGACAACTGCCTTCTTTGGAGATCCCACCTTTAGCTTTGAGCGTGGATGACTTTGGCTTCTGCCCGGCTTTAGAACCTTTCTTAGCCTTGCTTTTGCCTTTTGACTTTCCGTTTGCCTTGCTGATCACCATGACAGACTTGGGCTTGTCTTTCTTCATCTGTGCTTCAGCTGTCCTCAACATGCCCAACAATTCTGACAACGGCTTATCAAAATTGTTCATGTTGTAGTTCATGACAAAATGACTATATGATTCAGGCAACGATTGTAGAATCATATCAGTGGCCAACTCTTGACCTATGGGAAATCCCTGCTTGGATAGGCTTTCCACGTACCCAATCAAGGTGAGTATATGGGTGCCAACTGAGTCTCCCTCTTTCATCTTGCTTTTAAATAAAGCCTTTGAGACATCATATCTCTCCTGTCTTGCTTGATGTTGATACATATTCTTGAGATGTGTTACCATCTCCATGACATTCATGTTCTCATGCTGCTCTTGCAACTCATAGTTCATTGAGCACAACATCAGGCACTTGACATCCACGGCATCATCAAGGTGCTTCTTGTAAGCATCCTTTTCAGCCTTGGGCGCATTTACGGCGGGCTCCTCTGGCTCTTGTGTTTCAAGGACATAGAGCTTACGCTCATGTGTGAGAACAATTCTCAATGTCCTAAACCAATTTTGAAAGTTGGTTCCGATAACTTTGTCCTTCTCAAGGACCGATCGCAACGAGAAAGTATGGGTGTTGGTTGCCATTTGATTGCTACAAAAGAAAATTTTGCATTTAGTCCAAAACATTTTGACTTGTAAAGATTTGATAAACGAGATTAATTAGGCCTTTAATTAATTACGCTCCCACTATTTTATTCAAATTGATAGCCCTCACTATCAACTCGGAAGATTGCAACGCACAACCTTCTAGTAAGCCAAGACCCAAAATAATTGGATCAATGCCCAGCCAACGCTGGCGTCAAAGACCAAATACTAAGGTAGGCAACTTTTGCCAATTGCATCATATGCAACTCTTGTATAGATGATCATGTACAACTCCTTGCCATGATGCATATGTGTGCCTCTAGGTACTTGATCCTATCAAGGTTCCCTAGTCAAGTCCAACCCATAAGCCAACATGATGAGTGTGCACCCTGCGGAGGCAGACCCACACACCCACCATCACACTTCCACGAGATAGACAGTGTACCATGCGGAGGCGTGCCCACACATAATCGATCAAGCTTTTCATGTGTGTTGCTTTATGGAAGGCAACTAAAACTTAATATTATTAATTGAGGGGTTTTATTAATACATATACATATCCAAACACCACATACTTATAGTACGTATCATATACTACTATATCCACAACCACAAACGATAGACATGCAATCACAAACACAAATACATCAGTTATGGCCATACTATTGTAATCCTTTGGAGAAACAAAGGATTACGGTCCACCTATGGTCTTATGCATCTCATGCAACACCTGTGAATCAACCTGTAAGCATGTAATGATCAACATTACAATGAACAACTTCATGGATGCTTCGTGAGGTTGGAACTTCAAGTTGCTTCTTGGAATGGGATCTTCTTGTTGCTTCTCCATGGACGCTCCTTAGAGTTGGATCTTCAGGTTGCTTCTTGGAATTAGATCTTCATGGTGCTTCTCCATGGACACTCCTTGTAGTTGGATCTTCAAGTGGCCTCCTTACATCAAGTTTACAAAGACTAAAACTAATCCTATCTCTATTACATCATATGAGTACAAACATAAAAGGAAAGAATTAATTACACTTTGAAGTAAAAGATGAGGCTCGGCATGCAAGCCGAATACTTTTTACAAAGGATCCATATGTAACCATTATACATCCATAGAATTCACAAACAAACATATCCACAAGATTGACATCCATATCCATTCACAACATTCACAAAAGGGGATACTAGGCCATAACCGTGCATGCACTCACCACATAAAACAGATTTTAAAAGCGACGTGTATGCTATCATAGGTATATCTACATATACGTATATACATATTAAAATTGCAGTACTTTTAATGTGGGACATTCCCCATTGAATATTTTTTGACTCCCACGCAGACAATGTGGGGTACACAGGGGCAGTGCCCCTGTGCGGGACGCGGGGGTCGAGGGGAGGCCGCCCCTCGCGGGGTCTCAGGGGCAAAGCCCCTGAAAGGTCTACGGAATTTCACTTTCGTGCACTTAGGGAAATCAATATTTTCCATAGTCGACCCCGTCCAAAACGTCAAAAACAGAAGCCTGCGGCGTATGTGGAATTAGGTTTAGATTTGCACATTAGCAGGTTTAATTCACATCGTATGCAACATAAAAATAGTATACAGCGATTCGATCATATCGAAACTAATCCAAATACGCCGTAGATCGACGCTGCTCTGATACCACTGTTGGGTTTTGTGGAGAAAACATGCGCGGAGGAAGCAACAAAATCCATGCAACCCGTAACAGGATCTCGTCGATAACAGCGTATTCGGAAATAGGTTTGCGAGATATACCTTATCGCGGAGCAAGTCCGGCGATGTCCCGCTGCACGACGGTGCAACGTTGCTTGTCAAACACGGACGGATCTTCTCTCCCGTTCACTGTCGTAGGTTGATCCGGCGATGCTCCTTTGCGGCGGTGACGTACGTTGCTCGCAGCGCGTACAGGTGGTCGTCGACGTCCTCCGAACGTAGGCGTCAATGTGTCTGCGTCTCTACTTCGTCCACGCGGATGGACGGAACTCCACGTCGCGCTTCCTAAGACGGCGGGAAGGAGTATGTCTCTACGGCGGCGTGCTAGCGGCGCGTTACTCTTCTTTCGCTCCTAAGGACGGCGACGGCTAGGTTTACATACGTGAGCGTAAACGGAAAAACCTCTCTCTATCTTATATAGATATGGGTCGTCGATCCTCCTTTAAATAGGATATGAAGGGAAGTAGGGTTTCCTAAACCCATCAGTAAACAAAAACGTTGCGTTAATTAAAACGCTCGTGGATTAATTAGAATATTCCGGAATTCATTAATTAACCAAATAATCACATTAATTGATTAATTAATATCCGACTCCATGCAATCGCTTGGGATGGCTCTACGGGCATACATATACCAACAGACATACACTTGTGTTTTCCTAAGATTAGCTGGATAAATCCTAACGTATATACAATGAATAATGAACATGACCATTATGTAACAATGTCTACCTAGTTAGGTACAAGTCAGCTAGATTTTGCAAAATTGATAAAGAAAGACAGACCATGTTGCTTCCTGCTTACTAAATATCCATTATAATGCTTGCCCTATATAATTTTTGAAATTTTCAAACTAACCAAATGATATATTTTATATTTTTTATGAATATGAAAGTTTTAGAATTGCATACATTATTATATCTAATCATTTAGACATTGACTAACAAATCAATGATGAAATATTTTTAGGTTCTTGAGACAGGTCACCAGCCATCCAACCCTCTTCTCCAGCTAGGGTAAATTACTTTGATTAGTGAAGCTCTTCCCTGATGCATGAGGTCTATTTGTTCCTATACCAGGGTCTTGAGACATGTCTATGGGTAACTTTTTGTGTTTCATAGCTTAGCATGACATTTTGTATGCATAGCCTTGTATATAAGGTGGAAAATTAACTTATCTATAAACTGTAAGGCCCCTAAACTTGCTTAATTAGTTGAATAAGATTAATTACCATAATTGAATTCTTAGAACCCTAATATAACCTTGTGATATTCTTTGAAATCATAAGACAAGCTTAAGTTTCAAATTTGGTCCAATTTGGACATTGTTTGAGCAAGTTATGCAATTTTATGTACATTTTGGAGTTTTCTACAATTTACCCAATTGAGGAGTTTTCTTTGCAATTTGTCACATGCATTATGTTCCTTAGATGTTATCTTATCATTCTTGAGTATTTTGAGCCATGGGACTCCTAGTTGAGTCACGGTTTGAAGGTGTTTTCCTCAAGGGTATTTTAGGGTTTACCCATTCATGAATGAGCTGCCTTTAGTAGCTATTAACTAATGAATTATTTGATTGGCTTGGAAATTCGACAAAGGAGAGCTAAGAAGGACTATATGGATGGTGGGGGATCTGCTTGTGTGTGTGCTTGTATATTCTTAATAGTTTAAGGCCATGGACACTTGGAAAGATACTAGAACTTCAACTTTTTCTTTTTCTTTATCTTAAAGTTTTATATACTTATCTCTAAGAACTCAAACGAGCCATTTTCTCTCCACAACTTCCCTCCTTCTATGAACCTCTTTCTCCCTTTATGTTTCTATGAAGTTCCTGTCCAAGGAAGAAGAAAGTGGAGATCTTCTTGGAAAAAGAATCTAGGGTTGCAATTGACTTCTTTTAGGGGTTCCTAAAGCTCCTTCCTAGTGATCTTGACCTAAAAGTGTAAGTATTACCTTATTTCCTCTATTTATTTCTTTTCTCTTCTTCCTCCTATATTTCTCTAGGTCAAAACCTTGTTGTTCCATGGTGAAAGTGGCTCTAGAACTCAAAAATCTATCCTTCTTGTTTCTTCTTCTAGATTTTTGCTTCTTTGTGGAGAGAAGTGCCTACTTGGCCAAGATCAGATCTGAATCTAGGGTTTTCTTGCCTTATTTTCTCAATATTCTTGCTATTTGGGATCTGACCTACTCTATTGAGGCAAGTTATATAACATTCTTCATTTATATTGATTGCTAGAAGCTTGTTAGTTCATGTTTATACTTTAATGTGATGATCTAAGCATAAAGAAACCATGCTTGTTTAGGGTTACGAATTTTTTATGGTGTTCCATGTTCTGTTCCAATTTTATATGAACTTGTAAACATGTGTACGACCTTTCTAAGGTATAATATGATCTGGGACAGGTTGATAGCAACAACCTATGGTTCTAAGTACAAAACAATCAATGGTTCAAATTAGAGTTTTCAAGTTATTTCCTTCCCTATCACACAACAGATGGTTATACCATTCAAGAGCCAATGGTGTTGCTATCTTGGCAACTGATGTTTGTGATCAAGGGTGTCAAATTTTAATGTGACAACCTATGGTCACCCCCCTTAGGTCAGTTTTTGGCTCAATTAGAAGTTTAATTATCATCCACTAAGTAGTTTAGTGATGTTATCAATCAATGATGACATTAGCTTAATACTTGATGGTGTTAAATAAATATATTGTTGATCTAACAACCAATGGTGACTTAATTATCATAATTAATGGTGGATCATATGATCACCACATATGGTGAGTTAAGAATGTAATTGTAGATTCAACTAAACCAATGGTTCCTTGGTTCAATTGATCTAATGGTTAGACTTATACTTCAACTGATAACCTTGAACAATGAACCCGACCCAATGAATAGTATTGGATGCCTCAACATCCAATGTATTAGAATAAACCCCATGGTATTATATGTGGGTCCTAGTAATGAAAATTCGATGGTGCAATACCATTACTTTATAGTCTTACATTAGCTCTTGTATAGTTATATTTGATAAATCACTATAATAAGTGGATGTGTAACTCCAATGTGATATAGCTTGTTATACCTAACCTCAATGTAATTAGATGATGTTGATTGGTTATAATCAGACCTCTTGAATGATTAATGTGGCAATGTATTACACTCTTCTTGTGCTGAAACCACAATGTAGTACTATTTGAATATCATAGTGCCTTGTCATAATAATACCTATGGACACATAATTGCTTATGGTCTTTTGAGCCTTATTTAAGGCATGGAATAATGAGGATGACCTTGCTATGAATAATGTGATGATCTTAAATGACCTTTGGGCATGTTGAGCCCTGATTGAGGTGAAATCATTTTCATGTTCCAATAAGGGTTGAAACCCTGGAACTTATGATAAGAAAATGATATCTTGAAATGACATGATGATGATTTAGTTCATTTTAATGCAATGGATGATAGCATATGGTACTATGATTAAGATCTATACTTCAAACATTTTATATCTTCTAAAGTTGTAATGCTTATACACTTGATAGAAATGAATTAGGGTGTGTATGTCCATTTGTATGATGAAGCCTTAATTCATCCAATTGGTATTGATTAATCAAGTGAAATTCTAATCATGTAGTGCCATGTGCCATAGATCCATCAAAGTGTCAGAACTTGTCAGATGGTGAAATGAGTATTCCTATAGGAAACTCAGAGCACATACTATTGAGTATGTGGGGAGCTTGTCATCCTGAATCCAACTGCTTAGGGAGGATGATTGTGGTCATACCTAGCCCTCTTTTTGAGAATGGTTGCGGTCGTGTCTCGGTGATTATCATGTGATAAAGGTTTCTCTTTGCATACCTTGGTCTCTAGTGTCATGATCTGTACCAAGGTGGGCTAGTTGTTTACATGACTATATGTTGCTATTTTGCAGTTAGACTGAGATGTCACTATAGTGCAGACTCGTACTGACTGAGCATGGAGAAAATCTTGGATTCCAGCTCTTCCTTGATCTTATATGGAACTGATTGTGACCAATCGGTGGTCAGTTGGACTTTGAGTGGTACGACTCAAACTCCCCAGGGCATAATAAAATATATAATACCAGTCATGCAGTATAATTTCTGGGGTTTAATATGTATCACATTGGTTGATTAACATTTGTCTTATCTTTACACTACATAGTTCTTACATGATGCAGACTTATGAAAATTGAGTAATTCTACTTGATGTTGCAACTTATTTGCTTAACTGCTTAGTATGCTTAAATTGTTCAATCTGTTCATATTGCTTATTCAATACCCTAACTGCTCAATGTATTTATTGTTAATTAATATGTTATAATCAATATATGTTGGACAGAGTTATATTTCTCACTGGGACTGGGTCTCACCAGTGGGTCGCCACATTTTTTAGGTGGTCGCGGGCAACGAGGTCGAGGTCGCGCTGTGGAAGAGAACCAACCTGGTGATCAATAGATTCAGAAGGTTGGTTAGTTATAGATGTTAGTAGTAGAGTCCTATTGTCGTCTCTGTACTCTCAGGTTCAGGAATGGGATGTGTTTTCTAGATTATATACTTGTATCGACATGAGATTTTGGTAGTATGCCAATGTTTGTAAATATATGGCATGTACATGTGAAATATCCTTTATATGTAGGATGTGACTTAGGTCTTTGGACCCATATGTGAATACTTATTACAGTGTATGAGAATAGAATGATAAAACTTTATGTAAATGTTCTAGAGCCTATTTACATTGTTGGAATTGGTTTTGATTATTCCACATTTTTACTATGTGATTAATTAGTAATTGATCATGTTTTGTATTTTGAGTAATCTCATTTAGCTTTGACGAGGTGTCACATAAACCTTGTGAGTGTGACTGTGAAAGACTAAATGGAATGATGTTATTTGTACTCGTGTTGTTAAATAAAGAGTGTAATATGGTTAAGTCTTACTACTAAATTGTTCTTTAATTGATATGTTTGGTACTTATTACCACTTTGGTTTTCTATACGGAGGTTATTGTGATCTTAACCTCAGATGAGGTCTCAATAATCAGATGGTAATTTATTATTGGGATCAAGTCTCGACACCTAAAGTGGTATAAGTTCGCTAATAGCGTTGGGAAACACCATATGTCTGATCGCATACTCATGTGTCATTAGCTTCATCTCCATAAACCAAATTATACATAATGGATTAATTATAGTACACTATATATAGATGGACAGTACAGTAGTATGAAACCAGAGCACGCTAAACCAAATTATGCATAATGGCGCACTATATTTCTATCAAGAAAAATATGACACTAAAGTACATAATAATATGCATAAAAATATATAATCAAAAAGAACACAAATATATGTATATGCATTGTAAAGAAACATGACATTATAGTCCATAATTATATAAAGAGAAGTACACAAAATATGCATAGACTATACATGAGTATACACTAAAGTAGACAATTATATAAAGAAAAATGCATAGTTTTACAATCAAAGTATACAAGATATACATGGATAATGCACAAGTATAAATTAAACTACAATTATTTTAAGAACATACGTAGATAGTAAACAAGTACGATACTAAGGTACACAATTATACGGAGAAAAGTAAACAATTAAAAAATACAAGTACATAAAATGTATGTGGATAGTACACAAGTAATATACTAGAGTATATAATCATATAAAGATAAGTACAGAATTATAAAAGATAGTACACATGTATGATACTAAATTACATAATTATACAAAGAAGTGTGCTTGTATTTCCTTAATATACATTTAGGAAAAGATGAGTACTTAGTTAGTACACAAAATATTACAAAAATGTACACAAAGATATGATCTCTAATATATCATTAGTGTGTTGTTATTCGATTGTCAATTGTGTGTTTCATGGTGCATTTTCATGTATGTCTACCATAATTCTTTAATGATACATATGTACACACTAACCAACATACAAAATATATACAACCAGTACACAAAGTACACTATTAATAGCATAAATTGAGTAGGTAGAAATAGATACATACAATATTAGATAATTAATAAAAGAGTATTTCATGACAAGTAAAACATATAATAGACAATGAGATATTCTAGGAGTGGTATCTAATACAATGGAAAATCATTGTTGTACATGTGGTGGCTTCCACAATGGTTAATGACCTATTACAATAGGTTCAATACTACAATGGAAAATCCGATCATGGATACTATCTATCACAATGGGCATGCCTAGTTAAATACGACATACATTCATTGTTGTATAAACTCATATATTAAAATATGCACACTTGTTGTATAGAGCAAATCCCTAAGATCATGTAGTTTATTACAACATTCCTGACATGTTATACAAATATATAGGGGAACGTTGCAGTTTGCCTTTTTGTAGTGTGAGGGATCCACAGTCCCTACACACGCATAGCAGGATATAATTGTGTTGTTAGATCCATTTTCCTAGTGTCCTAGCGAGTTTTAAACCTACAACCTATGCTACAACCAACGATAGGCTGTACCAGTTGAGCTAGATGTGAAGTGCTTGTTAAATTCTTATCTAGTTACTATAATCTTGATAGTTAGTAAAGTACAAAATTGTAAGTACACACATATTATGGATTATTCACAAGTCACTAAAGTACACAAAAATTGGGACACTTGCAAAAGGTTATTGTGTAGTATTGAGTTGTTAGCTCACAACAGTTGAATTGTTAAATATTTTTCAAAATATTCAATTACACAAGAAAAATACACAAAATATACATAGATAGTACACAAGCATGACCCTAAACACACAAAAGTGGACCTTTGTAGAGCGTTATTTTAATGTAAATGCATTTTTCTATTAAACAAAAATATTTATTTACTAACTAGTATAAAAATTTATACACAACCATTACACAAGATATGCACTACTAGTATAGAGAAAGTGAACCTTACAAAGTATTAAGCACAGTTGTTAGATTGTTAAGTCGGTACACTACTAAGATACATTATGGATTGTCGGCCTCCATCATGGGCATGGGAGGGGGGGGGGGAATGCCTCTCTTAATCCCAAGATACATTATGGATTTGTGTATCATAAATAATATTGGGTTTTATTCCTGACTACAAATTCCAAAAAATCAGGTCATTTTGGCTTTAGAACATGCTGAGATTCACCCATATGGCATCCTCGAAGTATTTGTTAGTTCTGAAATTAGATCTTCCACTAAAATGAACGGTCCTAAATATCATGAGTCTAAGTTTAAAGCTCTGTTGTAATTGTATACACAGTGGTTATGGCCATGCCTGAAATTTGAAGTAAAAATTTGTGTTTTATGTGTATTATTGTATATTACTTGGTGCATTTTATCGATATAATGAACAATTTTGCATTTGGCTCAAGATGTGCAAAGAATATGGATATGGTATTCGATAGTATGTCATAATCCGTGAGACGAATTTTGTTGACTCAAAAACAATTGGTTCTGAGTTCTAGTTTTGACAATACTGGTCAGTTTTTTATTTTGGTTTTTATGATTCTGACGGTTTTGGGTGTGAAAAAAAAAAAAGGTCCGGGCCTGTTCTAGGTGGACTACTAAAAATTTTGAAGTTATGTAGAAGCAGAGTAGTGCACTCCATGTCTGTAGAATGATAAAATTGTGTCCAAAGTCCAGGTCAGATTTGGGTTCTAAATTAAATAAGTAGGGCCAGTTTTGGTTGTAAATATAATGATCTGGGCTATTTTGGAGTTTGGACTGGCAACTAAATTGGAATCCGGGTCAAAACTAGGTTTGAGTGTTAAAAGATATAGTTAGCCTTTTCTGACCCGAAACCAAACTGGACTAGGAACTTTGACAATCCTGAATATGGAGGCACATGAATATAATATTACTCTTAGCTTCTGAGTAGAGTACAAATTTGTATAAAATTCTGGACTAAGATCGGCTTTGTATTGGAATATCGATAAAATTTTAGGTCAGTTCTAATTGAAATGTTGAAATTAATGGAAACAAACAGTGAGAAACCATTAAGAGGTATTTGTCTAATGTTTTATAGCCATTAACATGGTAGAAAATAAACGGCTAGCTGAGCAGTTGTGTGTAACTTGCCACTAGATGAGAAGATTTGCATGGTGCTTAACACTATACCACCATATGTATCTTACATAGATCTTAATCTAGTCATCTTGCATATTTTCTAGTATTGTTTCGTTCAAATAAATCAGAGTGGCAACGACACTCCATCATAGCATTGAGTGACACCATCACAGAGGTGGCATTCTTGTTGAGGAAGGAAAGGATAAGAGCCCCTAATCCAACCACAGAACTACAACAAAATGTTTTTTAAGCCAGTTTCCCAGAGTCGTATCCACGGAAGGCTTCTCCTAAAATCAAACTTTCAAGGGGGGGCACTCGTGTCAACAATAACCCCAGGTCCGGGATAGGTGGGTATAGGTTCCCCTAATTGTGATGTGAGCTTCTTGTAAGCATTCTGCAGCTGCCTTGTTACAGGGCCAACTTCACCATTGCCGACTATTCGACCATCAATCATGATGACCTGTTTAAAAAAAGGAAACTATGATCAACCAGTATTTGAATACTAAACAGGTGAACTCTTCAACCATCTGTCCACAAAAAAAACATCAGAATACTCACAGGAGAAAGTTCTCCCATCGTTCCGGTTGTCCACACCTGCATGACAGAGTACACGGCAAAGAGTAAATACAAAAAACAGCAACCATTATTTCATTATGCAACTAACAAACAGAAAGGTTGCACCTCATCTGCAGTGTGAAACTCAGATAGACTGATTCGTCTCTCATGCAAATTGAACTTCTCTTTCACGATAAGTTCCATAACCTATAATGTGGAGCTCATATTACCAGCAATTTGTGTTCTTTGCCATACGTGGCGCAACAAAAGTAGCAAATTTGAAGATGTAGATCTCAATGCTAGGAAGGCAAGCAGTAACGTAGCATTCTTCTTTGACTAAAGAATCTAGCATGTCGCTACAAGCCTACTTTTAATTCCCATATGATTATGGTCGACTTCTTCCCTTTCTAACTCTCCGCAGTTGAATTATGAACTTCATGACTCATTATTTACTACTTTACAGCATCATGGGAAGTGGAGCTGTTCTCTCAAACCTAGGTTTCAAACTAATTGGGATATGAGGATTGCAAAAAATCCCATGTGTACCCTGCTTTGATCGTGATAAACATCCTTATGTATCAATCTTTGCCCTCGTTAGATTCAGGGCCTCTATTTTAGTGGTCTTAAAACCAATAAGATTTAAATATCGTTCTCCATTGTAAATTGGAAATTAGTAACTGACAGAACAAAATGTCCAATGATTTGGTAACAGAAAGTACAACTTGACAGTCAAGATACATAGCTCAAAATTTCCAAATCATAGAAAATAAATTGCAGCAATCAAGGTAGCTACATCAAAATGATACTCGTTTATAGATATCTCTTTAAAAATTTCATTATAAATTTCTTGGCACCTAAATCAAATATTAATCAATTTAGCATACAATGTAATTTCATTTTCGATATAGATTATACAAGGTAGCATTATACACAATATAGCTGATTGAATATTTTAAGTGAAAGGAAATGTAACATATGTGAGATAAGAGAATTTATAATTTTGCGGAAAGGTATGCCTGTTCACTTATATACGTCAGGGAAAACGAGCAATCCCCTGTAACAGGTGGAACTAAAGAAAACAGAGAGTAACAAGGTGGGTGGGTGGTGGGTGTATATAGGGTGGCTATCTAGTGAGAAACATTTGACAGTGGGAGCATGAGAGGCATTTGAATAACTATAAATTTAAAGTCTAATACCAAAATTCATCTGCATAAATACATCGAGCAGTAACTCATTTACCTTCACCCACAAAAATCATTGTGATCAGATTTTTATGCACGTCCACCTATGAAATATACAATTATGCATCCAATCCTCAGCTAGAAACTCAGATATAGTGTGTTGAAAAAAACATTTCATTGGTGTGCATTTACAAGTCTGATGATAACCAAAGTTGGTAGGTAGGTAAATATAGCGGTATATTTTAAAACCATACAGAAGGATTGCCCAAAATCAATCACCCAAAATAGTGTGTGTGTGTGTGTGTGTGTGTGTGTGTGTGTGTGTGTGTATATATATAGAGAGAGAGAGAGTCAAGTTAGAATACATTTGAGTGTATTCGGAGCATAATACACTCAAGTAGTTTGTCATGATAAAATATTTTTATAAAAAATCTAATCCGTTGATCTTCTTAAACATCTTGATGGAATAAGTTTGTATAATTGAGAACAAATACAAGCATAGACACCATCCTTATATAAGATAGGAGTCACTCAATACAGAGTTCTATAGGACAAAAGACAAGACACTAAAGAGAGCACAAAATAAAAAAATAAAAATAAATATATTAACACTCCCCCTCAACCTGGAGCATGATATCATGCATGCACAGCTTGTCCACCTTAGGATGGAATCTTGTCTTTGGCAGTGATTTTGTAAAGATGTAGGATGGAATCTTGTCTTTGGAAATGATTTTGTAAAGATGTCAGTGAGTTGATCCTCAGTCTTGATGTATGAAACGGCTATGCGCTTGGATAAAATGGATGTTGACCAAGTGACAATCTACCTCAATATGTTTGATACACTCATGGAATGTTGGATTACTTGCAATGGAGGTAGTTGTTTTACTATCACATTACATAGGAATGGGGACATAATCATAGACTATGAATTCCTTTAATAGTCTTTGAACCCACATCAGCTCACAAGTGGTATCTTTCATGGTGCGATACTCAGCTTCAGTATTGGATCTAGCCACAGTAGCCTACAAGGTTACCACCCACAAAGGTGCGGTAACCTAAAATAGATTCACGGTCAGCCCTGCAGCCAGCATAGTCTGAGTCAGAGAAACAATAAATCTTGCAATGCCCATTGTTCCTATATAGAAGAACCTTTCTACATGAGCTATTTTAAGTATTTGAGAATGTGGCATATAGAATCCCAATAACATTGTCGAGATTTATCAAGATACCTACTAACAAGTCCAACAGCGGAAGTGATATATGCTCGTGTAACCATCAAATAAATGAGTCTGCCCACAAGTCTTCTGCATTGCTTGTTGTCAGGGTAAGAAGGAGACGAATCATCATCCCAATTGGTATCGGGATCTAGAGGTGTGTTGACTGACTTGGCACCTAATAGCCAGTCCACATACACTATCAGAATAACAAGTCCCATAGTAGTTTTTTAACAAAAACACAGTGATCGAATGAGCGTCGAAAGTCAAATTTAGTAAGAAACTGATTTAATTTATCAAACCACACTCTTGGGCTTTGTTGGAGTCCATAAATTGCTTTCTTGAGACGATGGACTTTAGAACACTCCCCCGGAGCAACAAATCTGGGAGGTTGCTCCATATAAACTTCTTAATGTAGATCATCAAGTAAGAAAGCATTTTTGACGTCAAGTTGAAATAGAGGCCAACTTTTGTTTACAGTAACCGAAATAAGAATGTGTACTAAATTAAGTTGATCTACAAGAGAGAATGTCCCAGAATAATCCATTTCATAAGTTTGTGTGTAAACTTTAGCAACAAGACGAGCTTTAAGGAATTCAACAGAGCTACTCGGTTGATACTTTGTAGTAAAGATTCAATGACATCCAACTGGAAAAACATGAGCAGGAGCATCAACCAAGTCCCAAGTTTATTGTGTGTGTAGAACCTTCATTTCCACTTCCATGGCACAGTGCCATGCAGGATGTGTTAGGGCCTCAAGGCAATTTTAAAAATAGATATAGTGGAAAGAGCAGCAGTAAAGTTTGCAAAACGTGAACCAAGATTAGCACTAGAACAAAAAATGTTGATAGGATGTAAGGTACAAGAACGCACCCCTTTTCTTATGCTAGTCGGAGTATTCAGATCAGAGAAACCGGATTGGTGTTGTGATCTTCTGACAAAGATAGGGGATTGGCTAAAGAAGGGGCCATAGAGGGAGTTGGAATCGTGCGGCGTCTTTGGTACACCTTGAGAGGAACATTAGTAGACGAAATAGCAAAGTTTGAGGAATCCGGCTCAACAGTAATAGGAGTGGGGTATCAACAAGAAAATTCATAGAGTCGATTCATGGTAGAAAAATATGGTGTATCCTCAAAGAAAAAATCCTCCGCACTAATATGTCATTTCTTAGCCGTTGCACCATAACATTCTTAACCAATTTGACTTCCTGAGTACCCCAAGAAGATGCACTTAATAGGTTTGAGATCAAGTTTGCTTACACCCATCTAAAAATTCTATACAAAACAAGAACTGTTGAAAATTCTAGGTGGCAGAGAGAAAAGGGGGGCTCCGGGGTATAACACATTATAGGGGACTAGGTTGTTCAAGACAGACGAGGGCATCCTATTGATTAGAAAATATGTGGTGGAGACAACATCAACCCAAACAGTTTTAGGGACATGATAGTTAAACATAAGGGTTCTAGCTACTTCAAGCAGATGGTGATTATTGTGTTCGGCAATCCCGTTCTGTTGAGGAGTGTAAGGACAGGAGGCTTGATGATGGTGCCAAGGTTTTTACAAAAAAATGTTGACAAATTGTTGCATGAAATCAAGGGCATTGCCTGTTCTTGAAAATTTTGATGGGATTATCAAATTGGGTCATAATCTCAGCAAAGAAAGCAGTGAGAGTATCAAGAACCTGTGCCCTGTCATATAAGTAAAAACAACCAAGTAGCCTTGTTGAAGTCATCAATAAAGGTCATAAAGCAATGAAATGCAGGCATACTTGTGACACAGAACAAGATCCCCATATATATAAGCATGGACAATATCAAAAATATATTTTGAGGATAGAGTTACTTTTCTAGAAAAAGTACATCGAGTTTGTTTTCCTAATTGGCATGCTTCACTTTTAAACAAAGTTTCAGATACCAGTAGGAATGAAATGCTTGAGCTTGGATACGGATGGATGTCCCAATTTGTAGTGCCATTGAAGTCCTGAAACAACCAAAGATAGAAGAGCAGTAGTTTGTGGAGCATCAAGGTATTATAAGTCGTCTGGTCCCTCATGGCCCAAGCCAATCATCATCCTCGTGCAGAGATCCTGAAATACACATCCATCTGGGTCAAACGTAATAGAACATTGAAGTTGCTTGACACTTGACAGTTTTACTAATTGAAAGAATATTCAAATGGAAGCGAGGAACATATAAAGTCGATCTAGGAAAAAAGTTATTCACCAACCCGATGAATTGGGGCTTGAGTGCCATCAGCAACAGTCATAGACGGAATACCAGTCAAAGTAGAGAAAAGTTTTGAATAGCCAGAAAAATGGGTATAAGCACCACAACTGATGACCCATTAGTTTTTACCATAAGGAGTCAAGGATGCTAAAAAAGCAGAATAACTATTCGAGCATGGAGCTGATATCGGAGTATGAAGTCATTCTTGGAAAAGCTTTTCAAATTCAGCGAGGACTCAATCCGTAGAAGCAGTGGAGGGTTGGGCCGTTTTATCCTCGGTATAGTCAGTAGAAGCTTGATTAGCCATGTATTGGGGTAGCCATGTTTCACCCAGCAACGATCTTCATTGTGATTGTTACAACCATAGAAATTACAATGACAATGTCCAGTAGGAGGGACGTTGCTTGGTCCAGCATAAGACTAACCACGTCCTGGTCCAGTAGGGGATTGACCACGTCCAGGTCCTGACGGGCCAAAACGATCACACAAAAATATGACGGCCAAAAGGACCACGTCCAGGTCCTCTACCACGGCCACGGCCTTTGTCAAGGCCAGAGTTTCCAGATCGGACTGCAAGAACAGACACCCCAGTAAAACTAGCATGAGAAGAAGAGACGGACGATAAGCATTGGATCCTTTTGAGGACATCGTGTAGTTTAGGTAGTGGGTCACTAGACAAGATATGATCCACGACAACTGCAAAAGAGGTAGGTAATGCAGCAAGGAATTGTACGAACTGAAGTTCGTTCTGCTTTCTCTGAACTTCAGTGATATCATAGGTCAGGGGGTGGTATACTTCAAATTCATCCCATAAGGCATAACATTAATTATAATAGTGCGCAATAGAGGTATCGTGAGAAAATTCCTTTTTGGCCAGATTTTTGAAGATTTCAAACACCTTTTTAGGGTATTTTAGTGTGAGTAAACATGTGCTAACTGATCCCACATGGCCTTTGTCATTCTAAGTCGTAATAGAGACTAACTTATTTTTAGTTTTGCATTGTTGACCATCCAGGTCATCACCCCCGAGTCATCCTTAACCCACGAGTCATAGGACATTTTAGTTTTCTAATCAGTGTTTTCAGCAGGAACAGTAGGTGCTTTAGTGATAAGGTGAGAGTCCCGACGTTGGGCCTTTGACGTACAACTCAAAAGAAGCAGACCACGTATGGTAGTTAGAACCATCCAATTTTATGGTGGTTATAGAAATATAGTCTTATTTACTTATTCTACTGTGTTGTTTCTCCTACTGCTTCAGTATTAGTCCCATATTGCTCGCTTGTATATATGTCTCAACTCTCTGTAGCTATATAAGAGAGTACCATGTAAGCATTTTTACTCACTGAATAAACAACTCTTTTCCTATCTATATGGTATCGAGAGCAGGTTACCCTTTTCCCCACCCATCAGCCCACCCATGATGTAAGTCCACCCAAACCCTCCCCCCCCCCGCCGCCAGCCCCCCCCCACCCCGTCGCCTACCCCCTCCCTACCTCCCGCCGCCGCCCCTTCCTCCTACCCACACGCCGCCACCCTCCTCCGCCCACCCTCCCTCCCCGCCACCACCTCCCGCCGCCGCCTCCTCTCAACAAACCACCAACCCACAAACTTCTTCCTTCTCCGGGCTTCTACTCTTCTAGCCGACTGCCACTGGTTTTTACCTCTCCTCTCGCTCTACGTTCGGGTGCTCTTCGGATCTACGTTCAACCACCCACTGGCCAGCTAAGTTGAGAGTCTTTCCGTCTCACCATCCTTTCTGTCTGCGCCTCATGACGGAACGTTGAGTTTTCCTCATGACGGTGTAGGTTTCTCTATGTATATTTTGCCCGATACAGGTTTTCTGATCTGACACGTCAGATCTCTGTTGTTGTTATCTGCCCTCGGTGGGTCTCTACTCTGATCTGCTTCTGCGTCGACTACTTTTGTCATGGCTTTACCTGAGCCTCACCGATCTCTTTGTGCCACCACGGTGAAACTCGACGGTGGCTCCAACTACCATCTCTGGTCGGCGTCCATTGTGTTATATGTCAAAGCACAAGGTCGGTATCATCATCTTACGGCTGAGCCTCCTGCTGCTCCTACTGCTGATTCGGATGACAAAACCAAACAAAGTTATGCGCAATGGTCCAAGGATGATTCCGGAGTCATGTCTTGGATCCTCAACAATACCGAGCCTCAGATTAGCCAATCTCTTCTCTGCCTTCATGATGCTAAGGCTATGTGGGATTAACTGTCCCATGTTTATTCCCATCAGGAGAATCCAAAGCGCATTTTTGAAATTTTCAAAACCTTAGTGAAAAAGGAGTTCTCCACTGACACTTCCATTGATGACTTCTATAATCAATGCTCGGCTCTATGGAATGAGTTTGAACTCTACCACCCTTTGACGGCGGACATCAAAATTGCTTAAAAGCAACGCAACGAACTGCAACTGGTGCAGTTCTTGGCTGCACTTCCTGCCTCCTTTTCTGGTGTGGTTGACCAAATCCTGTCAAGCGATCCGCTGCCAACTCTTCGGGATGTTCTCAAGAGAGTCCAACGTCTGCCGTCCATGACTTCTACTCCTGTTGTTGAGCATTCTGCGCTTATTGCTCGCTCTGCTGATTCTGGCCGTGGTCGTGGTCGTGGTCGCGGTCGCGGTCGCGGTCGTGGCCGTAGCGGTCGCCCTCCTCCCTCAGGAGGCCGAGGCTCCTCTAATCCTGGACGTGGTGCTCCTCCCGGTCCTCGCTACTGTAACCGGTGTGGCCGGGACAATCATACTGAAGATCGCTGCTGGATTAAGCACGGCAAGCCGGCTTGGGCTAACCAGGCTGCTACAGAAACTGTTGCCGACTCTACCACTGACACACCTGCTGCTCCAGGAAACACAGAATGGTTACGTTCGGAGTTCGAGAAGATGTTCCAGGAACGTCTCGCACAAATGCCATCCTCGTCTACACTGGGACCCTCTGCCATGCTTGCCTCTCCATCATCTGGTAACAAACAGTGGTGCATTGACTCAGGTGCATCCGCTCATATGGTTGGTGACCTTCACCTTTTTTCAAGTCTCAATAAAACTACTCCTATATCATTTGTTACTGTTGCAAATGGATCCAAAACTTCTGTTCATGGCACCGGCACGGTTCCGCTTTCACCAAAATTGCACTTGAATTCTGTTTTATATATTCCAAAGTTTCCTGTTAATTTATTGTCCGTCAGTAAGATGATTAAACAACTCAAGTGCTCTATTAAATTTGATCCTTCTGGCTGTATTTTGAAGGATCTCCGCACAAAGACGAGGATTGGTTCGGGCCATGAAGGACCAGATGGGTTGTATTATTTGGATGGACCTCCTACTGTTGCGGCTATGCTATCTACTTCAGTGGCAGGACTACAGTGCCACTTTTGCCTGGGCCATCCATCTGCTGCAAAATTAAACCATTTATTTCCTACTTTATCTGAGAATAATTTTTCCTGTGAAACTTGTGTTTTGGGCAAACAAACTCGGTCTGTTTTTCCTGCTAAGAAAGTTATTGCTTCCAAGGAAATTTTTGATCTAGTTCATGCTGATAGTTGGGGACCATGCTCTGTATCCAGTCACTCGGGTGTGAAATATTTTATGACCTTTATTGATGATTATTCTCGCACCACATGGTTGTTTTTGCTTAAAGGTCGGGATACTATGTTAGATACTATCTGCACCTTCTTTGCTGAAATTCACACTCAATTTAATCGACCTATTAAAAATTTTCGTACTGATAATGCACTAGAGTTCATGCAACAATCTGTTACTTCTTTCTGTGTTGCCCGAGGAACCATACATCATACCACTTGTTCTTACACCCCTCAACAAAATGGAGTCGCTGAAAGAAAAAACCGTGACCTACTTGAGGTTGCTCGCACCCTTCTCATACACTACAAAGCCCCCCATCACTTCTGGCCTGAAGCTGTCTCTACGGCATGCTATCTTATTAATCGCATGCCTTCTTCTGTTTTGAAAAATCAGGTCCCGTACACCATTTTGTTTCCTGATAAACCCTTATTTTCTCTGCCTCCTCGCATTTTTGGGAGTACTTGTTTTGTGAAAAATCTTCGTCCTGGTCTTACCAAACTTGATGCTCGCTCTGTCAAATGTGTGTTTCTGGGATATTCCCGTACTCAGAAAGGCTACCGATGTTTTGATCCTATTAAAAAACTATGGTTTGTTCGTGCGGATGTGACCTTTTTTGAGCATATGCCTTACTATTCTACTGATGGTGGAAAACTGTCGGCTGATATTATGGCTACCACACCGTTACCATTAGTTGTTGAGGAACTACCAGCTCCTGATGTGCCTCAAGAACGCCCATTGCAAGTCTATCGACGTCGGTCAAAGAACATCAATGCTTCTGAAGCCCCGGCTGAACCAATTCCTGCGTCTGCGGGTGATCCACCATCCACTGAGGTATTTTCTGACTTGGATCTTCCTAACAGTTTAAGGAAAGGTGTTCGCTCATGTACTCAGCATCCTATCAGTAATTTATGTTCCTCTGACAATCTTCGTGGTAGCTTTGCTTGTTTTACTTCTGTTTTGTCTGCTGTGACAATTCCTAAATCAGCCGAAGAGGCACTTCGCCATCCTATCTGGAAACATGCTATGGAGCAGGAAATGCATGCACTTTGTGATCAACAGACATGGGATCTGGTTGATCGCCCCTCTTCATGCCATATTGTTGGATGCCGTTGGATTTTTACTACTAAATATCAACCGGATGGTACCATTGAACGCCTGAAAGCCCGATTAGTTGCAAAAGGATATACTCAAACATATGGAGTTGATTATTTTGAAACATTTTCTCCAGTCGCACGCTCAAATTTTGTTCGTATTCTGATATCTATTGCTGTAAATAAAGATTGGCCTCTGTTTCAACTTGATGTCAAAAACACTTTTCTATATGGAGATCTACAGGAGGAGGTCTACATGGAGCAACCTCCGGGATTCGTTGCTCAGGGGGAGTCTGCTTCTAAAATCTGTAAACTAAGAAAGGCAATCTATGGCCTGAAACAAAGCCCACGTGCATGGTTTGACAAGCTCAGTCAGATCTTAATTACCTTTGGCTTTCGGCGTTCACAATCTGATCATTCTGTATTTATTCGTAAAACTATAGCAGGGTTGGTCATCCTTATTGTGTATGTTGATGATATTGTCTTATCTGGCAGTGACAGTGCAGGGATACAGGCAACCAAAAAGTATTTAGCACAACACTTCATCACCAAAGACCTAGGGAAACTGCGATATTTTCTAGGCATTAAAGTTGCTAGATCTTCTGCTGGACTATGCCTGTCACAGAGAAAATATGTTCTTGATCTTTTGCAGGAGACAGGCATGCTGGGTTGCAAGCCAGCCAACACTCCTCTGGATCCCAACATGGATTGGGATAATGATACTTCTCATCCTTATGTTGATCATCAACAGTTCAGGAGACTAGTTGGTAAACTTATCTATTTGACTGTCACTAGAGCTGACTTGACTGCTGTTGTAGGATTCATAAGCCAGTATCTTGATAAACCCCGGCAATGCCACTGGGATGCTATCTGTCACATCTTACGATACCTCAAAAGCTCTCCAGGGAATGGTCTTCTGTACAAAAAGCATGGCCATTGCAATTTATCTGGATTTTCTGATTCTGACTATGCAGGAAGTCGATCTGACAGGAAATCTACATCTGGATATTGCACCTTTGTGGGAGGAAATCTGGTTACATGGCGCAGCAAAAAGAAACAGTTGTTGCTTGATCTAGTGCAGAGGCAGAATATAGAGCCATGGCTCACAGCATGTGAGCTCCTGTGGGTCTGTGGTCTTCTGAATGAGTTTGATATCATCTCTTCTAGCCCCATTCCTATGTTCTGCGACAATAAGGTTTCTGTTTTCATTGCGAGCAACCCCACCTTTCATGAAAGAACAAAACATATTGAGGTTGATTGCCATTTTGTTAGGGAGAAAGTTCTGTCTGGACATATTTGCACTCCATATCTCAGCACTGAGAAGCAGCTTGCAGACATCTTCACCAAAGTTCTACCTAAAGCTCGCTTCAGACTCTGATTGACAAGCTGGGCTTATTCGACATCTACGCTCCAGCTTGAGGGGGAGTATAGAAATACTGTGTTATTTACTTATTCTACTGTGTTGTTTCTCCTACTGCTTTAGTATTAGTCCCATATTGCTCGCTTGTATATATGTCTCAACTCTCTGTAGCTATATAAGAGAGTACCCTGTAAACATTTTTACTCACTGAATAAACAACTCTTTTCCTATCTATAGTGGTCACATAGAGAGTCCTTAAGGTGTCATTAGAAGCCATGATGAGAAGTAGTTCTTGGGTCGGTACACGCAAGTAATCAGTTCAGAAGTGTGCGACGCATCACAAAAGGCACCAATAGAAAATTTTAAAAACCCAAAGAATGGGCATTAAGAATTTTAATAAATAAGCATTCGTCACATCGTCAACTTAGACCGACATGTGACGAAGGTTGATGGGAGGGAACAAGTCCCTCCCAAAAAATTAAGTTGAAATGAGAAGGTATTTTTATACCAGGAGCAGTCTGGATTTAGTGAAACAACGAGTAGTCAAGGAAGTGTGTGGGAGGGATGGGGGATAGGGTGGGTTGGTTGGTCGATAAATGGTGGTAGATGGCAATGGTCGATGGCGGTGGGGGGTCGATAGGTGGTGAGGGGTCTATAGATGGCATGGGGTTGATAGGTGGTGAGGGGTCGATAAGTGATGGGGGATCGATATGTGGTAGGGGGTCGATAGGTGGTAGGGGATCAGTAGGTGGTAGGTGGTTGATAGGTGGTGGGGGGTCGATAGATGGTAGGGGGTTGATAGGTAGCAAGGGGTCAAGAGGTGGAGGGTCGATAGGTGCCAGGAAGACGATAAGTGGTGGGGGGTCAATAGGTGACGGGGAGGTCGATAGGTAGCGGGGAGGTTGATACGTGGGGGGTGATGCAAGGGTGTTGATGGGTTGGTGGGTGGATGGTGGGGGTGGTGAGAGGCGGGAGGTCGATGGGTTGTAAGGGGGCAAAGAAGAGGCGGTGAGAGTAGGGGGAAGGTGGCGTCCAGGCAAGGAGATGGAAGGGTGGTGGCTGGAGATGTCTGGAGAGGAAGATGGAAGGGCGGCAACTGGATATGGTGGCAGGGTTGGCAACAGGGAATAGGGGAAAGGTGGCAGCTGGGCAGGGGCGGCGGGATGGATATTAGCAAGCGGAAAGAAGAACATGAGGGAGAAGGGTGCGGCTAGGGTGGATGGGAGGGAGGAGAGAATTAGGGCGGATCATGCTCTAAAACCATGTGAATGGAATATGTTTGTATTATTGTTATGACAAATTCAAGCATAGGCACCATCCTTATATAGGCTAGGAGGAGTCACTCAGTTCAGAGTTCACCAATATGGGACAAAAAGACAAGACACTAAAGAGAGCACAACATAAATAAATAACAACAAATATATTAACATATATATATGACAAAGATCCAATGAGAAACAGATCTTGGTGAGAGAATAAGGGGCATTTGAATAACTCTTTGTAGTGATCAATTTTTCATAATTCAATTGTATTGGTTAAAAGTATAACTAAATATTACCTTTGTACAAAATTTCCTCATCATTAGGCTAGTGTAGCATGCACAACAATCAAATACTTTTCAACGCTCTATATCAAGTTCCAGGCTGACCGTTGGATGTATAAAGTGTATATCGTACATGTGGATAAGTAAAAAAAATATCTGATTGTGGTGATTTTGTGTGTGAAGTTAAATGAATTGATGCTCTTCCCATCCATACGGTTGGATTTTAAAAATAACTATAACTTTGTAGTTATGCAGTTGCTCTCATGCTCTCACCATAGCATGTTTCTCACTGGATCGCTACCCTATACACACAATCTCTCAAGCTGGAACATAGATGCTAAGCATGCACAGCTTGCTGCCTAATTCTTTAATCCAATTCTCAATGAGAGGCTTTTTGAATATATATGTTGTTTGTCTTTTGTTTCTAAGAGAGCAGAGATTTCAGAGCTCATGAAAAAAATCCCAAAGAAAATGGCAAGCGACTTAAAAAAAAATTGGCCTTTCACGACAGACATGATGGTGAGCAATAAAGGTGGTATCCCAATTACCATAGTAAGGATAGCATCTCTAACATGATAGCCAAAGTCATTTACAAGAGATTTCACAGACAGGAGTTCATAAGTTGCATAGGCCAGACCCTATATTCTATTCTGCCTCAGCACTAGATCTAGCAACAACATTGTGCCTAGTTACTTGATCTTCAACAACTAAAGTACACTAACTAGAGTTAGACCTCCTATCAAGATTATCACAACCATAGTTGGCATATAGTCAATTCTTCTACCTTCAAGTAACCACTCTTTTTATATAATAGTACTTGACCTAGAGAACGTGTAAGATATCTTAAGAAATAATGGGATGTATCTAGATGCTTCGTCTAGATTTGTCCATCAACTGAGTAAGAAGTAAGAACAGCAGCAAAAGAGATAGAACAGAAGCAATTAAAATATTTGCTCTTGTAATAGCTAAGTACAGAATTTTCCCAACCAGGGGTTTGTAGCTAAAGCTTGTCTCCTAACTCGAAATAAACAGAACAGAGATCATAAATTTGATCCACAGGGGACATAGAATGCCTCATCCGGACATTCCAAATTCTGTAAAAAGATATAAAAATATACTTTTTTTGAGGAACTGGCAATCAAATTTTCTGATAAGCTGAGCAATTTACCCAAATAAATGGTAACAAGTGATTAAGAAGGCATTGCTTTGTTGCAAATATCTCGGTTATACCACTGTCAAAAAGAATAATACCGACAACACACACAGTCGGAATGACGATTGCTGCTTGAGTAGCTTTAACCAAAATAGCATTATCCGTGAGACTTGGGAAGCCAACTCTGCTCAAGGCCCACAATAACTTGCCAACTCCATGCTCTTGGACTTTGTTTCAGTCCATATATAGATTTCTTCAATATGCAGACATTTCCAGAATACATCCGAGTCTCATAACCCAGAAGTTGTTTTATATACATAATCTCATGAATATCACCCATATTACGAAAGCCTATTTTATATCCAGACAGCAACATGCCCAACCTTAATATAAGAGCCACAGAAAGAAGAATATGATACAGGTGAGAAAGTTTCAAACCAATTAATCACATATTACTTTGTATCTTTTGGCAACAGCTGCTGCCTTCAATCGCTTGATAGTGACATCAGGAAGATATTTAACAGTGTAAAGCCATCGACTACCAACAACCGTGCATCCAAATGGTAACTCTGTCAATACCCATGTGCCTTTAAAATGAAGAGCTTGTATCTCTTCATCCATCACGTTTTTCTATCCAGGATTATTGAAGGCCTTAGTAGCATTATGCAGAACAGAGATACATGACACAATTGCAGTAAATTCATCCATCGGAGGGCTGCGGTGATCTATAGAAACCGATTAAGAAATGCAATGCTCGGTGGAGGATCTTGCTAGCTTACATAACTCAATAGGCATATCAAGATCACAAGTAGACCATGGATGATGGAACTATAATATTACCAGAATCTTCCATATGATCTACAAACTAAATAAGATCCCTGGTGGGGGATACTTCAGATGGAGTATGACATTTACACCACTAATACACTCTAAGAGTAGACACGGCCGGAGAAGTTTCAGTAGCCTTGAATGGAAACACCAAGTGATTGTTATCCTATCTCAAACACTTGCCAGTAAAAATATCAGAAAAACTAAATCTAGAACAAACTTTCAACTTTGACCAAGACAAAGAGCCACTGATGGAGAGATGTGGACAAAGGCTTAGCAGGAAGTGCACAATGGGTGAAGATACCAATGTCTAATGGTGATACAAACTACTAACACCTTCATATCCCCGCCACCCACCAAATTTTCTACTTCTTCAGATCATGCAAACAGACAGATTGAGCAAAGAAGGCTTCTCAGCATCTCAATGTTTCAGTAATCTTGCTAATAGAGATTGAGTTCAACTTCAACAAAAATTTGGGAATAAATGAGAATGGGAGGGTAGTAAGATGAATATCCACATCCCCCAGGCCAATACTAGAGGTAAGATTAGTCAGCAAGTTGCACGGAAGGACAAGAAGTGGGTGCTAAACCAGAAAACAGATTTTGATTGCCAGTCATGAGCACAGAAGTTTAAATATCCAACATGGGTAACACGATAAGATGCCTGAATGCAAGCAGTATTACCTGAGGTCTACGCACCAGTGTTTCAAAAAAAAGGACGCACGGGCCGCATAAGCGCTCCGCATATACTTAGCCGCTTATAAGGCCGCTTAGTTAGCGTTTTTTAGATAGACATTTGTTAATATCAGCTCAAACTAGATTATATTTTTATTGATAACATTCTCTTAGTGTTACATTTTGTTGATGTTTTGTACATGAGTCGCATGCTCATTTACTGTTTGTTGTTTTGGACCCTTAAGACATGTAGGCATCTTTTTGTATGATATGGCTAGTCTTCATTGTTATGTACTTGTGTTAAACCATTCCGTGCATGCTTCATTGAAGTTTATGCTTAAATAATATAGAATGCATTCTAAATGGTGCTTTACTTTTCGTTTAAACTATATATCTAAATCTATCTCAAATTTCAGGATCTAAATATGTAATTGTACAAATTAAATATGCAATTGTCTAGTTAATTTATATATAATTAAATTATTAAAAAAATCTATAACCGCATTTACTTCCGCATATACTCCCGCATAACGCATATACTCTACAAGGTGACCTCTCCGCACGCATAACGCATACCGCTTTTTAAAACACTGCTACGCACTATTAGCTTGAAGAGAAGATACAGAAGTTGACTTCTTAAGTCTATCCATATCCAGAGAGCTAAGACAATAAGATGCCTGAAGACTAGTATCACCTGAAGTCTAAGCAATATTAACTTGAAGAGAAGATACAAAAGTTGACGTCATAAGTCTATCCAAATCCAGAGAGCTGAGTGTAACCATTCCAGGTGGAACAAGAGATGTTGTATCAATAAAATTGTGATCTACACACCTGATTAGCCTACTCAGATTTCCCATTTTTCTTCCTAAATTTTTCCTCAAGAGTAATTGTTATGCTTGCAGAAGTTACAGCAACAAGGGGTGTTAGATGTAGATCGTTGTCCAACACCAGGTCCATATGCAGTGAGGATGACGGGTTCCATAATAGGAGTTATTATTGACAGGCGTCCATCAACATCGTCCACCATGGGCAAGGGGTTGGAAGCAAGAATCTAGTGATGCATGGGTCATGGTTGGCAAGTAAAAAAAAACAAGAAATTGGAAGTTACACTTCATCCGGGTGTTTCTATAGATTATCCAGATCTGCAGTGGCAGGATGACAGGCCTTGAGACGGGATAGCAGAAAACTTCTATGAGGATATATGAAGATAGATAGTACTTTGTATAGGCTTGATAGCATAACCATTTGCAAAGTTAACTAAATAAGGTATATGAGAATAGTGACATTAACACAAAATGAAGATATCTTACCATCCACATACGAAGAGGTTCCAGAGGTAACAACAACCTATGAGAACAAAGAATGAGACGCCAACCGGAAGATCATAGGATAGCCTAAAGTAGAACAAAGGTTCCAATTCCTAAAGTCAATGCATTGGTTGAAAGCTCTGAATAGGTTGGATCGGATGGTCGTATCCCTCCCTAGTAATGGTAACAGCTGCTTTGGGCTTGGGCAAGTAGAGTAGCAGTATCAGTGGATCCATTATGATTAGCATAGTTTAAAATGTCGATTTCAATGTTGTTTCTGATGGTCCAGAAACAGATATTTTGACTGAATTTCGATATTTCCGCTCAAGTCAACACAAGATTTCGACACAAATTTAAACTATCTCGATGACCAAATAAAGGAATTTAGTCATGAAAATTTTACCGTGATGATCTACATACATAAATACACCTAAGTATGCAATAATATCATATGTTGGTATAGGGTGAAGGGCTCCTACATGTGTTAGTGAAAATATACAAAACTGTTTCAATCAGGATTTGGATCGTGCAACATGCATATATTCTTATGCAATCACATGTTATATCTTATATTTTGGATTCAAGTAACTGGGAGGTGTCCCACATTTTTTAGATTTCTTTTTCAATTTTTTTACTAAAATTGCATATCAGATATTTCAACAATTTTGCGTGTTGATTTCGATGTCGGATAGTGGTCAAAGCCGACCGTCAAAATTTTGCAATTTCGACCGAAATTTTAGTCCATGATGATTAGTAGCTCCCATTCACGTGGTGATATCAAGTTAGCAATGTTATTGACGTCACTAATCCATGGTATGACCCAACATCCACAACAAGAATATTTTGATCAAGGTCACCCGTAATGCGTCATGGAATCTTGCGCTAACCTACTCAACAAATAGATTATCTATTACCAAATGCAGAGGCTCATCGAAATTCTGTTGATTTCAAGCATAAGCTTCCTATGGAGTAGCAGGCTTAACAATCTGAAAAATCACACTACAGGCAGGCATGAAAAGTGAAAACAAAGATTTGATTCAAATACTATTAGTTGTCACCAATTAACCAATATCCTTCAGTTGATCATCAGTTTTTAGGAGGCACTAGACACAGACTATATCACCTTAGAGTACTTATTATGAATCGTCTTGAAATCCTACCTCTCAGCAGAGAGCAAATCAAGCAAACAGTATAGACGAAGGGTGTTGTTTTCACAAGAAAAGTATCCCATATCAATTATATGTGATAAGGAACATGATCCTCGAGAGGTTCATTCATTTCCAAACCATACTAAACTAAGCCATAGCTCCTTCACTCATGGTTGGAATTGAGGCTTGGATGGTGGTGGTGGTGGTGGTGATGATGATGGTGATAATTCCTCCAGCACTAAGCAACCCTTAATCTGCAAGTTATGGTGAATTCTCATAATATATCCCCTTACCCCATGACTCCAAAACAATATACACAACTTTAGTCTATAGAAGTTATCTTTTACCGCTCGGCTTAGCTTGCATAACACTATAGTTGATATCGGGGAAGCATGTGGCACAAACACTTCAAATTTCCTTCTGTATCTCCCCTTATTATAATTTACAACAACAACAATAGATATAGGATCAATAAGATGCAGAATGAAATGAAAATGCATGATCACAAAAAATTAATAGACATGAGCATTAGCATACAACAGGAAACCACAATATTCATCTGAAATGAAACTTAGCATATGTGATAATGATGTGTCCATGGCCTAGTTACATGTGTGCACATCCACATACCAAGGCTGTATGTGGAAAGAGGTTTCCATTGAGGTTTGGTAGAGGAAAGGATGTTTAAGGCGATATTGCTCCTGATCCATAGTTTGAACTTGCCAAGATGGGAGTTGACAAAACAGACCCTTAGTTTTTATGTTGCTTTCAAGAGTGTAACGCGATGGTGAATCATCTACTATTCAGACTTCTTCCACATGGATTAGGTCTTTGACTTCTTACTAAACAAAGTCCACGTCCACAGAACCTTTTTAAGTGTGATTTTGTGTGAGCACTGATTGATGTAGCAAAAGAATAGGTTTCTTTGACGCAGAATTTGATTCTCCTTCTACATGTTTATATGCCAATTGAAGATGACAATGAGATTTTCTGCAAAACCTTACAAGGTATTTCCAGGATTACATTCCAGCAATTCTTTTTATGAACTTAACGTTGTTGCTAGATGATACTTACAGTTGCCCGTGTTATTCCGGGGAGGCAATAGTCAGCATGAGGTGTAGCTACCTGCCCTTTCTTAACCATAAACTGCATTTCAAGACAACCAACACTTTAGAAGATCTCATTACTTAAAGGAAACTAAGTAGGAACATAAAATGGAAGGGAATTTTACGATGTTTGTTGCATTTGTCTCCGAAACATAACCATCATTATCAAGCATGACAGCATCATCTGCTTTTGCCAAATTACTTTCAACCTATTTTCACAACTAACTCAAATTTAGACCATAGATTAAGATAAGTAGCATGTAATGTCATACAAGAGAAGAATAACCTTGGCTAATATATTGTTAAGGAGATTGTTGTGATGGATCTTCGAATCCAGGTTCTAAGAATAGAACAATAGATATCAAGTTAAATTCACGGACACTGTATAATGTAAATGATACAAATTCAAGATAAGGTACAGTAAAAATTTAAAATTCTCTTCTATGTATGAATTGTGAAAAAAGCAATCTTCCCAACTAAGAGGTAATGGCATGGATAATTTTTTGTTCAAATTCAAAAACAAAACAAAAAACTAAAAACCAGTGAGCTTCTGACCATAACATATTCATGTTCACATATGACACATCAATATGCACCTAGCTAAGTTATTCACTTTCAACTGGACAAATTGATGAGCAGTGTAAAGAGCAATAAAACCAAAACACATTTGTATTATGTCTAATGGGAACAGTGGATCTTTATAACACAAGAATAATTTTCTAATCTTTGAGATGTTGAAAACAGTGTCATGCTACAATTTCTAACAATAGTAAAATTCAGAGGAAATAACAGATTCTTTAAGGATATAATTGAAATATAACCAGTAATCACATTTATAAATCTTTATCAGGATTTTGTTGAAAAAGATATATAGTAGAGACTTACATTTGGTGAGTTTCGCCGAGTAGTAGCAGTAACCAAAGTTATGCCGCCTGAATTGTCATATACTGGTGGTTTCCACTCAGCAAGAACTAAATTGATAATAACACATACTCAAAGGTTATAATGTAAAGATACAAAATGAAAATGTTAGAGGTATATTAAAAAAATCAATATTTGACTAAAATTCTTGATTTAATTTATGTTTTAACAGGTAAAAGAAAATATACCAGACCCACTAACTGGATCAGTTTAATACAAATGTTAAGAAGAAAAAGGGGGCACTCAAGTCACAAAAGGAAGCACAATGTACCTATTAAAATACAGCCATAAAGATTAAATGCAGGGCTCATCCCTGAGGTTACCTGCACGAGAATAGACATGCACTGATTAAGAATAACTGAATGCAAATCAGACATGCACTGTTCAAATTTAATTTATGTTTCTCAGCAAAAAAAAAGTCTGCTCTATTTGTTAATGAGGGACTGAGATGCGTGGCAAATTACTCTATATACTACATTAAGAATGAAAGCTTTCTTCTTAAGATAAATTGTTGTATCAGACATAGGAACTGTCCCATTACGTAGTCATGATACTAAGAATTGGTATGTTTACCAATTGCTCTTCTGCTTCTTCTCCTTTTTTTTTGTGTGTGTTGTTTTTGGGGGGGTGTAGTAGGGGATAAGTGGTGCGACTTTTTTCGCTCTCTCAGATTCAAAATCTTCCAACAAACTCCTGCCTAACGAATTTCATTACCCAAACAGCTTTCACTTGATTGGTTGATTGATCAGATACAATTTTTTTCGAGCACTAAATGACAGTCTAATGACCTGTGTGCATGGTAATAAAAAACCCGCCTTGAGGCTCTCGAGGCTATCCCAAATACGCCTCGAGGCTTACGCCTCGAGGCTTACGCCTCGCAATGTCTGAGGCCCGCCTCAAAGCACTGAGGCTCTGAGGCTTAGCTGAGGCGCACGCCTCAATTCTGGACGATAACATCTAATGTTAACCACCAAATTGTCTACTTTTAAGATTATTACAAACACTTTCTTCAAAAAAAAAATCAAAGTTCTTATAGATAATTGTTATTCTTAATTAATAAACATTTAATCATCATTTCTCAAGTGACATTTTTTTGTTCTAGTAATATAAAGAATTGATGTCTCGTTATTCTTTACATATTTATTTTTGTATTGTGGTGAGTCTTTAGTCTCTATTATCATCATTAAGTTTCAGAACTAATTTTTATTTCATATTTTTGTGCTTGTATATACCTATTTTTGTTATACACATTCATATGCATAACACATATAAATATATATGTGCAAATACATGTATAAAATTTGTTTTTTATGACCGCCTCACATATTTTGAGGCTTACGCCTCGCCTCACTGAGACAAAAACGCCTCGTTACGCCTCACGCATTTTACAACCTTGCCTATGTGGTACACAAAGGGATAACTCAATGCATCCTTGTAATGAAATTCAGATACAATCTTTTTCGAGCACCAAATGACAGTGTAATGAACTATGTGGTGCACAAGGGGATAACTCAATGTATCCTTGTAATGAAATTATTAAAATTGTCTGACGTAGGAAAACATGGATATATAGCTAAGCATCAGGCTTGGCATCTCCTGTGAGATAATAAGTCGACCAAATAGTAGTCAATTAGTTAACTTTTGTGGTTTTAGTTGTTTTACAAGCAGTAATTAAATTCGTTGCATGTTCCAAGTTTTTTTAGTTTATTTGAAATTGTTATTTGATGTGGTTATTCTTTAGAATCACTCACAATAATGAAATATCAGTGTCAGAAAGCAATTAGGAGGCAAACCGATTGACTGTATTAGGATAAACCATGATCCTACATATTAGAAATGGGACTGATACAACTTGGACTCAAACCCTAATGGGACAAACTACTTAGGCCTATATACATAAATAACCCAATAACTAATAACTCCGCTCAAGCTGGAGCATGGTAAAATACCATGTTCAGCTTGACAAGACAAACACAGACATGATATACATACTCATTAAACAAAAGATAATGATAACGCTAGGCCCATACAAAAGATCACTCCTGAATCTCACAATTTGACACTCAAGCATTCCCCCACAAGCATGCAATATCAGCGTCGGGTATCGACACATTATAGGTGACAAAAGAGCCATAATCAAAAAAGAGCAACATCTGGAGCAGCAGTAGATAGCAGACGGTATGCATTTCGTCAAGTAGTCCATAGAGTGTTGGGTCACAGGTAGTAGATTCCTGAGGGTGTCGGTTCACACTATTAAGTAGTCAATGTGCATTAGAAAGCACAAGCAAGCAACGAACATTAAATGTGCATAAACTACATAGTGATTGGCATAGCAGGATGGCACAGCTCAAAAAAGACAATCGTGCAAAATACGCACATAGGTAGGCCTACAGAATAACTTTAGAGGCTCGCAGAAACGACAAAATAGAAGCTCCAAGATGCACAAATATCAAACAACAAAAGCTCTATGCTCAAAATAAGCAAGCTTTAAGAGTAATTATCCAGAAATTTTCATCTAAATCTCATCCTCATTTTATTTGTCACTGCTCACTTCATTCCTTCCCCATATGGACATATCTCCTCACCCCAGCTATCAACAAGTACGTCTCCAGAAAATGTAATGTTGATATAGACAGGACAATGTGGGAGACGCCTATTTAAACTTTTTGGATATTAGTATAAATAAACAGGTAAAATGAAACGTACTAGGTCAGGCCAAAAGAGACAGCACCTGTAGAAAATGACGAAAGAAGAGAACCAGAGGACAAGCAGCTTATAGCTTTATTTAAAATATCTTACTGCAGGTGTATCCTGTGAACATACAACTTTAGTCCACTAAGACCGATATAGATATAAAAAAACAGCACTAACAAGTGGAAGTAAGCGCTGACTTTGAGGGATAGAAAAAAAGATGTGTTCTGTTGAGCTGGTTTGCAAGAAGCATTAAAGACAAAGAAAAGCAAGTAGAGCATGGTTAAGGTGTCATGTGGTTCTCCCCCTTTCTTCAACAAGTACGAAGTTTTGAGACTGCCGCGTCACAGAAGCCCCGTCATCTCCTTGGGAGACGAGCAGAAACAACACTAGAAATCTTGTGGAGTGACTAGTTTCAACTGCACTAGTAGTCAGAGGCAGATAGGAGACAACAAATAGCAAGTACTAAAACTGCAGGAAGCCCTCAGATCGCATATAATATCATCTCTTTCTTGGAAGACAAGCAGCAACAACACAAGAAATCTTGTAGAGTGCCTCGTATCAACTATACAAGCAGTCAGGGGCAAATAGGAGGTGACCGTAAAAGAAGAAGAAGCTGGATAGCGCGTCTACGGCTGGTTCAGCTTCCGAAGGTGGACAGGGGGGTGACCGTAAAAGAAGAAGAAGCTGGATAGCGCGTCTACGGCTGGTGCAGCTTCCGAAGGTGGACAGGGGGGCATCAGAGGCCTGAAGGAGGAAAAGGAGAAGGAATGGCGGCCGGTTGCAAGGAGAGAGTTCTCCTTTTTTTTCCTACTATGCTTTATGGTTTTGGAATTTAACTACTTTGATGCCATGTCAGAAAGAAATTAGAAGCCAAGTGATTGATTCTATTAGGCTAAAGCCTGCTATTATATATAGGAAACGGGACTATTACAACTACAATTTAATATATTTAGGCTCGTTTGCAAAATTAATTTTAATAACTAGTAACTATCAACGATCAGAGTCCCAAGTGTTTCAGTCAGTTCACTATGCCCTGCGGTATTTGTTCAGGCACATTGCTTGATATACAAAATTGTACGAAATTGACTTGTTTCCCCACAAGTTGCTATTAGAGCCCACAAGCTAAACCCTAGATCTACATCTGGGACACCCCCTATCCACTGTTAATTTCCTAAAGCTTAAGTTCTGTGAATCAGCCTAACCGCAATCAAAAATAGTTGTATGTATTATTCCTCACACAACTGTACTTTGTCGCAACCCATGACCTCTTCCTCTGCCCTCGATCTACCTTTTTCTCCTTCCAAAGTCTCCTCCCTAATCTGCCCTCTTACTTTTTCTCTTTCCTTTTTCCCCTCTGCTTCTACCTCCCCTCTTTTTCCTTTTCCTCCTGGGAGCCCAATGGGTGCGCTTAGCACCGTGGGAAAAGGGGCGGCCATCAGTTGCGGGGGGCACGCTAGAGTTGTCAACCAATGCTGCCCTTATGTTAGTGGAAGCCTATAGGTCAAACATGCTTGGTACAGCGGCACCCCCCTTCCAGTGGACCCCATCACCTCCCCCCCCCCCGGGTCCACCAAGAAAAGGAACCATGCATAGGTACAGTTTCCCTTGATGTTTTTCCACCCCCAATATGTATCCAAGGGCCCACATGGTTGTAGGAAGTGAGGAGAGCCATCGTTTCCTCTAGTGATCAACCTTTAGGGCGTAGTACTATTTTAGCACTGTAGCCACTGGATTTTAGCTATGGTTTACCACTAGGTTTTAAATCCTCTATGTACACCTCCCTAATTAGGGATTCCCCACCTGATTATAGCATCATCAGCCTCGGCAGACTCTACAATTATAATATTTTCTGTTAGAATATTAGCCTATTTAGTCAATAGGTTAATTAGTCTATTGTGTACATGGGCCTGTTGCGCATGGCCCATTAGGGTTTAGTCCGCTTCCTTGTAATTGCCTTCTCTCCTATACATAGGACAAGGGTGTACATATCAATACAACAACAACGAATACATTTGTTCACATTTTCGATCGCATTATTACATGGGAACCCAACTTAAGCATATTTCCATGTTCTAATTTTGGCATGTGTTACACGGTGCTCAATGAGAAGTTCATTGCCAAGATGGCCGAGGTTGATGACCGCTTTATTGAGCACGGCACGTACTTACTAGATGTCAAGATGGTTGTAGTTGATTTGACCAAGAAGATCGATCTGCTTTAATTCCAACAGGATAATTAATGGAAAAATTAGTGCATGTCTCCTCATGACTTATATGGATGTCAGTCTTTGCCTAGGCACTAACCAATCACTAAAGATTGACATTCAGACTTCCATGGCACAGGAAACATCAACCTGTTCTACAATTGGTTGCACATCATTGAAGCCTTCTTTGACCAGAACCTATTGTCGAAAGCGATGCATGTTCTCCGTTAAGGGAAAACGGCATGGTATAATGCTAGCATGGTGGAAGTGAGTACACACATTTTGACACATACACACCTAAATCAACATGAAGGCAGACATGGAGTCATTCATTCCAGACAATTATAAGTTGATTAGTTGTGTGGCCCCCAACTGTCTGACTTGTAACAAGGTGTGACTCAATCAAGGAGTACATGCACAAGTTCGATGACCTAGTTTACAAGTACGAGGTTAGTAGGGACGATAGAACGATCACAAGGTGTGACTCGATCAAGGAGTACATGCACAAGTTTGATGACCTAGTTTACAAGTACGAGGTTAGTAGGTGTTGGCTAAATGGACATCTATAAATCCCTTTGTTTTGATTATGACAAACATTTCATTCTTATTAATCTAACGAGCTACTTGAGTGTGCAGGACTAAGATGGATGGCAAAGCAACCAGGGAAAATCCACAAGCTAAAATGTTTATATTTTCATGCAATATAATCACTGTTGTAAAAACTTGTACAAATATATAATGTACAAGTACTTAGAATTGCATGTAAATCAAGCGTTAGATTTTCCCTAGCCAAACACCATAGTTAGACATGTCATCCCATTTAAATAGGATCATTTATGCACACTCACACATATAATTAGTGCCTAAATTGAAATCTTAAAACAGGATCATTCTCGGTCGACAAACTCCTCGACCGAGACACTCTCGGTCGACAATCTTCTCGACCGAGAAAGATCCAAAGTAGCCGTTAGACACAACAGACAAGTTAGTTGGCAGTTGAAGAAAGACGTTGCAAATCACTTGTTCCAAAGAGCCTGTCGGTCGACAAAAGTTCGACCGAGATGGTCTCTGACAGCAACTGCAGAATAAATTAATTAGCCGTTGTTAAAGCAACAACTTTGTACCTAACGGCTAGTTAAGCACTTAGAAACCCCTAGAAGTTGTCTAGAACGTCCTTAAGCATACTTAGGTCATTCCTATAAATAGGACAAGCCATAGGACACTAGAATTCACTTGTTACACTTGAGAATACACTTGAGCATACTTGAGCAATCTATTGCAAGCAATTTGAGCACTGTGATCATTAGTCTACATTCTCCTTAGCTCAATCTCGTGTCCTATAGGCTAGATTCTCCTATCCACAGCAATCACAAGTTCACACACTTGGCTAGGAGATCTATATGCTTGATCTAGGCATATCAAGCCTTGGGCTTAAAGGATAAGTTGTAATTTCCTTTTTCTTTCTTGTTCCTTTTTATCTTTTGTACTCTCCTTGCTACTCCTAGGGTTGGAGGCTGCGGATTGGAGAGGGTTGACTTCTCAGGTGGAGAAGGGGACTTCAAGCTACTTCAAGAAGGCTATCGCAAGGGAAGCTACTTCAGAAGGCTGGTGCAACGGGAGTTGGTGCATCTACTTCAAGGGAAGGCTGCTTCAAGGTCGGCGATTACTTCTAAGTGAAGGCTGCTTGAAGGGTTTGGGAAAAGAGATTGTATTTTATGTAAATTCCTTGCGAGGTAATAAAATAAATTTCTTTTCAAATCCCGGTTGGGTAAGCAACCGGGTAGTGGATTGACGGCTATAGTATTTGCTATAGTTGGAACCACTCTAAACCCTGTGTCTCCTTGTCCAATATTTTCATTGTGGTTGTTTGAGTTCAATAATTGTTAAATTATCTATAAAACTCTATTCACCCCCCCTCTAGTAGTTTTCAGTAGGGACGATAGAACGATGATAACAAAGTATCTTTGCGGCCTCTCCACAAATTTGTCGCTATCGATGTTTGTCACTTTGCTCATTTACATGGACAACAAAGTCTATTTGGTGAAACGAATCAAGCACGATGTGAAGTGTTAGTCTTCTAGGAAAGAGTTTGCCACCTAGAGACATCAGTCTGCGTCAGTGTTCTTAAAGCATGAAGCGGGAAGCAGGCGGACAGGACCTTGTACCCGATTAACCAGCAGGCAGGAGTTAAACAGACGATTTTGAAAAAGCGGATGCCTAAAATCTTATATATTTTTATGCAGAATTACATGTATGTGTATATGAAAATAATATTTCCAAGGAAATCAGTAATACTAACCAATAGTACCAATCACTAATTAATGAAATCTGCAAGAAAATCAGTAAAATTTATCATCCATTAGAAGTATAATAGAGTAATATGATATTACTTGGATATATTACAGCAGTACGCCATTATTACAGCTTACATGCAAAGTTTGAATTCTAAATTAGGACTAGGTGTATCATAGAACATTTAATATTTACAAGTTTCATATATCATAGTCAATACTACTTGGACCATATAATTATTTAATGTTACATGCTTACAGCAATATTTATTAAAAAAGCGGGAAAAAAGCAGAAAAAAGCGGGAAAAAGCGGGTGAAGCGGGCGATTTTCTTCAAACTGGTTAAGTGGGCGCTTAGGGGCTAAATTAAGCGGATGAGGGTCTTGGCCGCCTGGGCCGTTTTTTAATACAGTGGTCTGCGTCTAACCCTACTACGACTATATCCTCATTGAAGGTTTGCATTTGTGTCAAACCAGGTATAGTGCTTCTCCTTACAGGGCTTCGAGCATTGCTTTAGTCAATGCCCCTGCCCCTTGATGGTGGTAACATTAAGGAGTACAAGGACAGGATCCCAACTAGTAAGCCCAGCGATGACGAGGATGATTGTGAGGATCAAACGCGACATGTGGTTCTTCGGGTGCCTCAGCTTCCCTAGTTGGACCCCCGCCACTCCAGCCTCTTCTTCTCTTAGGTTGAAAGTGCAAGACCCACACGCATGGTCATATTTCATTGTGTCAGTAATGTTATCTTTGCATCAGCTCGATCACCTATGTTGGATTGTTTTAGAATAGTAATCGACATGTTATGCTAGATGCTCCATCACATTTTTTATATCATGGAGTCTACATCAATGTGGTGTTGTGATGTGCTCCTTGTAGCTTAGCACGTCCCATCTTGGATTGACCATGGCAGTATGGCCTTTGAGCACAGCACAACAGCTTTGCCAGCACATACTCATTTCATATGCATGGGGATCTCTTCTGCAAGCATTCTCAGTCGCTCAACACTTTGTGGCATGCTCTACTACACATGCCCCTTGCGGCAATCTTGACTTGCGTTTGTGAAGCGCCACCTCACTAGCCAAAGGCTCGTCATTCTCAAGAGGGGGAGTTCATGTAGGATTGCCTACATATTCGGTTCAATATTAACTTCCATCCCTCATGAAAACTTAAGTCAGACGATCAGTAGTAAATTAGTATGTTTATTGGTATTTTAAGTTGATTCTAAAGAGACCTGGAACAGTATGTTTTTCATGGACTTAGTTGAAAGTTCTAAGTTTTGTTAATTTGTTTGAGTTTGTTATTTGATTTGGTTATTAGTAAGTGCATTAGTCACAGTTGTTGTCAGTCATTAGGGTTTCAATCATGTAAGCTTGATTTTTGAATTTGATTATTTCAGGATCGATTCCCCTGACTATGCACTGGGCCACTGTCTTCTACTATGAGTATTAATAATACCTAGCTTTGCTAGGTGAATTCTAAGTGATTTTTAAATTTCAGTGAGAAACATGACGAGAAGCAAATGTATGTAAATTATAACCTTCTTTCCACGTGTCAGTGTAAGTCTGATATGTGCATTGTCAAACATTCCATTCGCAGACAGGGTAGTAAATATTGCTTTCTTAACCTGAAACATTGTACAACGCGCAAAACATGAAACTTGAGAGTAGTTGTACGAGAAATATATCATATGCCTGGATGTTATATCACCTCATCACGTTTGGGGACATTGTTAAAAGCTAGAGCTTTTGAAGAATCATATAATCTGGTATCAAAAGATAGATAATGTGTTCTAATTATCATTAAAAAACCAAAAACAAGAAGGTAACTATTAAGGAAAAGGTGGACATATCACACTTTCTAGCTTCAAAAGAAGTGTGTAGTGAGACAATATTTAATTTAGAAAAGATACCTATCAAGATGTTCATTTAGCTTGAAAATCTTGCCGTTGTAGACACGAAGGCCCTCCCATACAGCATCACCGCCTTGTACGACTGAATCAAACACTGAAACCTTTGAAAGTGAAGGGTCAGATTCCATCCTTGGACAAAGAGAAGTCTGGAAGCTTTTCAGATTAGCTAACATTTCTTTAGCTCTACGCTCCCTTTCTCATTGATTTATCAACACTCTTATCATTTATTTAGTTTTATGATGAGTTTTGTGAACACACTACCCACCCTTCTAATAGTTTTATGGGAAATAGCTGAAGGCATAATCCTGACTGGTAATTATGTTAGAGATAACCAACTGAGGCTGAATTTGAGACTTGAGACTTGAGTATAATCTTTCTTACCATTACCTGTTTTACAACCAAGTTCAACTGAAAACTGACTGAAGAAAATCTAACAGGAGTTGATATGCAATGGCATTGCTCTCTAAATAAATGTTTTCTATATTATGAAATGACCACAAACGTATTAGGTATATGGAGGGGGGGATTCCTAATGGTTCATTACCTAATAACCTAATTAACTGCATAGAAATTTAGCAACTGTGATTCTATAGCAAGTTATAATTAACAGGTACCTTTGCAGAGTCACGAGGTACAAGTTCTTCCCCAACCCAAACAAGTATCTTCTCATTCTTTGGGACAGGAAGAGGTGGCACTGGCAATGAAGGTTTTAGAAACTCTGTAATTCTTCGACATTTACGTTTGAGGAAGTTGTAGAAAGGAAGGCTTTGCTCCAATAGGTCATACAGAGTATTAGGAAACATCTGAGAGCAAATATGCAGATAAGGCAAGACATTTTTAGTACGAAAAATAAAAATTGAATCACGGAGAAGCAGAAAAACTGTTCTTGGTACTAGATCTATTTGCATGTGCAGAGGCACTGAAGTGGATGTTATAGAGGCTATATTTAAATATTATAGCAAAATGTTATACCGGAGGATAGGTATTTGGAGGGGTGAAACCAGTTGACTTGTGTACAGTCTTATACCACCATGAAGCCCATAGCCCATCAAATGCCTTTGGACCAGCCTCCCACCTGCAATCCAGACAGATTATCGAAAGAAAGTTCTATCTATAAAAGCCATGTACCCTAATTAGGAACCTGACCGAGCTAGTTAAATAATATGAAAAGATTAATGTGCATGTTCTATCATATAGAAGATACAAAATCCATCAAGGCCCACAGCCTCCAGAGAAACCTGGAATCAAATACAAGTGAAATCCGAAAAACATATCTAACCCTAGCTCTGTTCCAGATCTTCTCTGAAGATGATCACCCACATGTGAAGCCAATGTGCCCACCTAGGTTAATGGTGACTGTTTCCAGGAGCAGACCTTCAGCTAGGCTGGAGAGGTCAATCACTTCAAGGTGGTCACTACTGTTAATTTGGGCAGTTTTGGGGAATTCCATGACCTACGCCACCAAGCATGCAGTGAGGGATGCCACTGAGGGGGTGAATGGGTGAGACCTCAAAGGGAAGAATGATATTGTCATTGAGGCTCAATCTAAGGGCAGGAGAGGTAGCAATGGCAATGGGGGGAGAAATGTGAAAGCATAGAATTAAATGTCTGACTTCGATGCCATATCTGATGGCTCAGAAACAAAAATTTACAGAATTTCGGTCAAAATTTTGATATTTAAGGCCCTAATGATTCTGACGACTGAATAAGCAAATTAACTCATGAAAATTTACCAGGATGATCTGAACACCAAGATCTAATCAAATATGTAATAATAATTCATATTGGATATGTGGGGAGGGGGTTCTCCCACACTTGTAAGTGAAGGAAGCCAAACAATTTTAACAGAATTTCAATGGCAAAATGAAGGAATTAAGTTATGAAATTTTGCAAACACAATGTTTAGACATAAACATACTAGACTATATACTAAATTTATAAGTTTAGAGGTCAAGGCGGGATCCATGTCTTAATGAGTGAGTGCACAAACGAACAAAAATGTCAAGTCTGCTAGACAGTTAAACTGTTACAAACTTCAAGTTACAGCTCAGAATTTCAAAGTGGCAGTTACAAGTTACAAACTACGACTTGTATAAGTCTAGTGTTAGCATTTAACTAGGTTACATAGGACATTTATACATAGATCCAAGAAAGAACTAGGTTACATGGGACATTTATACATAGATCCAAGAAAGAACTATGTTATTTCCGGAATATTTCTCTAGATCCTTATAGAAGACTATAGAAAAGATGGTGTAGGGATTCGGGAAAACATACCTTAGAACAAAGAAAATAGCCTTTAGAAGCAAGAGATTCAAAAAAAATTACCAAAATACCCAAGATGTAGATTCAACAGCCCTAGGAACAAATTTCTCAAAATTTAAGTTGTGTTTATGTGCCATTTCGCAAAATTATGACCCAAACAAGGCTTTTCACACCTAGGGTCAAAATTTTTGCAAAATTACGTTTCATTACTTGTATCTGTGTGTTTCGATGTCTAGTTGCATGTTTTGATGTCTGATTGCAAAACAAACGAATTTTCAATCAAAATTTTGCAATTTTGAACAAAATTTTTGTTCCATGTCTGAATGTCATGAGGTGTGGTTATGCAGCTGGTGATACACCACTGATGGTGGTAGGTACAGCCGTTGTGGCAAAATAAAGGAAGGTGTCAAGAGTTACATGTGTAGGGAACTTAGGTTTACCTACTCGAGAGGGACCAAAAGGTAAAGGGACTCCTAATAATGAGATGTAGCGGTGGAATAAATAGGTACAAAAGGCATTTTAATAGAAAAGGAGATTTTATAAGACAGATATGTGGAGAGACAGCTATATCTAAAAATGCAAGCTAGCAAAGAAAGAAGCTAAGAAGAAAGTCAGTAAATTCAAATCTAGATTTTTTGAAGATATATATAAGGATTTGGATATAAAAGAAGAAGAAAGGGGTATATAATGGCTCGGATAAGAGAGAAAAGGAAATAACCTAGGGCCTAGGCAAAGTGAAATACATTAAGAATAAAGACAGTGTGAGTGTTGTTAATGGATGATATTATCAAGATGGAATAACTACTTTCACTGATCCACAAACTTTTAAATGAAGATGCCCTAAATAATTTTGGATACTTGAAAGAGAGACGTCATCTACACACGAAGGGCGGCATAACCTGAGCTATAGAATGTTTTGTAAATGATGAAAATGGGAAAAGGCCAGGTGGTGTTTGCATTGAGGTAGGGAAGAGTATTAGAGATTAAGGAGTAATGTGGACGTGATTGTCCTTTTTAAGATCATGAGAGCAAGAAATATGCTTGATTAGTGCATAAATTGTGTCATTATTCCCATTGTTATAAGGATTATTTCTCTTTGCTCTTTGTTGTTTACTGATTACCTGATTCGATGAGTATATCTCCCATTCGACAATCATTTTGGTTGTAGGCACAACTAATTTCTTTATTGTTTTCCAATATTTTATTTCTCACTAGGAGATAGCACCTTTGTTACTAGGAGATCTCACCTTTTACAAGCATTGACAGGGTTAAGATCAATGCCTTTCAAGATTCTTCGTTATTCCACCTCTAACTAACACCTCATCCTACCCTCAAAGAAGGAAAACCCAGCTCAACAACATGATGAAAGGTCTTCTAGTAGATACCACCATGCAAAAACCAACATCTAGGAGTAGACACACAGCTCCATGCTAAGGCTCCTCTCGCCTAAAACAAGGCACATAATCTCATAGGAAGCCATCCTCCATTAGACACTGGCTCCAGAGATCTGCAGGATAGCCAAAGATATTATTTTGCCTCCAGCAGATGGTTCTGGTTTTTCTCAATTTCAACCATCTTGGTTTTTTCTCACTTTCAACCATCTTAAACAGTCTTGTACTTGGTTCCCAACACCACAAGCAAGCCCGATATCCACACAAGCCGCCTTGGACACCCCTACATCCTCCTCAACCAAAGGACAAATTATAAATACCTCTCAATTGATTAGCCACCTCTTTGCAGTTCCCAACCGAAGAGCTTCCTCCTAACCCACATCAACACCGACTATACTAGACCCGTGTGTGTGTGTGGAGAGAGGAGGGGAGGGATTAAGGCTCCCTGCTTACCTCAAAGTGGAGTAACCAAATTCCTACACCTAAGACGCCACTAAAAGGATACAAATAGATATAACTTCTCCTCAACTCAAGTACATAGAGCTCATACTACTCCACTATAAATCTTCTCCATAAGCTCTATCCCAATAAGCCTATTTTATGCATCACCAGTTCTTTAGGCAATGGGTCGTTGCCTTCACATGCACCAACTCCAAGCAAATGAGAAAGTCCCAACTTCAATCCCTTCCCCCCTCCCCTAATCCCTACCAAAATGACTACTTATTTTCATGGTCTTTGAAGCCACATCTTCACCATCACCAATTACTTACGAAGGCCATAGGATACCTAGTAAAAACAGGTTCCTAAGCAAATTACATGAGCTTATTCATCATTGATGTACATCAATTTTGTTCAACTTTTGTTTCAAGAATCAAGATTCAAAGTTTATTCATGATGAAAACTTTTCACTCAATAAAGCAATATATCATCAGAATTTCATTAGGCAACCACATTACCAGATAAAATAAAATAAGGGACATAGTGAGAGATGATTATTGTGAAAAATATATAGTTGAAACTTGGTTGCAATGACAGAAATAAAAGTAACTTGATATTAAAATGTTTCAAAGAAATGTCGATGGTGAGCAGTATTTGGGTGGAATGTGCCAGCTTCAGTTAGCAGTTAGAGAAATAAATGCAATTATTGTACATGCAAGTTAAATGGGTAATGAGCAATATTAACTCAAATATACAAAAACAAAATCAATTGTGCCGGACATAGCCCACTAAGCTAAATATATACAACTATATGGACTAATATCCAATAATGACTCTAGGGAAATTGCACAAAATTGCCAAAAAAATCCCATGAAATTATAAGCTTTGCAAATTAATCCCAACTTGATACATAAATATGATAATTGAGCTCTCTCGTGTCTTTTGTCTTGCACCAAAATCATGTCACATAATATATTCAAGAGTTGTAGGATAGAAGACAAAGCATGAGAAAATATAACCGTTCAATCACCTTGATAATAGGAGTGTAGGCAAGTGAATTATATTACCTAAGTCTTGCAGTTATTATTTCACAGTTTCATAACATTTTCTAGGGAAGTTACCAAACTATAGTTTTTAGAAACAAATGGATAATTTTCCATACTTGAGCATTGAAGCCTGAAAAGGAATGCCCAGATCGAGACAAAGACCATGTAAGGTAGCCTGTACCAATGAAGGAACATTTACTCTTAGTAGCCTGTATAAATGAATTAATAAGTATATTCAGTCTTTACATATGATAAATGTAGAGCATGAAAACAATTTAAACAGAGACACTGAGTGCACTTGATCTGGTGATAAAATCCTTCAAGAAAAGAACAAGGTGATAAAAGGGGAAATCTGGAGCAAAATATCTTCACCAATAAATCAAAAAACTTGTTATAGTATAACTATTATTTAATGCCCCAGTGGCATGCTTGTGTGTGTTGTTTGGTCCATTAAGGGCTCATAACTTAAGGACGGTTAACATTGTATAATTATGTGTCCAGAAAAAGGTGATACTAAAGAATTATTATATCTCGTTAATAAAGCCCATAGTGGCCAAAGGCAGATAGCTGAGGCATAGTTCATATGTAGGTTGAGTATCCAAGAAAGCAACTGATGAAGATAAATTGTTTTAAAGAAACCAAATTAAAGGAGGTTAAATTTATGGATTAGAGGGATAAGCTGGCTTGGGGGTCATTTATATGTGCGGAAAGACAATCAGATTATGTCTCATGGTGCGTAAGTTTGGATCAGGCATTTCCTATGAAGATACTAGCTTTTGGATTGCAGGTGTCAACAGAGGCGACCTCATAGATAATTCGTAGTTACTTTTGGACTGCCATATTGTGGGAAGCTTCGAAGTGCGACGTTGTGGGACTATTCTGTATGTTGAATTCATCAATCATCTTTTGGTTCATGGAGAGGTGGCATGAGATGTGTGGCACAAAGTTGAGGGGGTCAGTGGGCTTAAGGGATCAGGTGGGAGGGGGGCAATTAAGAGGTTATTGGAAGGGTACTGGATTTCATTCGGCGTGTGCTATTGCTAGTAACATGTGGTGTATAAGGAAGGAGATGTCTAGGTTTGAGAGGGGGGGATGTTTGAATTGTATATTTGGGCAGATATAAAAAACAAAAATAACAGCGACTATTGCTGAAGATGCAATGTTTAAGAGAGGGACGAGGGTTCTATGCACTATGCAGAAGCTGATGAGAGCTTCAGGGCTAGGGGCTCCAGGAATACAGAAGAAGAATCTTCAATTGGTTAAATACACAAAAGGTAAACTTGATATAGGTCCGTATAGATAGATGAGCAAGACGCAGTCTCAGCGTGGCTGCAGCCTGCAGGAGGTGTAGTATTGAATGACACTGGTGACTTGGTGATGCCTTTGATACCTCATATTAGGATAAAACAAAAGTGTAAGCACATTGGAGTTTATCACGTATAATCTGAACTTCTGCCAAGCTATGGGGGTCGATGTTTGTTTAGCAAAGGTTATGTAAAAAGCAGTGAAATGAAAAACGGCCTGAGCGGCCGATTAAACGGCCGATTAATCGGCCAGACACCCAGCCCGTTCGCTTTTTGCTAAAATCGCCGGTTAATTTTTTTGTAATTAATCGGCCGTTTTTTCCCGTTTTTTGCCCGTTTTTTCCGTTTTTTGCCCGTTTTTTTCCCGTTTTTTGGCCGTTTTTTGTCCGTTTTTTGTAAATTTTTCTGTACACCTGTAACTTTATATAAACTATATGGCCCCAAGTATTACTGACTATAATATATTAAACTTAAATATCCTATGATAAGCCTAGTCTAATAGAATGCATACTTGTATGCAAGTTGGGATAATAGGGTACTGTTGTAAAGTGTAATTTATACAAGTAAAATATATGTAACTATTATCTAATTTTAGAATGCATACTTTAGTTATTTGTACTGCTGTAATGTATGACTAATTGATGATATGCACATATAACAATAAGTTAAAAAGGTATCCAATAATGAGTCTATTGTTTACTGCTTAACTATGTAAACATGTGATGCAAAAATATTTCTGAATCATGTATGTGGGGTATTTTATCTATGTCAAATCTATTGCTTATTATATTATGGCTATAATTATTGTCTTATACCTAAACTAATTGGGTGTTTTTACTGTTGGGTAGTGTGTTTAGAATCTTTATATATATATAAAAGTTCCAAAGAGTATTAGTATTTATATACATATATATGTAATTTTGTATAAAATTATATAGGAAATTAAAACCCGTTTTTTAAAAAATCGGCCGCTTAATCGGCCGCTTACCGCTTAACCAGTTACAAGGTGCTGTCCGCACGGTTACCGCTTAACGTTTTTTAAAACATTGGTAAAAAGCAAGGTTTTTATTTCATTTGGCGTGTGCTATTGCTAGTAACATGTGGTGTATAAGGAAGGAGATGTCTAGGTTTGAGGGGGGGATGTTTGAATTGTATATTTGGGCAGATATAAAAAACAAATATAACAGCGACTATTGCTGAAGATGCAATGTTTAAGAGAGGGACAAGGGTTCTATGCACTATGCAGAAGCTGATGAGAGCTTCAGGGCTAGGGGCTCCAGGAATACAGAAGAAGAATCTTCAATTGGTTAAATACGCAAAAGGTCAACTTGATATAGGTCCGTATAGATAGATGAGCAAGACGCAGTCTAAGCATGGCTGCAGCCTGCAGGAGGTGTAGTATTGAATGACACTGGTGACTTGGTGATGCCTTTGATACCTCATATTAGGATAAAACAAAAGTGTAGGCACATTGGAGGTTATCACGTATAATCTGAACTTCTGCCAAGCTATGGGGGTCGATGTTTGTTTAGCAAAGGTTATGTAAAAAGTAAGGTTTTAAAAAGCGTGAAACGAGAAGCGTGCGGACGGGACCTTGTAGCCGATTAATCGCCACGTGGACGATCAAGTGGGCGCTTTTTAGAAAAACGGATTTCCAATTCCTATAAACTTTTATGAAAAATTACATACATATGTACATAAATACTATATTTTTGAAATTTTTATACATATATAAACATTGTACAAGACAATATAAAACACCCAAATAGTTTATAACACAACTATACAACAATGATTGTATCTATATAATATAGTAAACAATATACTTGTCATAGATAAAGCACCCTACACATAAAATTATAAGTGTATATACAAGATGCAACAACAATCTTGTATCACATGTTTACATAGCTAAACAGTGAACAATAAACCTATCATAGCTAGCTTACAAACGTATTGTTACATTTGCACATCATCAAATAGTCATACATTACAGCAGTACATTTAATCAAAGTATGCATTCTAAATTAGATAATAGTTACCTATAATATACTTGGATACATCACAAAAGTACCATATCATTACAGCTTACATACAAAATATGCATTCTAAATTAGAACTAGGTATATCATAGAACATTTAATGTATGCTAGTTTAATATATTATAGTTAATATTAATCGGGGCATATAATGTACTTAATGTTATATGCTTACAGCAGTTTTTTTTTTAAGCGGGCAAAAAGCAGGAAAAAAAGTGGGCCAAAGCGGGAAAAAGCGGCCGCTTTTCTCAAATCCACTCAAGCGGCGCTTATGGCACATTTTAATCGGCCATCACCTTGTGGCGATTAAGCGGCCGCCTAGGATGCTTTTTAAAATACTGGTAAAAAGGCTCGAGGATCTTGTAAATGGGGCTTTTGACTCTCCATAGAAGATCAGGAATCAGATTAACAGGCTAAAAGGCATACTGCAAGAGTCGGTGGAAACAATTTCCTTTTGTTGGTCGGCGGCAATAGCACGGCTCAGGCACTTGAATACTGGAGCCTCCTTGATGTATTGACTATTGTCTTCACACATGAGCGAGCCATGCCACCTCATGCAAAGGCTGAGTTTTGATAGGAGGGGTACTCAGGGTTGTTATGTCAATGGATGTAGAGGAAGGATACACGTGAGTTTTTGTTGACAAGTACAGTTTTTTTTTTTTGTTATGGGCTGCTGGGCTGCATTCTTTTTGTGGAGTGTTCATCCAGGGGAGGGATCAATACATTTACCTCTTTCTTATTTAAATATAAGGATAGAAATTTTGCATGCTATATTCTCCAACAAACAGGAAACGCAATGAGACAGCTGATAACTATGTATTATATTATGGTGAAATTTACAAAGAAGTGCATGTACATATGACCTCCAAATGTAAGTCATGGTGTTGGCATAACCTCCAAATGTGCACCTCAAGGCAAATTTTCGTTCATAAATTTATGCATCACCTTTAATGTTCCTCATACCAAGTAAAGACATATAGTCTTGAGCAAAAGTTGAAAACCTTAAGCAGAAGGAATCTATATAACATTGTACTGCCACATGTTGCAATTCTTTAAGAAGATTAAAGAAGATAGGAGAAGAGAAGATACAAGAATTCTCTCCAGGATACATCACAAGATTTTAGGTGTTTTGTCTTGTTCTCCCTTTCAATATATGTTTTGACTTAGGAAAAGTCTGTGGTTCTTCCTCTCACAATGTAAGAATGTGTGAATAAACGCAACTTGGCCAAGGAGGCAATCTTGAAATTTTTTCAACCCCAAGATAAAGAACTTTGTAAAGAATAAGAGAAGGAAAATTTTGAACATGTTGTGCTAACATGCAACTCTAACAGCCATACATATATAGGTGGAGGATATGTACAAGACTACTACATGGACTTTGAGTACAGAGTCCTAATGAAACAAGTCTTGGGATTTTAATCTCGTAAACAGAGAGACGGAGTGGTGTTGTACCTTTTGGTGAGTAAAACATGCTGTTATTCTGCAGCTTACAAATCAGACTGGCTTCTATAGGATGATGAAAGAGTTTCACTAGAGTAAGACATCTTCGGAGCCTATTGAAACAAGTCTTGGGATTTTAATCTCGTAAACACAGAGAGAGAGTGTGTTGTGCCTTTTGGTGACTAAAACGTGGTGGTTATTCTGCAACTTACAAATCAGACTAGCTACTAAAGGATGATGAATGAGTTTCACTAGAATAAGACATCTTCAGAGTACATGAGGAAGGGCCACGGTGATTGGAGCATAGAATTAAATGTCCGATTTCGATGTCGTGTCCGATGGCCCAGAAACAGAAATTTTTCAAAATTTCGCACGAAATTTTGATATTTACGGCCCTAACGATTTCGACGAACAAATAAGCGAATTAAATCATGTAAATTTACCAGGACGATCTAAACGCCAAGATCTACTCAAATATGCAATAATATTTCATATTGGATATGTGGGATGGGGGTCTCCCACATTTGTAAGTGAAGGAAGCAGAACAATTTCAACAGAATTTCGATGGCAAAATGAAGGAATTAACTTATAAAATTTTGCAAACACAATGTTGAGACATAAACACACTTAGACTATATAATACATTTATATGTTTAGATGTTATGGTGGGATACATGTCTTGATGAGTGAGTGCATAAATAAACAGATCTGTCAAGTCTGCTAGACAGTTAGTTTGTTAAAAGCTTCAAGTTACAGCTTAGAACTTAAAATTTACGGTTACAAGTTCCAAACTTACCAACTACAATTTGTACAAGTCTAGTATTAGCATTTAAATAGGTTACATGGGACATTTATGCATAGATTCAAGAAAGAACTTTGTTATTTTTGGAGTATTTCTACATATCTCTATAGAAGAGTGTAGAAATTGATGAAGGTAATGTATATGGTCTAGGGATAGGGGAAACATACCTTAGAATTAATAAAGATAGCCTTTAGAAGCGAGGGATTCAACAAATTTGCCAAAATACCCAAGATGTAGCATTATCAGCTTTTGGAACAAATATCTCGAAATTTAATTTGTGTTTCTGTACCATTTCGCGAAATTACGGCCCAAACTGGGCTTTTTGGTGCGAAATTTCACCATTTTTTTCGAAATGTCGCACCTAAGGTCGAAATTTTTGTGAAATTACATCCCATTCCCTGCATTTGTGTGTTTCGCATGTCCGATCGTAGGTTTCGATGTCCGGTTGCAAAAAAACGAAATTTCGCGATTTCGATCAAAATTTTGTTCCATGGATTGGAGCACGCAAAACCAAGCGGACTTTGAAGACAATTAAAGTTGCATCAAGAGTCAAGATGACACAAGCAAGGCTGACAAAAATAACAATGAAGCACATTCAAGTAGTTCATGACCATAGAGAATACACAGGAGCACACCAAAACCTTCTTAGAACTCTCATCTCTTTCACTATCTCTCTATCTCTTCTTGCCTTTAGATTTTACACTAGTCTTCCCCTCCCCCCCTCTCTCTCACTCCTCTCCTAATATCTTCCTCTCAAACATGACATGAAACTAGGAGATGTAAGAGGCAAAGTGTATGGTGAAAAATAAGGAAGCACAGACACGTTTCTAGACACGGACACTGACACGGATAGGGACACGGGACACGGCAAATTTCAAAAATATAGGGGACGGACACGGCATTGGATGAGGGGGAAATGTTTTTTTAATATATCAATATGTGTGGATGTATGATGTATGAACTGGAATTTATTTTTAAGTTTGTCCAGATTAAGGTATCTATGTATATATAATCTTATATGCATGTAGAGGTGTGTCTTTGTGTGTGTAGTAGATATAATGTGAAGAACAAAACTAAACACGTAGTTTTTGTAAATATAGTATATTACAGAATATTTATATATATGAGGTTCATATTACTCATTTAACCAGCTTATTAGACCATAATTTGATTCATATTTATATATATAATCTTATATGCATGTAGAGGTGTGTCTTTGTGTGTGTAGTAGATATAATGTGAAGAACAAAACTAAACACGTAGTTTTTGTAAATATAGTATATTACAGAATATTTATATATATGAGGTTCATATTACTCATTTAACCAGCTTATTAGACCATAATTTGATTCATAGTATCTGACTCAATGCTTAGACTTTACATATTGTTTTTTCTTTCAACAGATTTGCTTGTAATTGTGATCAGATCTTAGCTCTATGTAACATTTTCTCAGTGATAGGACATGAACAGCAGCTGTATATTCAAAATTTGAATCGTCAAATATGGTATTACAGCAGCATCTGCTGTAGTGAAGTGTCCAGGAAGTGTCCGGGCAGTGTCCAGCTGTGTCCGGTGTGCTGAAAAAAACTAAATTGAACTGGACACGTCCCAGCCGTGTCCAAAACGTTTTGGGCCGTGTCCGGGAAGTGTCCGTGTCCGAAATGTGTCCGACACGGACACGGGGGCTGTCTAGAAGTGTCCGTGCTTCCTTGGTGAAAAATGAAAAGAGGGGATGAAATAAACAAAATGGAATATGGGTGGATCTTGTACTTCAGGATGTGACTAAAAAATGGAGGACTGACTGACTTCTAGATGAGATTGACCTTTTTTACTTGTTAGATTAAATCATTAAAAAAATACTATATTGATTATTAAGTTGAATGAAACCGGAGAAGCTCATACATGGACCATGGAGGACTTCTACACTTTGATTGGCTTTGGCCCATAAATAATGGCAAAAGTCCACAACAAAGAAAATTCCTAAAAGACCATCCACCTTAATTGTGTATGATGCACAAATGTTCATCTGCTTAATAATATGGGCATAAAACCAAACTTTGCGTCAAGCAATTGGAACCAAGGAAAGCAGCCTACAAACATGTGTCAAGAAAGGGGGGAGGTTGCAGAGATGACGAAGGCAGCCTAAACAGCAACCAACACACGTCCTCAGCCAATTTGCCACAACCCCACCCTTACGATAGGACCTACAGCAACCTTAGAGGAAAACATAGCGGTTGACTTGAAGGCACTTAAACCAAGGAACGGTGGTCAGGACTTAATGCCATTGTCGATGTCCAGATGAAAGACCCTCTATGCACCCTCTCCTTTTATACTTGCATAGAAATAGGCTAATTGCTCCACCAAAGACCCTCTCTTGTCTCCCCCCTGCTCAAAGAGAAAGATCATAAAAGGACATAAATAGTTTGATTCACATGGAAGACCATTCAGGACCTTATGTTGAAGATACCAATAAAATCTCACCTTTAACATGAAAAAATCAAGTGTGCTCGACAGAGGGCCTCTCTCCAATGATTGGCCACGCCCATACCTGATGATCATATGCAAAGATTGGCAGTGGTTTATGACTATTACATATCCCAATCCCAAGCAACACATCAGCATCATGATGACCAGTTGGAGCGGAATTTAGTGACAAGTTTCAGCATCAATTCACGATGGACTGCCACAAGGGGACTTCTTTGCAATGGACCTGAAGGTGTGAGGAAGTCGGCATGACGACCAAATCAACTAGAATGTCTGGATAATGAGCAACAACTGAAATGGAGGTGCAATGCAGTTATCCAAGAATTCACCTCATCGATTCCCAGATTCACAATAGAATTGTTGTCTAATATTAAAGACGACAATGAAGCATTGTGCTCCTCGTTTCCTTTCAGAATGCACAAAACCAATAAAAAGGGGTCCTGGCAGCTGATCTCTTGCCCCTTCTTCCTCTCATGCAAAATGGCCAATGACAATACAAGAAAGAATAGACTCTAATGACGACTAAGGGGTCTAGAATGAAGCTTGTGAAAAATTACTTGCACAACAAATGCCTACAGGAAATTGTAACAGAGACAGTTACCCATCAGTAACCACAAGACACGTTTTCTTTGAAAGTAGGACTCTGATGCAACGTGATGAAGAAGAAAGATAATGACTTTGTAGTGCGAACATGTAACTAACACATAATTTATATCCGTATTATTAACAGCACTCTTGCGTGAACTTAGTAAAGAACTCCTACATGGACAGAAGAACTCTACATAGACTCTGACTTGACTAATGGATTTGGGAGTGGTCAAGTTGTTCCTACTGCTGTAGTGATAAACACACTATGAAGTACACATACTCAGCCATGTTACGTTCCAAATCATACTATATGTTCCTCTCCATTTACTCGATCTCGATGCATAAAGAACCATAGATTCCTTTCATTGTGAGTAAAATTTTCTGAGGCTGAACTCTTTATGATCTTTAGAATAGTAGTACAGCATGCAAAACAAATGTGCTTACTGAAATATTCACTTCAAATTTCCGTCAAGTATGAGAATTAGATAATTGATTAATTTTGAACTACACCTCAGGATTATGCAGAAGATCTTCAGTGTCAACAATAGATGGTGGAGTTCCAAGTTCACAGAGCTCATTGTATATGGTCACCAAGTCAGCCAAGCCAAGCTCAAAAAAAGACGGGGTTGCAACTTTTTTAAATGAAGGCTGAAGATAGATAAACATGAAAACAGAGTTAGCTGAGCTTTGGCATACTGTGGAAGGAAAAACATAGCATCTCAAAGTATTCATAGATAGATATCAAAGCATGCAGTTAATATGAAGTTGAAAATGACAGCCAATCTACACCATGTACGTCCATCCTTTAACAACTGCCAACAAAGGCCTCTCAGTAAAGAATGTTAAACAATAAACAGGTGCACCTGTTAGATACACTGCCTAATCAGATTTAGTTGTATATAAACCATGCCGGTTCCTGTTGTAAGTTTATCAATTATACGGTGATGAATAATAAGACTTATGCTGATAGAAGGAACGAATGCCACAGAGGATTAATATTAGTATATAGACTTTCCTGTTTTTTTACTTAGTCTATTTTTCTCTTTTCTTTGTTATTCCTATGTCTTGTTTTATCCCACATGGGTTATATCTAAACCATGTGTCTTTCTCTTGTCTTATAAAAGAGAACCATGTACTCTATTTTTAATCATCTCAATAATAAGACAATTAGCCACAACTTCTAGATGGTATCAGAGCCTCCCGATCCTCCCTAACCCTAATCCTTCTTTCCCTCCCATCTACCCTAGCCGCCACCCTTCCCCTTTCCTCCCTGTTGCGCCGCACAGCAGCTGCCGCCGCCGCCACCCTTGGTCTGCCGCCGCCGCCTTGCACCCTCTCTGGTGCCGCCTCCACCACAACAGGCCCATCCCTACCTTTCTCCCTCACCGCCCACCCCTTCTCTTCCTCTCTTCTCCACCGCAGCCCCCTCTTCTTCCTCCTTTTCCAGCAGCACCCTCTGCTGCCCGCCGCCTCCACCTACCTGCCGCCGCCACCATAGCCCCACCACCGCCTATTTTCGCCACCCCGAGCACCCACCCTATCCTCCCTTCTCCTCTTCCCATCTTCTCTACACCTTTGCTCACCATCTCGTCCAGCTAAAGGCTCCTTTTCCGACCTCCGTTCAGTTTCCGACAACGCTACGTACAGCCCGGTCTTTTCCAGTTCTGGCACGTTGAAGGAGTAAATCTTTTTTTCGCATCTGCCTGCCTGCGCCTCATGGTGGAGTGTTCTTTCCTCCATGTTGGCGTAATCTTTCCTCCATGTTGGCGTAGGTCCTGCTCTTCCTTTCTGCCCCGTGAGGGTCTTCTGAGGTCCATGATTGGATCTCCTACCTACTACTACTGCTAGTCCATGTGTTGGACTTCTACTGCTGCCCTCTGCTGACGCCTGTTGTTATCTGCGCCCGTGCTCCTGCTTGTTTCTACTTGGTCCGATGGCGACTTCAGATCTTCCTCGCACTCTCTGTGTTACTACGGTGAAGCTGGATAGTTCCAACTATCACCTATGGGCTGCCTCCTTTGAGTTGTATGTTAAATCTCAAGGTCGCTACTCTCATCTGACTACAAAGGGTCCGTCTCTTCCTGCTCATGATGCTGACGAGAAGACGAAACAAGCCTATGATCTCTGGTCCAAGGAGGACTATGGGGTCATGACATGGATGGTCAACAGCGCTGAAGCAAAGATCAGCCAGTCCCTTCTCCGTCTTCATACTGTCAAAGAAATGTGGGAGCAACTCTCCCATGTTTACTCGCACCAACAGAATCCTAAGAAGGTCTTTGAGATCTTCAAACAACTTGCCAAACTGGAGTATTCTACTACTGATTCGGTCGAGGATTACTACAACTCCTGATGTGCCCTCTGGGATGAGTTCCAGGTGTATCATCCCCTTTCTACTGACATTGATGAACTTAATCGACAGCGGAACGAACTTATGTTAGTTCAGTTCCTCGCGGGCCTACCTGCTTCCTTTACTGGTGTTGTGGACCAGATTCTCTCCAGCGACCCTTTACCCACTCTCCGCGATGTACTCAAAATGGTCCAGCGTCTACCTTCTGTGTCCCAGCCCGTGCCTGACTCTTCTGATGGTGCAGCTCTCGCTGTCCTCTCTGGTGATTCCTTTCGTGGTCGCGGTCGTGGCAGAGGTCGTGGCCGCGGAGGACGTTTTTCTGCTCCTGGTCGTGGCTCTGGAATTGATCATGTTGAGTCCCGCTACTGCACTCACTACAAGCGCACCAACCATACTGAAGATCGTTGTTGGATCAAATATGGCAAACCTGACTGGGCCAATAAAGTGACTTCTGTTCAGACTGATCCTGCTCCGCCGACAGTTGACTGGATCCGCTCGGAATTTGAAAAACTACTACAAGCTCGTCTGGCGTCTTCTACTGAGGATTCAAATGCTGGTAGTGCCGCACTTCTGACTACGACTGGTAAAAACTCCTGGGTGATTGACTCTGGTGCGACTTCTCATATATCTGGCAATCCTGATTTATTCTCTAAACTGCACAAGACTTCTTTTATACCTCCTGTTACTTTAGCTGATGGTTCTAAATCACCTATTACTGGCATTGGTGATATTTGCCCTATTGGTAGTCTGCCTCTGCGCTCCACGCTTTATGTCCCGAAATTTCCTATTAATTTACTCTATGTCAGTAAAACTGTGAAGAGCCTTCGTTGCTCAATTACGTTTGATCCGGATGGTGTTTTGTTTCAGGATCTGCGCACGAGGATGACGATTGGTTCAGGCCATGAGGGACCGGATGGACTCTACTACTTGGTCGAGCCAAAGACAGCTGCATATTTGACATCATCCGTGGCAGACATCCAGTGGCATTATAGATTGGGACATCCTTCTGTTGCAAAGTTAAAAGTCATGTTACCAGATATAGTTAGTTCTGATTTTCATTGAGACATGTCAGCTTGGCAAGCAGACTCGTGCTACCTTTTCCAAAAAATTTTGTATCAGTTCTAAAGCACCTTTTGATATTATACATGCTGACGTTTGGGGTCCATGTTCTGTGGCAAGCACTTCTGGTTTTAAATATTTTCTGAGCTTCATTGATGATTTTTCTAGAACAACATGGCTATTTTTGCTTAAAGATAGATCTACTATCCTTGAAAAAATTACTGAATTTTTTGCTGAGATCCGCACTCAATTTGCTAAGCCTATCAAAATTTTTTGCACTGATAATGCATTGGAATTCATGCAAGCCTCTGTTAGCTCCTTTTGTCGTCGTCAGGGCACCATCCACCAAACTTCCTGTGCTTATATCCCACAACAAAACGGTGTCGTTGAACGCAAGAATCGTCATCTTCTCGAAGTTGCTCGTACCCTTCTTTTTCACTACCATGTTCCCCAGGTTTTTTGGCCCGAGGCGATAGACACTGCCTGTTATCTTATTAACTGCATGCCATCCTCTGTGCTCGGCAATCAGATTCCTTTTCAGATTCTGTTTCCCGATGCATCTCTTTTTTCTGTCCCGCCTCGCATATTTGGGAGCACATGTTTTGTTAAGAATCTTCGGCCAGGCCTTACTAAATTGGATCCTAGAGCAACTAAGTGTATTTTCCTAGGGTACTCTCGCACTCAAAAGGGGTACCGATGCTATGATCCTATTTCTAAAAAGTGGTTTGTGTCTGCGGATGTGGTATTTTTTGAGCATATGCCTTTCTATTCTTCGACTGGTTCTGCGCTCACTTCGGATTTACTAGTAGACACGCCTTTACCTGTGGTGGATGATTTACCTGATACTTCTGATGCTCCGATTGAAAAGCCACCTCTGAAAGTTTATCACAGAAGACCAAAGCCGAGAGCTCCCTCTATGGCCTCTCCATCGTCCTCTTCCTCTGTGCCAGATCAAACACCTCCGCAGGTATTTTCTGATCTTGATATTCCTATTAGTTTGCGGAAAGGGACACGAACGTACACTATGCATCTGATTGGGAATTTCTGCTCTACTGCTAATCTGGGTACTAATTTTGCTAACTTCACTGCGGCTCTTTCTGCTATATCTGTACCTAAAAATGCTGCTCATGCTCTTAGACATCCTGCATGGCGTCAGGCTATGGAAGAAGAAATGAAGGCCCTTACAGAACGTAATACATGGGCCCTTGTTGATCCACCTGCTGCCTGCTCTCCAGTTGGTTGCCGATGGGTCTTCACTGTCAAATACCAGCCAGACGGTACTGTTGAACGGCTTAAGGCGAGATTTGTGACAAAGGGGTATACACAGACCTATGGAGTTGACTACTTCGAGACTTTTTTTCCAGTAGCGCGCCTGAACTCTGTGAGAATTCTGATTTCTGTTGCTATAAATTCTGACTGGCCTCTGTATCAGCTTGATGTAAAGAATGCTTTCCTGTATGGTGATCTTCATGAAGAAGTATACATGTCACAACCCCCCGGTTTTGTGTGTCAGGGGGAGTCTTCTAAAGTCTGCAGGCTGAAAAAGGCTATTTATGGCTTAAAACAGAGCCCCAGAGCTTGGTTTGACAAGCTCAGCAATATTCTTCAGAAATTTTCTTTCCGGCGCTCCCAGTCTGATCATTCTGTTTTTGTGAAAAATACTTCTGCGGGTATTGTTATCCTTATTGTTTATGTTGACGACATTATTCTTTCCGGAAGTGATCTTGCTGGTATTCAGTCAACAAAGTGCTATCTGGAGAAACACTTTGTCACTAAGGATCTCGGCTCGCTACGGTATTTTCTTGGGATAGAGGTGTCCCGGTCTTCTTCTGGTCTCTGCTTATCTCAGCGGAAGTATGTTCTGGACCTCCTATCTGAAACTGGTCTTCTAGGTGCTAAACCTGCTAGCACACCTCTGAATCCAAACACCGACTGGGATGATGAGGATTCTCCTGCATATCCTGACAATCAGCAGTATCGAAGAATGGTTGGTAAACTCATCTATCTTACTGTTACACGGGTTGATATTACTGTTGCGGTTGGGCTGGTTAGTCGCTACTTGGATAAACCTCGGCAATGCCATTGGGATGTTGTCTGCCATATTCTGAAATATCTGAAAAGTTCTCCTGGAAAAGGTCTGCTTTATAAGAAACATGGGCATTGCAAACTCCTTGGCTATTCTGACTCTGATTATGCTGGCAGCAAGGTTGACCGTCGCTCTACTTCTGGCTATTGTACCTTTGTGGGAGGTAACCTTGTCACTTGGCGAAGCAAGAAGCAGTCTGTAGTTGCTCGCTCTAGTGCTGAAGCTGAGTATCGTGCCATGGCACACACTACCTGTGAACTGTTCTGGATTAGGAGCTTGCTGAAGGACTTTGGCGTTTCAGATTTGTCTCCTATTCCAATGTATTGTGACAACAAAGCAGCTACCTTCATTGCTAGTAATCCTACCTTCCATGAGCGGACCAAGCACATTGAGGTGGATTGTCATTTCGTTCGCGAAGCTGTTCTATCGGGCCAAATCTCTACTCCCTACATTCATACATCTGATCAGGTGGCTGACATCTTCACAAAGATTCTACCAAAGACGAGGTTCACTGCTATGACATCCAAGCTGGGCATGCTAGACATCTACGCTCCAGCTTGATGGGGAGTATTAGTATATAGACTTTCCTGCTTTTTTACTTAGTCTATTTTTCTCTTTTCTTTGTTATTCCTATGTCTTGTTTTATCCCACATGGGTTATATCTAAACATGTGTCTTTCTCTTGTCTTATAAAAGAGAACCATGTACTCTATTTTTAATCATCTCAATAATAAGACAATTAGCCACAACTTCTAGAATTAATATAACAGTTCTTGCTTAATAGGAGGTGCCAAATAAATTATTACTAGAAGGTGGATTTTGTGCATTAGAGTTCCACTAAACTATACCCATAACCAGCAGATCGTAACCATCTTACTACATCGAAGAAACTCATTCATTTGATGCATCCCACCCCCAACCCCCGATACGAGAATAGAAAAATACAAAAGGAAAATAGCCTAACTTGATATTGAAAAAGAATTGATCTAATTCCTTCTAGATGTCTAATGATTTTATAATCATGCAAATGAATGCCCAACAGAACAGAAATAGATATTCTTGACTTCTTGTCATACATATACACTAATTAATCAACACCACTACGCAGAGGGGGACTCCATTCTTTAGTCCAATCGGAAAGTCTGTGCTTTATCCACTCCAACTACTTGCAGGTTTTTTATCAAAGTCGGCGTAAGAAGAAGATATAGAGGGAACTGTCGAGACTCAAAAAGTATGGAGAAGACTGAGATCATCATTGTTGTCATCATCATCAAAGCCTGATGGGGACAGCCATTCCTAAAAACCAAAATATAATAATAGTCATCTATCTATCTGAAGATCTGCCCGGAGGCTGGTATTAATCAGAAAAGATCACAACGCTGATTCTTGCAAGACTTGTGATTATACACCTATATACTAACCAGATAACATATTAAGACTTGGAATTTACAATAAGTCTCTAAAATTACACTTAGGTCCCAATACTGAAATAATTGCATAAAAGATCCTAAAGCACAATAAAAACAATAAAAAAAACGAATTAAGCCTAATCACACCAGTGTGATGCCAGGATTTTGGAACCGGGAGTGAGACTTGTCCAACATCAAGGCCTCAATGCAAACCTTTGTAACAAAAGTCTCCGACTTTTACAAAAAAAGGCAGTTTTTTGTGATTTCATAGACTCCCGAATGTTCGGCACATTTAATAAGCTGGTTGTCGGTTTTTCAAAACTTTTCACGGCCTTCCCGCTTTTTTTTTGCAATTTATACGATTTTTCATGACTTTTCATGATTTTACTTGCTTGCTTTTTCTCTTTTTAAAACCATGCACAAAGAACTCCCTATATACACTAAATCCACACTCTCTTAATAGTTCATGTTGTTGCGTTGACCTTTTCCTCCTCCTCCCCTTCTTCTTTGGTGTTGTGTCTGTATCCTCAACCTTAATATTCTTCTCTTCAATCAGCAAACAGGAAATCCTCTTCTTAATTTTCAAATCTTGTTCTTATTTGCTCTTATCTATTATTACCATTACAATGTATGCTCAATGTTTCATTAGTCAATAATGTTGTTTCACAAGTTTCTATCCAATTGTTATATACATTGCTATCGTTCAAATTTTATTTAATTCTTTTCCTACTGATTCTCAATAAGATTGTATGTCTAGTAACCTTAATCGTTACATGTATACATACATACATTTATATATTACATATCGCAATTTCTGAATAGTTGATCGAACTTTGACCAAAAGTTATCGAATTTCTCCCGAATTTTCTCAAATTTTTCTGAATTGTGATTTCTACTGCCCACCCGGAAAATTGCCGAATCCCAAATTTGTTACTATGATCCAAACCATTATTTGGGCCAACTAAATGGATCCTTCATTTTCTTCAGCTCTAATTTGGTTCATATGTTCATTGAGATGTAATGTACCTCGATCTCAACTTTTCCCAAGCTAACATAGGTCCATCTCTCCCTCAACTTTTCCAAACAAAACAATATTGCTCAGACAGGTACATTTATTGACTATTGTTGCACATAACTAACTAAGGAGACTCTCACATAGCTAGTCCTGCTGCTCAAAGTTTTTCATACCCGACCTGAAGGTGGACCCGCAGAGCTCCCGGTTCACGGGTCTCTAGTTCAATCATTGAGTCGACCCGCTTGCCCGGTGACTTCACCAATACCATGACATCATACAAGTATACATACATACATACATATATATATTAATATAATATAATATATATATATATATAGAGAGAGAGAGAGAGTCGGGGTAGAATACACTCGAGTGTATAGATCACACACTACACTCAAGTGGTGATTACATATATAGAAGAAAAAAAATTACATATTCAAACCGTTGATATTCATTGTTATAACAAATACATGCTACATGCTACATGCAAAATTTGAACTCGTTTGGATTCTTCTAAGTCACTCTTTTATGGTCAACAAAATTGACGCACAAAACTAATTTGATTTATATCATTTTTTTTGCCTTTAGATGCATGACCTATAAGTGTCCAAATGAGCTCAAATTTTGCATGTAGTATGTTCATAAGATACTTAAGAAGATCAATGGTTTAGATTTTCAAAATAAATGTTGCATGATGGAAAACGACTTGAGTGTATTCGGTCTCCGCCATGGAACAAGACTTCGACTTCGAGTTGACTTCAATAGGTGTGGAAGTGGAAGTTTGTGGAAACATCGAGGAAACTTCGAGGATTTCTACAACCAAACTTCGACGCAATTTTGACAAAAAAATAAACTCAAAATAATGATTTCATGATGAAAATTTATAGATTTCATCAAGTCTATCTTAAAAACCAAATATATGGCTATATATAGCCATCCATACATGTTTACATATAAAGAAAAACACAGTCACGTGCAATGCAAAAGACATCGCCTTAGTGTCAACTTTGACAGGCAAGGAAGTGGAAGTTGTGGAACATGTAAGGAAACTTTGAGGAAGTTTTGGACTAACACTTCGAAACAAAATAAGCTAAAAGATAGTGAGATTGTTAGGGAATATGGCATAAAACATCAAATTTTAGTGAACACATACTCCGTCTATAATCTTCTATGTGAAATGTTTCGAACTTAGATTTGTTCTTAAATGTGTTATGTATCTACAGAAGTCCCAATTGGATCACATTCTAGAATTAAAAAACATGAGCTTATTTTCAAATACATCAATTTGTCAAGAGGGGAAAAAGTAACGAAGGTGAAATTTTATTAGGTCCACCAAATTTTGCAAAACTTGTGGAAATCTAGTAGAGGAATAAACTTATCATTGCTCTTTAGTTAGAAACCAAGGAAATAATCATCTCAATGTGAAGAATGGTTTCTTACAAGTTCTTTATTCCTTCACTATGTGTGTAATAATAATAACTACAAAGATCATCGAGAAGATGGGAGGCTTTGAGCTAGCTAAGTCAATTTCGTCACCAAGTAGGCTGAATTCATTGACACATGTCAACAAGTAGGCAACATCGATGTCGAGGAAGTTTACTAGGTTTCGACATCGACAGGCGTAGACATATGTAACATCGAGGATATATCGCCAGATGTCGAGGATGTTTAGTACCATGGTCTCCGCTACACTCGAGTGCATTCCAGCTTGACTCTCTCTCTCTCTCTCTCTCTCTCTATATATATATATATATATATATATATATATATATATTTCAAATAGCCACATATGGGAGTATATATTAACTATACATTAAAAAAATCAATAAACATAATACAGGAGCCAAACATCAATCATTTGATGCATTAATGGAATAGGCAAAATGATTTTTCAAACAATAATCTAGTACACAACAAGAGTAGTATTTAGAAAACAAATCATAAACAGCATGGCAGTTATGTCTAAGACTAAAAGACTAAGTCTAAATCGATGGCTCAATAGCACAAACCATTGGGGAGGTAAGAACCGTCTGGATCGACCAAAACCAGCCTGTCAGCGGTTTGACCAGGCAAGTTTCCGGGTCAATAGTTTTTTTGCCCCAAAAACGGGTTTGTGACCCATCCGACCCGCTACACTGGCCGGTGACGGTTCAACCGATTGAGCTGGCCAGTCCAAGTCGGATTTGAAAACTCAACTAATGCTATCCACTCTCAATTTATTTCTGACATAATAAGTTCAAACATGATCTTTATCAGATTTCTACATATCCATAGTACATTCTCTTTCTACCAAATTCAACGTGTTAGTACCTAGTTTCTTCACAACCCAAAATTCACTACACAATAACATGGTTGGGCGAATAGTTATTCTAGAAAGTCTAACTTTCAGTTTGAATGGAATCTTACATTCGCATGATATAAAACCCCATTCCATTTTGCCTGACATGCATCAATCCTATAAAAGGCATCCTCTTGTATTTCACATTCAATATAAATAACGGACCCCAAAAGCCGAGGGAGTAGTAGCTCGGTGGAGAAGGCACGGGCTCCCCAAAGTAGGGATCCGGGTTCAAATCCTCAGTTGCGTAATTTCAGCGATCCTCGGTCCAGTCAAGCAGCTCGGCCTCTACGTGAGTTTACCTTGCAATCCCCAATGTGCGGGTAGTTGGGGGGAGCCGGCAGTTTACACTATCCCCGGGGGGGGTTCACAATCATGGCCCGTCTTCGGGTGTGGTCCCATGTTATTAAAAAAAATGGACCTCAAAAACCTTTCAATCTAAGTGGGATCTTGTGGTCACATCATATTACATTCGCACTACTCCATTTCACCCAACCTACATCAATCTAGTAAAAAGTAATGAAAGAAAACATTGATATATTGCAAATTTAAACCCCTTCTATATATAAGAGGGGGGCACAATTACAAACTTGACCAAACCCTAATGGGCCTGTAGAATCTGTAATGGAGAACCGAATGAATAAAATCTAAGACTAATTATCAAGATCCAAACTAATCTAAAATAACTAATCAAAAGGAATAATATTCATCAAAAGATTTCATTCATCAAGTCTATTTTTTTGAGTTCATTACACAGACTATACATAACAGTTTAAACCCAACTCACTAGACAACTAGCCAATGTGGTACTAAACCACAAGCTTTACAAGACAAACTAGGAAAATATCAAATAACCCCTAAAACACAAAAGAAAACTAATAAAATATTACAAAAAATACTAAAAGACTATTTAAAAGGCTATGCTCATCCTACATCACTCTAGCCCATATAATTTTAGACCCATTTCCTTAGTAAACTATTACAAACTCTAAGATTGTCCCTCGAGATGGAGCATAAAAGAATCACATGTCCGTCTTGCATAATAGAATAAACAAGATAGGCATAAACTTGACCTACAAATGCAAATAAAATGAAGATACTAAACTCAACAGAGACATTTGCACTCCCCATGGATCCAATCTCCTCTAAAGATGACATTCTTGACACCCCCCTAGAAACAAATAATCACCAAGTCAATAAATGCAAGTGCAATAGACATGGACCTTCGATCTCATCTTAGAGTGCTTTGCACTTCCCATGGATCCAATCTCCTCTAAAGTTGACATTCTTGACACCCCCCTAGAAACAAATAATCACCAAGTCAATAGATGCAAATGCAACAGACATATGGACCTTCGATCTCATCATAGAGTGTGCAGTGGAGTAGAAAATGGATGTAGACGTGTACAGAATTCATCTGAGTCATCAACAATGTCATTGAAGTAATTCCCATCAAGAAGCACCATTCTTAAATTGAGACGCGGTGGTTGGTACAGGAGTATTATTACAAGAAGACTCAGTTCTAGTAGGTGGTCGGCGTGCTTAAAATGGACGCATTGCTATGGGAAGGATACACTACAGCAGGTGGTTGACATGCTTGACGGAGTACTGATAAATAAGTAACTAGATGACATAGCCACAGGAATTTTCTTCTATGATCGACAAGTGTACTAGACGTGCAAAAACAAATATGCATAGCTTCAAGATGCTATAATATGACATACTACATGTTCCGTAGAGAAAACAGCTATATGGTGATTGTCGTGTTTCGACAAATGGCAACTGCTAACTCAGTAACATGATGCACCGTCGAGTGGAGACGTTATCAATCGAGAAGAAAGTGTGATGAAAATTGAGAATTTTTTTCTCCCCTTGATGGTGGTAGGAGAGGGCGCAGTCTGAAAATGGATCATTGGACGACGATCACAAGAGATGAACAAGTGTCTAACGATAACATGTCTCCCTTTCTTCTTCATCTATACATGTCTTCTCTTCACTTGATATGCTTCTCTCCTCACTTCCTCTCCTCCTCCATGCTTCTCTCTCTCTTTATATCTCCCCATAACACAAACTACGAATAGATTATGAGAGTGGTTTCGGTGGAGAGTCAAGGAGCAACCCAAATATGGTTAGGGGGAGGGAAGGTGTAGCACTTGAGATAGTAATGTTGCAGTGGAAGCATAATTCACACCCCCTGATTTGCTAATACATAGATAGATTGCAGCAAGACTAGCCAAAAGATGGATACTCATGATGTTAAAAGACAACCTTGTATCTTGGACAGAAGTCACATGACATGTAAAAAGGAACACTGTGTGTCTGGACTCTGGACTTTGCTGAAGAGCATGAGAAAAATATGACACAATGTGTGTCAAATCAATGCCACGTACAAGGGTAAATGTGTTCTTGACCTGCATTACATATAGGCAGACATGCCATGTACTTGGGCTAAACATCGTGTGAAAACCGAGGCTGACGAACGTTGTAGCTCCTGATGACATGGTGTGTACATTGTTTTGAATGTCGATGGCAGCTACCGCAGTTGATGACTTGGCATGTACTTGTGTTGCCTGCCATATCAGATGTTGATGGTGGTTGTTGTACTTATACCCAATGGCACAACGTGCTGTTGGGCTACATATTGTGTCGGATGCCGACAGTGGCTGCTATGTCGCAACACAAGAGCGGCAATTGTGGACGTCATCACCTCGCTGGAGTATGGTGGCTTGAATCTAAATGGTCTTTGGACAGTGAGAGTGGAAGCGGTTGACAATGCAGAAGCCCATGCCTGGCATATCCACATATTTTGACACCTTTAGCTGCATGTATGGGCAGAGCACGATCTTGCTATCGACCGCTTCACTATACCTTGCAAATTGTTGACAATGAAGGAAGGGAGTGCCACCTTGAATGATGATTTGAACAAAGAATGAAATGTCATGTCTAGACAATGATATAGAGACAAGAAGGGGATCCATGCCAGCTAGCTTGTCTCTCCCTCTTGTTTTCTCTTCCCGCATTAGGGTTCGATCCTCTGAATTGATACCATGTAGAAAGTAATAAAAGGACATTCGATATATTACAAAGGCAAAATTGACCTATACTATTGATTCCCACTCATATAACAATAGACTCAATTACTTTATTAACTTTCATAACCTATGTTCTATTAAAAATGTCCTTGTACTCCCCCTTTGATATGAATAATGGACCCAAAACCTTTCAGTTTAAGAGGAATTGTGTGGATGCACGACATTAAAGTCACACTCCATTCCACGCAACCTGGATCTGCCCTATGAGAAATGTCCTCTTGTATTTCCCCTTCATTATAAATATGGACAATAAGTGATGAAGATTATAATGTTGGAACATCCACTCCATGGCTCCATTTCATTCCAAGCTTCTAGATTGACTAAGACAAAGCATACCATGTGGAATAGATTAAGAGAAGATTCTCATTCTATATTAATCATTGTTAACAGAGATTCTCATATATAGGAGTTCAGGAGATGTGTTATATTTATGTGGTAAATAAATCCCACTTAAGTATGATACGAGTTGGGAGGTGCATGCATAAGTGGGCCTAAGCCCAATAGGTAATATTGTCGATTGCCAACACTCCTCGTGCTGGAGTACACCATGCGGTCCCCAGCATGTGACTCATGTGATGGCATAGAGCTGGAGGCAGTAGTATGGTGAGGATATCAGCAAGTTGGTGATGACGAACAAACAAAGTGATAGTCCACCTCGATATGTCTAGTCCATTCTTGGAAGAGTGAGTTATTGGCAATATCATTAGTTGCTTGGTTAATGTCGTAGAGAGTAATTGGAGATAGGTTGGGATTGTCAAACTCGAATGGATTGATAGGACCCATTGTAGATCGAATTGGCATGTACCATTGCCTTGTATTCAGCCTCCGTAATTGACCTAGCGGCTACCATCTATTTCTTGCTACATGCAACTAGATGTTTGCCACCTATAATTCCATCAAGTACGATGTAGAATGCAGAAGTGTTTCTTATCCCGACGACATTCATAAAGGAGGCCACCTATAAATTTCACAGACTAACCACTTAAAATGTGACACTATTTTAGTCATAGCCTAAAGCCTAAAACAGTTTGTAGGTTATGAGTGCATATTGACTATTCAATAGTAAATACGTAACGCACACTTTTGTCATATCAAAGGATGATATAACCTAAATACGATTGTTTTGGTTGACAAAATCCCATCAATTTTGATGAAAAACAGCTTTAAACAAATCTAATATATGTTTGCTCAGTTTATAGACCAAAACGGCAATTTCAAGCGAATTACTGAAATATTAATAGAATAATCATTTGATATCCTGTGTGCAAATGGAATTCCGTGGATATGTCAATGATTTTTTGGAAGAACCAATCATTGGCCTTTAAATTGTATTTTTTTTTATTTTACGGATAGATGACTTCTTACTTTCAAGGATGCATGAAAACTGTTATCGTTGTAGTATCGGTCATACTCTTGTATCCCGACTCCAATATCTTCACTCACATAAAGGAAACCCCCACACACTCTAGGGTTATGTAATACATGCAAATTATTCCTTAATCATGCCTATTTGTTTCTAAAGACTACGTATGCAGAATTTTATGATTAATCCCTTAGTTCTAAGTCAATGTAGCTAGAAATCATTTGTCAAAGTTCAGAAGAAACTCAATCAAATTCCATTTTTGAGCATCCAAATAGTGTCGAAATGGGACAACGTCTATGCATTGTACCAATATTTTTCTTTAAAAATACTTTTGTTTTGAATCTTGTGAAATAATATATGATCTTTTCTTAATCAAAGAACATACTTATTCACAGTAATGCATAATTCATATTGATTTGTTTCAAAGGATATTTTGAAGTATAAATTTCTTACTTTTCTTATACAAGTTAAGAATGAGAAAATTAAAGAGTAGAAAGAGTATGATTTCACACATAGAGAAGGTGCAAAGTAATTAGCCTAAAAAACATATTATCCCAAATAGATAGAAGCATTTCCATATACCAGCCTATCAGATTTTCAAAATATCAAATGAGAAAAGTGTGCTTAAACAGTTGCAAACATGTAAACTGTTGAAATATGCCTCAGGCCCTCAGGAATTTATATCCGCCTACCAGAATACACATTGGGTTCCTAATGAGTATAAAATGCTTGCCCTTCCTCATCAAATCACTCGTCAAGTTAGAGGTTCGTTGTTTGGCTATATGCTGTTCAGAAAAGCAAACAAAGAGTGAATCAGTTATTGAGATTATCGAGAATTACTATTTCATAACAAGGTTTAAACATGCCATGAGATAGGAAAAATCATTTACATTGCCGTAGATTACGTCCATGTATTATGACTTTATACAATGGTTAAGTTGGGACTGCATAATATTCGAAGGAACACGGATAGCAAGGAGACATTATATCATGTCAGGAATTTAAAATAACATAGATGCGCAACAGTTTTGATATGAGTAAATGTCTGAGCCATCTCTGCAATTTTGAACTCTTCACTGACAACATATAGCATTAGCATAAGCCCCAGATTACATCTACTAGTAGTGATTCAAATTTATTTGGATCATATGAGCTGCACCTCTAAGTGGCAATGTCTTTGAAAGTAATTGACTCAAAAAAGGTAGATAAATCCCATGGTATTAAGAAAGTATATATTTCATTTATTGGCGGTAGAAAATTGGTGAAGATACCAAGCAACATTTTAAATAAACTTTAACTAAGGGCTCAATCATTCTCTTTTAAGCAACAGCAATGCTTTTCATCATTGTTGCAACAAAGAGTAAAATCGTACGTATCATGAGAAATAATGTCCATCTTCTTGTGTATAAGCGATATGTTAATCTTAGAACACCTAAAAGAACTCCATACTAGCAGACTGTCAGTTGTAGATGACAGTAGATAAGTAATGGTTACATGTGCGCATGATTAAACATGTAAGGCTGCTTTTGGTATAGAAGCATACCTTGCAGTATCTATACCTCTTCTTCCCAGGGCCAAAAATGACATCGCTCACAACTTTATTACCATCAGAGTCCTGTGAATAGAGATTAACCAATGATTATGCATGAGAACATGAAATATGAAGTACATATTGCAGAAGCACCAAAAGAACAAAAAATGTGTCTCATACTATATGCCTATGCAGAATATAGATTTCAGTAATCTGATTTAATCGATTTGAGAGAAGAAGAAAAACATTCAGCAAGAGAATGCAGCAGAAATGTGTTATGAAACATTTCTGAATGGCCTAAAATTTTAAAATGTAAAACTAAGAAAAAGATTGGAAGATACACAAGGACAGGTGAAAGTAAGCAAAATCAACATAGAAGTTACTGATGCAGTAAAAATAAATTTACCATTTTGGAGAGGAGTTCGTCACGGTATGGCCTTTCAACACCATAAATCCTAAGGAAATTGGCATAAAGGGGCTCATCAAGCACCTCGATATCATCTCTCTGGAACAAGGTGAAACAAAAGGGTATTAAGACGGAACAAAATGTGCTTCTTGAATGATGAATGATCGACAGATTGGAATGAATAGCCTCCACGAGAAGACAACACGGCGTTGGTCCATGTCAGCAGAAGAATAGAGTAGACTAGAAACGCAACAGTATAGCAATACTCACTAAGAAATGAGCTAGATTGTAAGCAGGAACCAGCAATGCTGGTAAAAAGCGTTAATAAAGGTTCTATTACTAGTTATTAAGTTGGTTAACGCATGGGAGAAGGATCCAAACCTGAGCAAAGGAGTACATGAGGCTGGTGCTGAGCGACCTGGGAGCGGACCAAGAGTGGATCACCTCAGTCTCCACTGCCCCCCCGCCAATCGCGGCAGTATCAGTAGCGTCTTGGTTCTCTCTACCCATGGATGAATCCAGCTGTTGACGACGAGTATACTGGAGAGAAGGAAGGTTGGAAGGTCGGCTCGTGAATTCTCGGTACTGCAGATAGCCTCAGGAGAGGATAGCGGGGAAAGGATATGGGTATGGAAAAAATGTCAAGTTGTCAACAGCTCACAATTGGATTTCCCGCCTTCAGTAATACCCTCGCTCGATTTTCCGATCAACGCCACAGGGCGACACTTCGCCGTGGTGACGCCGATACCTCTGGTTCGGCCAGGCGCATTGCAGCGTCTCGGGGAGGATTGCAAAATTATAAGCGTCGATGGTCAACCGGGAATGTAGGCCGGGAAAGAGAGGTCCGCCGACGACGTAGGAGAGAGTACGGCAGGAGCTGGCGGACTGGAATTTTGGGAGAGAGCGTGAAAGGGTAACGAACAGGCTGAAAAAGTTGTCGCGGCTGGAGAAAGATATCTGAACCCCAGACTGAGAAGTGAGTCAGCTGGCACTACACTAGGATCATTGGGATTTGGGAGCGCACTTTTAGATAATCTAAACTACATCCGTATGAGCAGTTTGGCTTTGTTAATACTAATGTTGTTCAAAGATGCCGTCCAAATCTCAGTCGTACAATCTAAACAAAACCCCAAGTATGAGGTGGTGAACAGTTGGCCTTTGTTAATACAATGTTGTTCGAAGATACCCCTTATGTACAGGGAATCCCTCCTAACCAATAGCCTTCAAGGGATACTTTATTCCATTACAAAACATTTTGCATATTTACCCTTTAGCTGCAACACACTCAAATTGCTGCGCGGATATGCAATTTTCAATGTTGACTTTCCGTCCATATGAATGTTCTCGAATAACTACATTTTTCTTTCTCATGGTACCACTTCTTTTCCTTAATCTAATAGATCCCATGTGCTAAGCACGTGTCTTATATCAGAGTTTGATGGTAATGTAAACCATATATGTTGATACCACATTGATCATTACATGCCACCTAATACATGAATTATATTTACATATTTATGTGGATCTTGAAGCATCATACTATTACACGGTGTATGATCTTTATATGACCACATAACACAATTAATCTCAATCACCATTCTAGCTACCCAAGTCCAACCAAGTGACATACGCATGAGCACGTTTTCAGTACATGAGTTATTGTTGACATTAATATAAAACATATATCTAGATAATGTAAATTGACTTTTACATGTCACTTAGTACACGTATTATCATATCTCTTCCCGTTTTCAACTAAGACATGTATGACAATTCAGTTGGTAGATGATTCCACAGACGGAACACACTCACATGGATGCCTTGATATGCTATTTTCAACTATGAATTGTCTTTGCTTGACACGTTCTCGGATAACTTATAATTGTTCTTTTACATGTACCACTTCTTTTCAAGACATGCTAAGCGCGTACTTTACAAATGGGCTCGTTTATTACATGAGTAAGGAACGTGGTTCATAGTTTCTCATTTGTAAAATATTTTTAAAATATATTTTTTATTTTTATCTTCAATGACACATTGGATTACTCAAAATGTTAACAATACATTGTCAAAAATATTCTAGTTATAACAACAATGAAGAAACCAACCAACATCTCTTTGGAGGGTTCCAGAGACCATTCAGATGTTACAAAGATTCTCTTTGTAATAGCAATAAAGAAACTAATCAATATCTCTTCTTCGGATGTCACATATCCGGACAACTCTGGACTCACTACACCACGGGTCACCACCATTCTTGCACACCCTCTTCTCAATACCTTCCACAGGCTTCGTAACACAAAAAGTTGACATGAGAGATGTAGGCAACATGACACCCATGGTTACCTACGGTTGGCTTTCCGGTACTGGGCCACAGCTACAGACCATATGACTGCTATCCTTCAAGCCTGTGTGATCGGACTTAAGATAGCTGATGAGCAGAATATACACTTATCGATTTTAGAGACCGATAATAGATATTTGCATGACATTTTATGGCAAGGTGCGGTAGAGCCTTGGAGGAATACGTCTATGGTTAGAGAGCTTAGACAGGTGTTGTCGGACGAGGTGATCATAGGATCGTTCGTAGTGAGCTTAGTAAACTCCATTGCCATTGAGCTTGGACGATGGGGATGCAATTGTGACGACGCCTTCGCATGCATGGACCCTAGCCTTCTACCCGTGAAGATTAGGGGCATTAGAACACATGTAACAACAAAAAAATTGATAACCACAAACTATTGATTTAGCACTTATTTCAACAAGTGGATGTCTTTTATCATGAGTTCTCTCATTGCAGCTTGCATCAGAGACTGAACACACAAAGAGCAGTACAACCTTGAAGTTGGACGCAACGCACTCAGAGTCTCTATTGATTCAAAATAAAAACAGCCTACATAACCATCTTTATGGAGTTTAGAAATGCACTCCTCGTTTATGTTCCCTAGACAAAGAGCGAAAGATACATTTTATTTGATTCATTGAGTGTTAACTTCTTGGTATTTATTTGATAGACACTTATCTCAAGATATAATAAATAACGTCCGTAAGACATAGGGGAACTATAATAAAATATGTCATATCTACAAATGGAAATATGATTATTCTTATTAGAAACCCAAAACCATTCTTGTATAAACAAGATACATAAGTAATATGTATATATATGATAGGTACAGACTAGCAGTTCTCTAACTCTATTACAAACCCTCTGTGCATAGATAACCAATACATGTCTACTAAAGTAGCAACAATTCTTGCTCCATTTGCAATGCATATTTCACCTCCCATTCATTCACATATCTAATTCTTTTTAAATCCTACATATTTGAGCATATGTGAGATCCACATCCAATATCAAATACTCATGATGAAGAAGTAGATAAGTTTATTTCAATAACATATATACCTGGATTAGATATCTATATCACATTCTTCTTATTCTTCAATTCTTCATAGTAGAGAGGGTAATTTCCCTTCCAATGTTCAACCTGGCGACAATGGTGACAATTTCCCTTAGCCACTCCTCTTTTTGCTTTAAGTGCATAATACTTCTGACTAGATTTAGAATCTTTCTTAGCTTTTCCTTTGCCCTTTATTTTCCATTTGGTAATCATCAACATGGAATTGGGGTTGTCTTTCACTTGCCCCTCAACAATTCTCAACATGCCAAATATCTTAGTCAACAACTTATTAAAATTGTTCATGTTGTAATTCATGAGAAATTGCTTGTATGAATCCAAAATGTTTGCATGATAATATATGTGGCCAACTCTTGACCTAAAGGAAATATCAATCTTGCAAGACTTTCCACATACCTAATTAACTTAAGTACATGGGGTCCAATTGAATCATCTTTAACCATTTTGTACTTAAATAGGGACTTGGAAAACCATAACTCTCTTTCCTTGCTTGTTCTTGATACATATTCCTAAGATATTATATTATCTCAATAACATCCATGTTCTCATGTTTCTTCTGAAGTTCATGGTTCTTGGAGAAAAGCATCAAGCATTTAATGTCCATATAGTCATCAAAATGCTTCTTGTTATGCCTTCGTTATTCCTTGAGAATGGTTGATATTCCATGAATCAATATGTTGGGCCTTATTGTGGTAGAGAATGCTATGTTGGGCCTTGTTGTGGTCGAGAAGGATATGTAGGGCCTTGGTGTGCCTGAGAATGATATGTTGGGCCTTGTTGTTGCCAAGAATAATACGATGGACCTTGTTGTGGTCTAGATTGAATGATGGGACCTTTCACAACCAAAGATGGTTACTTGTACCTTGAACCAGTATCTTGATATTTATGAATATTTTTATATTATCTGGTTATTAGTCTTGATTAATATGTCAATTATATCTCTTTGCATTGTTTGTAAGTTTCTGATACAACTGAAATATGAGGAATTGCTTAATTATCAAGTGTAACCCTAATCATGCAATTCCCTATGAGCGTAGAGCTATCTCAATGTAAGAATTTGTTGGATAGTGAAACAAATTTCCTTGTAGCAATCTCATATTGTGAAAAGGAACTTAGAGTCATATAATATTGAGTATATGTGGGTGTGAGGAGGCTTTTTCTCTATCATCCTGGTTTTAAGGTGTTCGAGAACAGATGTGGTTGTGCCTCAGTTTATGTGTGATTGAGAGTGGTTGTGATCGAAACTTAGATTTTAGGATCGTATACCTTGGTTTTTGGTGTTGTGGCATGTGTAACTAGGAGTAGGTTTGGTTATTAATAGGTTGGGTTGTTGTGGCATTGTAGTTTGTCACTAGTATTGTAACATCCCTGACCTGGGTTATAAGCTAACCCTAGGTGTTTTGCCTAAATATGAAATTATATGTTTGTAATTATCCTTTAGTATGTAATTAAAGCTCCTATGGGACATAGGTTTTCATTTGTGTCCCCTATGAACAATGTTGTAGTATTGTTTTGCATACAGGGACCTATGTACAATTTACCCAATCAGAGGGGTTAACTTGCAAATTACACATGTTTATATGTTCCTTTAATGTTGAGACAACATAAGAATGAATATGATGAAGTATAATGGATTTCCCAAGCCTGGGCATCAAGATGCAGCTTGTGGAATGATCCTTATGCTTAAAAACCCTAATTTTGGAGTAAAGTGCAATTTACCCAAATTATGGGGAGCAACTTGTAAAATACATCTTCTAGAACATCTAGTATGACTCTTGACATCATTTAGAGTAGAAATGATGAAAGGAGCACACCAATGAAGTAATCAGATAAAAAGAATTATCTTTGTAGTAGTTTCACCTAGTATGAGCATGAAGACCCTTCATATATGTATTCTAGTTGAAAGATGGCCTTCTTTACCCTTAGATCTTGAGTTTAGATGGGCTTTGCATAAGATTTGATGTCTTGGACGTGCCTTAGAAATAAGGAGGGACTTGGATGAGAATTCCATGTTCTAGAGGTCCTTAAGGTGGAAAATAGCCTAAGGTATATAAGCCTAGTTCCCTTGCAAACCAACTAAACGTATCTTTTCACCTCTTCACTTCTCATCTTTCTCAAAATGGCCAAGGCAGAGCTTTGGACTTCAGGGAGACGACCAAGTAGTTCTAAGGTGAGTAGGAACCATCTTCTAGCTCGGATTCTTGGATGAATTCATCATATAAGGTTGGTTCTATGGTTAATTTACTTAGATTCTTTGTTCTAGCCGATCATCCCCATCTTTTCCTTGGAGAATCACCTCTGGCCGAGTTGTGGAGCTCAAGACGCAATTATAGGCTTGAAGCTTGGAAGCTTGGAGCTCTAGGAACAATGTTCTAAGGTGGGTTTTATAATTCTAAACTCCTTGCTTTATATACATGTTTTTGTTCTTGCAATTTATGCTTTAGTACTTCTTCTTCTACCTCCCTTCTTCCTTGCACCTTTGCAAGCAAAACGGTGGAGAAACCGACCTGAACAGAGGTTGAAGATGATGGGCGTGAATTCCTAGGTAGCTTTATCAACCGACCTTGGACCCTTTTGGTCCAAACGGTTGCAAATCGTTTAAGGTCAAACGGTTTCAAACTGTTTGATCTCAAACGATCTTGCAAGACCGTTTGGATCAAACCGGTCTCAAGACCATTTGATAGAGTTGACCAAGGGACGACCGTTTGAGGGTCTGTTGGTAACATATTGAATTTCATTCCTACAAAGATTCATAATCTAATTCTTAACCAATTGAGAGTTGAAGGCACTTCAACACCCTAAACCTAATCGAGCTGAAATTGCTGATTTCAAGTATAGATTTTGTTGAGTTTTGGGTTGAAGGACCCAAACGGTCTCAAGACCGTTTGGGGATTCATCCAAACGGTCTCAAGACCTTTTGGTGACAACCCAAGACCGTTTGTAGGTCTAGGGTTGAGCTAATTTGAAGAATTGAGGGTCCAATTGCAGATAAGTTGATGAATTGATAAAATTGCTCATTTGAGACCTAATTAGGGTTCAACCCTTATCCAACCGACTTGGTTTTTGGTCAAACTTTGGGCAAACGGTCTCAAGACCGTTTGGAGGTCATCCAAACGACCTCAAGACCGTTTGAGCCAAGTTTGGGCCCAATTGGAGGTCAATTGATAGGTTCAACCTTGATTTGATTCACATTGATGAACATTGATGATTATCCGATTGAAACCCTAATTTAATTGGATTTAACCCTAATTGGCTTTCAATTGAGGGTCAATTTGGTGTCCAATTGATTAAGACTAATCCTAATTGACTCAATTTGTAAGTGGTTAGCTTGGATTTAGCCAACTGAAGGCTTCAACAGAGATATACATAATCGATTGTAACTTTTGAACCATGTTGGAGGTCCAAACGGTCTCAAGACCGTTTGAGGCCAAACGGTCTCAAGACCGTTTGGGCTCAAACGATCTCAAGATCGTTTGGACCAATCGATCTCAAGTCGTTTTGATCAAACGGTTTCAAACCGCATAAGTTCAAACGGTTTGGAAGTCAACCTTTCCAAACGGTCAATGCACCCAAACGGTTTGGACAAATGACCTTGAGGTCATGCGGTCTTGGAGTCAAACTTAGCAAATGGTCAACGCATCCAAACGGTTTCAAACCGTTTGGAGGTTGAAGGTGTGCAACCGATTGAAGGCTTTAGGGTTGTAATTGATTAGTATTTTGAAGGCTGTAATTGGTTCAATGGTGACCTAATCTAAACCCTAAATATAACTTAGGACATTAAGGGACTAAGTGATTAATGATTTGACCCATGATGGTGATCAATGGGGTAGTTTACCAAAATACCCTTGAGGGGTTCAATTGAGTAATACCTTGTTCTAATTTAACCCTAATCACATGATAGTGATGTTTTGGCTTATGATAGTCAATGAGGACTTGACCTAACCTGATCTAGAGTGGTGTAATCACCATCTACTAGTAAGAGGAGAGAGAAAGTATCATAGGAGAGAGAAAGTACCCTTTTATGGTGGAAACTCAAGAAAAGTACCTTCAATACACATGAATGTGCATGTTTAGGGTATGATCCACCTATGTGAGATCATGGAAACCCTAATTATGATAATTGATGAATCTTAATCTTATCTAAGGACTTTAATGATGATTGTTTCTCATACAAGATGATGTTATGAGATTAAATCACCATGATGTGAATAGTAAACCCTAATTCTAGGGTGATGACATGTAATGTGAATAATGAACCCTAATTGATGAAAATCAGGAAACCTAACTCTTGAAAGAGTAGGAAGATACAACTTCATTCAAATGAATTGTTTACTGCTATCAGTTGAACTAACCATGCAGGTTTCTATATAAGGATGATCATATCCAGGTAAGGATTATGATACTATATTCATTGAAAGCATGCTTTAGCTTTATGAAATAGTGAAATATCATGATGCCTTGTTAGTGGCATCTTATGAGATTGATGGGCTATGAGGGCCATGAATATCATCAAGGTCATGCTTAACAGATGACTTGTGATGAGATGATTAAGAAATGATAATTGATGTGAGTTAGACTTGTTACATTTAGTATTCTATTTTTCATAGCTGCCATGCCAGTGATTAAATGTTTGAGAACATGTATGATGTTAAAAGAATACTGAAATGTACATAACTAATCAAGTATAATCATACCATGTAGAGCCCTGATCATAGATCCATCATTGTCAGATACCAAATGATGGTGAAATAGGTTTTCCCAAGGGAACTCCTGGAGCACATACTTTTGAGTATGTGGGGGAAATGGATGCGTAAATCCTTACATCCTAGTGTAGGAATTGATGTAGATGAATAATCCATCAACCCTTCACTACAAATCCAAACTAAGAGATGTACCATGAATCTCCCAAAGAAAACACAAACACCGCATCGGTGAGAGATAAACAAGAAATCTTTCGATGATGAAGAGAGTACAGAACGCCACTGTAACTCTAAAATAGTGAAGGACCAGATTACCCTGGTAAGCTATAACAGCAGAGACACAAGATGTCCTGCAAGAAATCCTCTTATTGACTGAGGAGGATGAGGTCATAAGAATCCGACTCTTTTAATGACCTATGTATGATACCGATGCAACTTACTAGTGATCGGTTGGAGTATGAGGGGTATACCTCATCTCCACATGGCATAATGATGTTTGTAAAACATAATCAGCCGCGTAGTATAATTGCTTAGTTTAAGCTACAAGATTCTTGAATGGTGTTACACTGCATAGTAGATATGTTCTTCACCTTATCTATATGTTGATATTCTGCTTAATACCTCTCTGCTGTTGATTACTTTAAATTGCTTATATTGTTCTTTGACTTGCTATATAAAGCTTCTAGTTGAGAGTTATAACTCTTGTTGGGACAATTTGTACATTGTCTCACCCCGTAGACTTCAACTTTTTAGGTGGTCGTTGAAGACGGAGGAACCGGCCTACAGGTGACCAATCCCAGCAGCAGCACCAGGAGCAGCAGTGAATCTCAGGTGGAGATACTGACTGCTGAGATAGTTGTTAGAAAGTCAGTCCTATGCCGTCTCTGTACTCTCAGGTCCTAGGAGTTGATGGTCTGAGATTTTGGTTTTATCTCTTGAGATTTTGTATCATGATGTATATAATTACTCAAGAAGTAATTATCAGAGATGTAAACAGTTTAATCCTTTTTCTATGAAAGAAGTTTTAAGGTTCCAAGCTCTTATCTCAAAAAGTTTAATTTCCCGTGATTTTTGTCTTCCGCTATTAATCGATTGCTTCCGCTAAGTTTAAATCGTATTTATATCGTGGTTTTGGAGATCGGAGCCCACAATTAAGTGGTATCAGAGCTCTAGGTTCGCCGAGTCTACAGAGACATAGGACTTAGGATGTTGAGTCTATCTTTAGTGTTTCTTCTTCATCTAATAGAATCTTCTGCTCCTCAGGAGAAGAAGATATATAAGGACGAGGAGTTTGTTGCAGAAAGCAACAATGCTACACCTAGAAGAAGTGCAGAGGAGCAAGTAGTAGAGGGACACTTACATGAGGTTCCCCTAGTTAATCCAACCATGATAAGGAATCCTTCCTTAGGAATCACTGTTGGAGAATTTAGGGCAACCATGATGTATCTAGTGGATCAAACACTAGCAATACAACCCAGATTACCAGCTCCTAATGATGATGTTTTGGATATCCATAGAATATGTAACCCTCAGCAGCAGGTTGAAGCAGAAGTAAATGATGAAGCTTTGAACTCAGAGCAAGCTTATGCTCAACCTCAGCCTGATGAATTAGTCCACAGTAATGTAGGGATTAGAATACAGCCAGAGACCAGGACCTGTCATAATTGTAGGAGGCATGGACATATCATACCTAATTGTCCAGAAAGGAAATATAAAGGAAGAATTGAGAAAAGGCCTATCCAAACCCAGAAGCAGAGGCCTGGTAATTCTAGAAGGAAGAAGTTTCTGGTGTCACCAACACAACCAGGACCTAGTACACCAAGGCAATGGTTATCCAGAAAGGATAAGGAACCCTTTAGACCACAACAACTGGAGAGAAGCTGTTACAACTATGGTAAGGTGGGGCATTTGATGAAGGATTGTCGATCTAAGCCTGTCAATGTGACACAGTCTCCGAGACAAGTTCCACAAGGATCACAGAGAAGGCAATCTCAAGGAGCAGCTCGAGGACGTGGACAAGCGTCCCAAGCTGGATCATCTGCACCAAATCAACCACAGGCGACAACGAGGTTCTATGCTATGAACCCACCTGATGCAGTGGTCGATCCACGGGTCGTGGCAGGTCAGATGAAACTTTTATATTCTGATATGTCTAAATCCTGTGTAGTATCTGTTCTGATTGACCCGGGTGCTATGCACTCTTTTATCACTCGAAGAGTGATCCGTAACTGCAATATGACAGTCAGTCATAGGGCAGATAGTTTGTTGTTGGAGACTCCGTTGATTGGGTCTGCCATTTTGCAAGAGGTATGCTCTCCCTGCATCCTCTTCTTTTCTAATCATCACATTCAACCGGACCTTATACCACTTGATATGCAAGGATTTGATATAATCCTCGAGCCATGACAGGTTAAACAAGATAAATGGTATTTCTTATAAATCTCTTTATGATCTTTCGGATAAAATTTAAAGAGTAATTGATTGAACTTTCCTTGATTGGTCTCATAAAGGCTTTCAATGTTGCATCAGATAGATGTTTCATGTTACATGCTTACTTCTATAAGAAGAAAAGGTATTAAAGAATTGATCTGGATATGAAATTCAGTAAAGTTAATATTTATACCTGTAAGGATGAGAAAAGAGAAGGAACATGGTAGCATACAAGTACATATTTTCTTACCTCAGTAATCATATACCCTGGCCAGGTATACAATTACTGATGATAAAGTAAATATGGAAACTCTTAGATTGTTATCTTTTGATTACTCTGATCAAGTAGTCAATCTGAAACAACCTAAAGAGTATCATAAGATAAGAAATATGAGAATAAAGAAGGTCAACCTTGATTAGTAAAGGTTGAAAGAATATATGTAATGAGCAATGTCCCATGATAAAAGGAAGAAAGAGATATAAAGTGTTGATAACACAAGTAATTAATACCAAAGTAAGAATGTTAAGAACATCCCTTGTTAGGGGTTTATGTTCTTAAATAAACATAGAATGTTAAGAACATCCCTTGTTAGGGGTTTATGTTCTTAAAATAAACATATCCTTCTCCAGAATGTCTGTTAAATAAATCCTTGTTTGACAAGAAAACTTTTCTTTATGATAAGAATGTATAACTGATGATATAGTTAATGCATATAATAAAGGAAGTTAGTATGCTGATTATCGGATGTGATGATACACTCAGGGTGCAAAGGCACTTATATGGTCTCAAATAAATATCAGAGTTTGAATTGGATCCTAAGGAATGTTGATCAAAATTCTATAACATCTCCCTAAAAATGGAATGTTACCTAAGGATGTAATAATGTAAAGCTGAAACAATATCTTCTTTCCCCTTTTCTTCCTGAGATTTCGGGGACGAAATCCTTGTTCGGGGTTTATGATTTGTAACATCCCTGACCTGGGTTATAAGCTAACCCTAGGTGTTTTGCCTAAATATGAAATTAGATGTTTGTAATTATCCTTTAGTATGTAATTAAAGCTCCTATGGGACATATGTTTCCATTTTTGTCCCCTATGAACAATGTTGTAGTATTGTTTTGCATACAGGGACCTATGTGCAATTTACCCAATCAGAGGGGTGAACTTGCAAATTACACATGTTTATATGTTCCTTTAATGTTGAGACAACATAAGAATGAATATGATGAAGTATAATGGATTTCCCAAGCCTGGGCATCAAGATGCAGCTTGTGGAATGACCCTTATGCTTAAAAACCCTAATTTTGGAGTAAAGTGCAATTTACCCAAATTATGGGGAGCAACTTGTAAAATACATCTTCTAGAACATCTAGTATGACTCTTGACATCATTTAGAGTAGAAATGATGAAAGGAGCACACCAATGAAGTAATCAGATAAAAAGAATGATCTTTGTAGTAGTTTCACCTAGTATGAGCATGAAGACCCTTCATATATGTATTCTAGTTGAAAGATGGCTTTCTTTACCCTTAGATCTTGAGTTTAGATGGGCTTTTCATAATATTTGATGTCTTGGACGTGCCTTAGAAATAAGGAGGGACTTGGATGAGAATTCCATGTTCTAGAGGTCCTTAAGGTGGAAAATAGCCTAAGGTATATAAGCCTAGTTCCCTTGCAAACCAACTAAACGTATCTTTTCACCTCTTCACTTCTCATCTTTCTCAAAATAGCCAAGGCAGAGCTATGGAATTCATGGAGATGACCAAGTAGTTCTAAGGTGAGTAGGAACCATATTCTAGCTCGGATTCTTGGATGAATTCATCATATAAGGTTGGTTCTATGGTTAATTTACTTAGATTCTTTGTTCTAGCCGATCATCCCCATCTTTTCCTTGGAGAATCACCTCTGGCCGAGTTGTGGAGCTCAAGACGCCATTAGAGGCTTGAAGCTTGGAAGCTTGGAGATCTAGGAACAACGTTCTAAGGCGGGTTTTATAATTCTAAACTCCTTGCTTTATATACATGTTTTTGTTCTTGCAATTTATGCTTTAGTAATTCTTCTACCTCCCTTCTTCCTTGCACCTTTGCAAGCAAAACGGTGGAGAAACTGACCTGAACATAGGTTGAAGATGATGGGCGTCAATTCTTAGGTAACTTTATCAACCAACCTTGGACCCTTTTGGTCCAAACGGTTGCAAACTGTTTAAGGTCAAACGGTTTCAAACCGTTTGATCTCAAACGATCTTGCAAGACCGTTTGGATCAAACTGGTCTCAAGACCGTTTGATAGAGTTGACCAAGGGACGACCATTTGAGGGTCTTTTGGTAACATATTGAATTTCATTCCTATAAATATTCATAATCTAATTCTTAACCAATTGAGAGTTGAAGGCACTTCAACACCCTAAACCTAATCGAGCTGAAATTGCTGATTTCAAGTATAGATTTTGTTGAGTTTTGGGTTGAAGGACCCAAACGGTCTCAAGACCGTTTGGGGATTCATCCAAACGGTCTCAAGACCGTTTGGTGACAACCCAAGACCGTTTGGAGGTCTAGGGTTGAGCTAATTTGAAGAATTGAGGGTCCAATTGCAGATAAGTTGATGAATTGATAAAATTGCTGATTTTAGACCTAATTAGGGTTCAACCCTTATCCAACCGACTTGGTTTTTGGTCAAACATTGGGAAAACGGTCTCAAGACCGTTTGGAGGTCATCCAAACGACCTCAAGACCGTTTGAGCCAAGTTTGGGCCCAATTGGAGGTCAATTGATAGGTTCAACCTTGATTTGATTCATATTGATGAACATAGATGATTATCCGATTGAAACCCTAATTGAATTGGATTTAACCCTAATTGGCTTTCAATTGAGGGTCAATTTGGCATCCAATTGATTAAGACTAATCCTAATTGACTCAATTTGTAAGTGGTTAGCTTGGATTTAGCCAATTGAAGGCTTCAACAGAGATATACATAATCGATTATAACTTTTGAACCATGTTGGAGGTCCAAACGGTTTGAGCCTATTTGGACCAAACGGTCTCAAGACCGTTTGAGGCCAAACGGTCTCAAGACCGTTTGGGGTCAAACGGTCTCAAGACCATTTGGGGTCAAACGGTCTCAAGACCGTTTGGGCTCAAACGATCTCAAGATCGTTTGGACCAATCGATCTCAAGTCGTTTTGATCAAACAGTTTCAAACCGCATAAGTTCAAACGGTTTGGAAGTCAACCTTTCCAAACGGTCAACGCACCCAAACGGTTTGGAAAAATGACCTTGAGGTCATGCGGTCTTGGAGTCAAACTTAGCAAATGGTCAACGCATCCAAACGGTTTCAAACCGTTTGGAGGTTGAAGGTGTGCAACCGATTGAAGGCTTTAGGGTTGTAATTGATTAGTATTTTGAAGGCTGTAATTGGTTCAATGGTGACCTAATCTAAACCCTAAAGATAACTTAGGACATTAAGGGAATAAGTGATTAATGATTTGACCCATGATGGTGATCAATGGGGTAGTTTACCAAAATACCCTTGAGGGGTTCAATTGAGTAATACCTTGTTCTAATTAAACCCTAATCACATGATAGTGATGTTTTGGCTTATGATAGTCAATGAGGACTTGACCTAACCTAATCTAGAGTGGTGTAATCACAATCTACTAGTAATAGGAGAGAGAAAGTATCATAGGAGAGAGAAATTACCATTTTATGGTGGAAACTCAAGAAAAGTACCTTCAATACACATGAATGTGCATGTTTAGGGTATGATCCACCTATGTGAGATCATGGAAACCCTAATTATGATAATTGATGAATCTTAATCTTATCTAAGGACTTTAATGATGATTGTTTCTCATACAAGATGATGTTATGAGATTAAATCACCATGATGTGAATAGTAAACCCTAATTCTAGGGTGATGACATGTAATGTGAATAATGAACCCTAATTGATGAAAATCAGGAAACCTAACTCTTGAAAGAGTAGGAAGATACAACTTCATTCAAATGAATTGTTTACTGTTATTAGTTGAACTAACCATGCAGGTTTCTATATAAGGATGATCATATCCAGGTAAGGATTATGATTCTATATTCATTGAAAGCATGCTTTAGCTTTATGAAATAGTGAAATATCCTGATGCCTTGTTAGTGGCATCTTATGAGATTGATGGGCTATGAGGGCCATGAATATCATCAAGGTCATGCTTAACAGATGACTTGTGATGAGATGATTAAGAAATGATAATTGATGTGAGTTAGACTTGTTACATTTAGTATTCTATTTTTCATAGCTGCCATGCTAGTGATTAAATGTTTGAGAACATGTATGATGTTAAAAGAATACTGAAATGTACCTAACTAATCAAGTATAATCATACCATGTAGAGCCCTGGTCATAGATCCATCATTGTCAGAGACCAAATGATGGTGAAACAGGTTTTCCCAAGGGAACTCCTGGAGCACATACTTTTGAGTATGTGGGGGAAATGGATGCGTAAATCCTTACATCCTAGTGTAGGAATTGATGTAGATGAATAATCCATCAACCCTTCACTACAAATCCAAACTAAGAGATGTACCACAAATCTCCCAAAGAAAACACAAACACCGCATCGGTGAGAGATAAACAAGAAATCTTCCGATGACGAAGAGAGTACAGAACGCCACTGTAACTCTAAAATAGCAAAGGACCAGATTACCCTGGTAAGCTATAACAGCAGAGACACAAGATGTCCTGCAAGCAATCCTCTTACTGACTGAGGAGGATGAGGTCATAAGAATCCGGCTCTTTTAATGACCTATGTATGATACCGATGCAACTTACTAGTGATCAGTTGGAGTATGAGGGGTATACCTCATCTCCACAGGGCATAATGATGTTTGTAAAACATAATCAGCCGCGTAGTATAATTTCTTAGTTTAAGCTACGAGATTCTTGAATGGTGTTACACTGCATAGTAGATATGTTCTTCACCTTATCTATATGTTGATATTCTGCTTAATACCTCTCTGCTGTTGATTACTTTAAATTGCTTATATTGTTCTTTGACTTGCTATATAAAGCTTCTAGTTGAGAGTTATAACTCTTGCTGGGACAATTTGTACATTGTCTCACCCCGTAGACTTCAACTTTTTAGGTGGTCGTCGAAGACGGAGGAACCGACCTACAGGTGACCAATCCCAGCAGGAGCACCAGGAGCAGCAGTGAATCTCAGGTGGAGATACTGACTGCTGAGATAGTTGTTAAAAAGTCAGTCCTATGCCGTCTCTGTACTCTCAGGTCCTAGGAGTTGATGGTCTGAGATTTTGGTTTTATCTCTTGAGATTTTGTATCATGATGTATATAATTACTCAAGAAGTAATTATCAAAGATGTAAACAGTTTAATCCTTTTTCTATGAAAGAAGTTTTAAGGTTCCAAGCTCTTATCTCAAAAAGTTTTAATTTCCCATGATTTTTGTCTTCCGCTGTTAATCGATTGCTTCCACTAAGTTTAAATCGTATTTATATCGTGGTTTTGGAGATCGGAGCCCACAAGTACTGATCAATAGGAAGAGATCATTAGGACTCCGATCATCCTAGATCTTATATCAGAATGACTATGACTTAACAGTGGTCAACTATTGGTTTGAATGACACAGCTCAAACTACCCATGGCTTAATAAAATGTACAACTCAACGTATATCTTTTTTGGTTTACTTGATGAATGACATGGATGCACAATTGTATTCTTTTAATTATTACATGTTTCTTACTCTGTACAAATAAGGGTATAAATCAGGTATGATTCCAAATTTAGCCCTTTTTCTACTTGTTAAGTATACATCCATATGAAGAGAATAAGTACTATATGCATATATCATGTGTATAGATATTTAACTGTTGATTAGTTTGCCTCTAAACAATTCTATTATCATATGCATGTAAGCAATAAGCATGTTAGATTTTTCTATATCATATCCATGGGACTTGAGGTCTTACGCATGTAGTTATGCACATCAATCAGTTATGTTGGAGTTGTGGAAAGGACATGTTCATCAAGTTTTCAAAAGAAATAATGTAGAAAAGTCAATCAGAGTCCATGTACTCTCACTCTTGAGTTGGACTGGTAGTTGATGATGCATCTGCTAAGTTGTTTATCTTGGTGTTTCTCTATGATCATGGATTGTAAATGTATAATATATATTGCATTGCTATAGTTTCATAATGATGGACATCTTGTAATCTCTTTGGTGAAATGAATAAAGATAGGTTTAAGTTGATTCTCTATTATGTCTTTCTATGGAATGTTTTAGATGTGTATTTGTACACTTATACATATCAAATGTGAGGTTTTTGTGGAAGTATCTCGTAAGTAGATCTCTATTCAGATTAATATTGTTTCAAATCTTTTGAATCAATTTTTAATAGGTGTTATCGTTGGTTGGGTTTTTATTGTCTAAGGATATATCTTTATGATCAACTAGGATTTGATTAGCAAGTTGGGTCCTTGTGATATCTAGCTAACTAAATAAATGAAGATAAGATTAGAGTTAATAGGGAATTGTACTCTAAGTAAGGTGGGTTAGAAGGAAAATACCTTGTCAAAATTTGACTGATGTCATAACAAACATAATTTTAGGGAAGAAGATCACTAACAAGAGAAGGAAGGAGCCAAAGGATTGATGATTGCTTTCTAGCATCAACAACTTCACCGCATGGATCCTTCCCAATGTCATATGGGAGCGACAAAGTCCTCCACCTCTGTTGACACTCTTTGAGCTATTCCTAGCCTAACAATTGCAAAAAGACAACATGTGATGTATAAACTAAAATGAGTCAGTTTCCATTGCAATAGTATGTACTACCTTAAATGAATACATAAGGTGCAACTAATAACTCAAAAAATCAAACTAAAAATTATGTGCAACCCAACACACATCTTTTCATATATAATATGACAAGGATCAATTTATGTTAATAACTAAAGTGAAGATTTGATTCAATATCTCAGTGGTCATTTATAATATCCTTATTGGAATAAATTTGGAATGCTTTGTAATTTTAAAAATTAAAGGGAAAATTTATCCAAACCCTTATTTCTAATTAAAACAAAACCATAAAATGTATCTAAAACATTTAAAAAAGAACATACAATACCTCCCACACTCTTTCATACATGATATAGATTAGAAAAAAATGACTATTTTGCAATTGAGAAAATTGGAGAAAAAATTGCATAGAAAACCATGAGCATGCTTTCTTATACAATATATATGCTCATCGTATTTCAAACATTGCTTGGCCCTATGATGATATGTATCTTATTTATAATAAGAGGGAGTTTTAAGAGTCTATGTAACATACTAAATCTCAGGATCCTCCCTGCAATTTACCCACTTTTGTACTTTTATTTGTTTTCTAGTCCTTTTGGACATCCTTCACTAATTTCACATCCTTTTGAGCCTTCTTGGGCCTCAATGTTGAATTTGAGCCTTTCTTGAGGTATAATTCACAATTTACCTACATTTATGTTTATGTACGGGGTTTTGCACAAATAACCCATCTAATGAGATAACTGAGGTCTAATTATGCAATTGACCATTAATGAGATAATATAAGTATATAATGTTAATTTGGAGCTTTTGGATAAATATATTAGTAATAATATGTATTTGAGTTAATGTATATGAGTAATTAACCCCTTTACTTTCTCTCTCCTCCAAAGAGGGAAATAATGCACTAATAAGAGTATTATATGTTGAGATATGACTCATAATGTTTATATGTGACTAATATCTCGAGATATATCCTATTATGTCATTAAAAGATATTCTTTATATTAATTGCTCTTTTTATGCATTATTATATGCTTTAATAGTCTATAAATTAATTAGGTGATTTTTGAGAAAGTAATTCATATCATTGTTCTAGGTGTTGTCATAAACCTATGTTTAAAATTTGAGGTCATTTGGACTTTATTTGACCCTCCAAATGCTTTTTACAAGTTCCCATGTAGTTTAACTATAGTAGATGAATCGATTTTGCATTTATGTCATTTATTTCATGTGTCACGCACCCAGCCACCATTGGATTTCGATCCAACGGATATCCAACTGTCTTCTACCTTGGGCCGCCGACCCAAGGAGGACGCCTAGGCTCCTCCACCTCGTTCTCCCTCTCCTCTCCACCATTTTGCAAGATTTAAGTTGTGTTGGCTTTGTCTCCTCGAGCCGCATCATTCTAGCCCTTGCTCATCATCTCCCGTGCACCATGGCCCAAACACCTAGGGGAGCCACCCATGGCTTCTCCTCTCCCACAATGTTTCGGCTCTTCACACCTCTGTACCTATATATATCACCACCCACAACTCCGTCGACCTCCGTGCGAGCTTACACAAGTGCCAATTTGTCTCGAACCTTCCTCGTTAGCCACCGCCACCTCCACCTTCTCCCTGACTTGTGGCCCCCTTACTATCTGCTAGGTGGTAGCAACGCCCCAATAAAGTGCACCGGTGAGTTCCTCTCATCTTAAGCTTCGTTTCAAGTACATATACGTCCGATTTGGTCAAGAAATGAACAAACGCCCAAATGAGCAAGCTCCTTCTTCGTAGCCATGGCTGGCGCGTGAGGAAGGAGATGACCCGTGGCTTTTTAAAGTTTTACCCCCGTGCACTCATCCCTCTGTTCTTTAATGCGAGGGGCATTTCGGTCATATGCTCCCTTGGCTTTTTCTATTTTTCTGATTGGTCCAACTTGCTTAATTCATAGTAAATTGGTCCTAGCTTGGAAAAATATAAATAAATACTCGTTGGAAAGAATTTTTCATGTATAATCTGATTTTGTGGTTTTTGAGACCTGATTCCCAATGCTTTTTCGAAGTTTACCTTAAATTCCATTTTGAGTATGTTAAATGTTCTAAAAATCATAATTAATTCATTTTTACTCTAAATTGAGACATAAAATATGTTTTCTTAATCAGTGAAATCTAAGTGAGCTTTTGGTCCTAGTTTTGAGTCCTAAATCAGTGGTTTTCGAATAAGGTCTAAAATGGGTCTTTTCCTTTATACTTTATGCTTAATAAATGCTAATTCATGTGAAATATTTGTAATTAGGGAAAATGATCTGGGATACAATCTAATAAGTGATAATGATGGATGTGAATCTACAATAAGGTATGTGAAGTCTATTTATGAATGAATGATGAATGTGAATGTGCAATTAACATATCCTTCAGTGGGGCTTTTACCCAAACCCTAATTTCCTAATGAGGCAATTTCTAGCCTTGGAATCTTTCTCTATTTCCTTTATTTGGCTCTTTATTTGTTTGAATATTCTACTGCCTATGATGGCTCATTTACCTAAAATACTTGAATCTTGCTAATGCCGATGTTGGCTCTTTATTTGATTTACTTCATGGGATTTATTCCCCATTTTATATGATGCAATGCTATTTTCACTACTGCCAAGTGAACTATTTAGCATGATGTATTTTTGGCCAAATGACAATGTAGTGTACATGAGTACAAACCACCCATAGGGCACTGAGGTTTTAGTCCTCCTGCCAGGCACTGGGGTTTTAGTCCCCCTGCCACATTATATAGGCACTGGGGTTTTAGTTCCCCTGTCACTTTATATATATTTGAGGTTTGGGATGTGTATGTTCCCCTCTCCTCTTGGTGTAGGTCTGGTAGGTGCCTCACCCTGCATTGATATGATTTTGTGTCATAAAATCATTGATGCTTTGTGATTATTGTTTTGGATTGATCTATGGCAGTCTTCTATTTCTTATTTGATTATTTGTCTCATTCTCTTGAAATCTCCTTAAATAATGAATCATTTTATTTATGTGATGTTGCACTTTATAAATTGTCCTGATTCCTCTTGATTAACACATACTTTTATCTCTCTCTTACTGGGTGATCCCAACCACCCAGGTATAGGATCAGAGTGCGCAGTTGAAGCTTGGTGAACTTGCCTAAGGATAGGAATAAGGAGTTCAACCATCTAGCTTGGACTTAGCCATAGTTTCCTATATGTTAAGTTGTTTTGTTTGGAGACAAGTTGATTTGGTTTTAGTATTCCTCTACCTAGATCTTGTTGTTGTGTATAAAGTTGTACACCCTTTTTGGGAAGATTTTATGATGTGCCCTTTGTACAATTGTTTAGTCAAAGTTTTATCTTCCGCTGCCTACACATTGGTGTTTTTGTTTGCCATGAATTTTTAGTAAAGATGGTTGTGGTCTTTATAGTCTATGTGCTAACTCATCATACAACATGTCTAGCTGCTTAAGTAGTCTGTCTGTCCGCTCTATCTTTGTGCCTCACCAACATGTCTATGTACTTCAACAATATGTCTAACTCGTCATACCTTATTTACTTTTCTTGTTGGTTTTTGTATTATTTTCTTAACAATCTACAAGCACATGGTCGAGAACAAGAGCAAAGGTAATTCTGATAATAATAAGCCACATGTTAGAGGATGTCAGTTGGATATTAATCTAGCCATTATCTTATAACATGTTATATGAAAATTATTGCGAGCTACTAATTATAAACCATGAGGGTAACCAATTTTAGTTTTGTACTTTGTCAATAAAAAATGAGTTCATCGACCTATATAGTCCATTTCTTTGATCACATTTTGTGTTTTTTATTTGTTCTTTTCATGTTTTTATGTCGCTCTTTACAACAATCAACAAACACATGATATAGAAGGAAAACAAACCTAATTTTGGTAATGACACACTACCATTATAAAAATTCAAATGATTATTAGTCAGACTATTCTTTTTTGGCAAGTTGTATATAAATTGTTATAAGTACTAATTATGATCTTGGAAGAAACTAATTTTTGGTTCAAATATCATCAAATCGGGCCGACTCCATGTTTAAAAATGTATGAAAGTTGATGCCTAAATTAAAATTGAGTTGCTTTTGAGTTCTTTGACAACTAGTATTTTTTTTATAACCATTCTGATTGTATATTCATTAAGCTCTTGCAACTGCAATGAGCCTGTGTTACATAAAGTTAGGACATAACGTAGAAGCGAGATAATAGAAGAGGGGTGATGACACCAAAGGTGTATAATGCAAAAGTCCAGGCTCTATGAAGAAGAGCTAAAAATATCAAAATGGGTGGGCTATCCCTAATAGCATCCCCACATCCTTGGTACAATATGAAAAAAATCACCTTTTATTGGCAACAATGAGAGAACGACTTACATGTTAGGACACATACATACAAATCTATGTGGACATTTTAGCACATGTGATAGAGGTGAATATCAAAACTTCATCACTTTCACTGATAACTTTAATAGATTTGATGTGTGTATCTTATGGAACCCAAATCAAAATCCTTTGAAAAGATCAAGAAATTCATGAATTAAAAATTCATGAATGAATTACATAATCACCTTGGAAAGCAAATTAAAGCACTTCAATCAAATTGAGGTGGTGAATACTTAAGCCAAGAGTTTGAGACCCTTCTGAGGGATTATGGTATTGTATCACAATGGATCCACCTGGAACACCTCAACGTAATGGTGTATCCAAAAGAAGGAATTGCACCTTGTTGGACATGGTACGATGAATGATGAGTTTAGTTGATATTATCATTTCCTTTTGGAGACATTCTCTTGAAACCACCATGTCTACACTTATCGAGTACCTTCCAAATTCGTTGAAAAGATACCATACGAGGTATGTAATGGGAAGCATCCTTGTATGTCTTTCATGAAAGCTTGGGGATGTGAAGCTTATGTAAAGAATTTTTAATGTGAAAATCCTAGAACTGAATCAAATAATTGTATCTTTGTTGAATAGCCTAAGGAAACCAATGTTACTATTATATATTCCATTTGACAACAAAGTGTTTGTTGTCACAACGGTCATATTTCTCAAAAAGGATTTTATTTTCAAAGGAACCGATGGGAGAAAATATAACTTGAAGAAGTTTAAGACCAACAAGTTAACACCGAACCTATGGAGGTAGATAAGGAACAAAAGAAACCACAAATCATTGTAGAACCTCAAGTCCCTATTACAGAAAAAGAATCTCAAAGGTCTAGTAGGGAACATCTTGAGCCAAAGAGATATCAATTTTGCATGACTCAAGAACACTAGGCAGAAACCCATGCTATGCACGGGTTGGAAAATCACACATAAATTTTAGTTTAAACAGAAGTTAAAGAAGAACAAAACTGAATGCATGCTTTCAATTTAGAATAAATTACATACATATAGCATGCAACATATGGTCAAAACGGTAAGTTTGAAATGAACAAAAGAAGACGCAAGTTATATATGCATAGTATATGTATATATATATATATATATATATATATATATATATATATATATATATATATATATATTAGTAAGCATAATTATTTTTACAACCCAAGGTGAGGTAACATGGCTTTCTAAGAGCCTTTCTTTACATGAAAAAGGAACACTTGTTATATACAACAGGGCCTAATATAAGTAGCATCTATTGCTGGCTTGTTTTGATTGATTGTAAGTTTGCCAAATTGCTAAAGAGTTATCATCCTTGAGTTCTTTTTCCTAAAACAGAAAATGTAGAAACCAAAATAAAAACATCAGTAACATATTCACGTCACAAGATAAAGTTACGTAATATAAAATCCTAAGAAAATAAAGTTATGGACTAATACATATCCAAAACTATATAGATACATAGCATAAAATAAACAATTGAATGGAGTAACTGTACATATCCAAATCATAACGGTACTAAATTTGTTATAAAACAACAACGTATATTTGATATATTTAAATTTCAGAATATTTAAAGTGATGGTTTTAAGAAAGGGCATGAAGATGTGTGCAGATAGAACCCTTTTATCATTTGGAGATGATCCCATGGAACCAACTGAAGAAGGTCGACGGTTCAACTGTACAGTGGAGCAACGTGAGGAATAATAGCAGTTGTTGGAGCTATGCATTGAGAGTTTCCAGATATAGGCAATTCTGCCTCAAGTTCAGAGTAATAATAGTAGCTACCGCGTGCATCAAAATTATTACTTAGGCGGAAAAGAAGATCGAGATGCAAGGAGCGTATTGAGTCGTGGCTTGCTCTTATCTATTTTTTCTTTTTTTAGCTGCAGTTATTTTTTCTTACATATGAAAAACTATTTTATTAATTTCCCTTACCTGTCTTTATATGTTTTCCCTTAAAATGAATTTGAAGCCCCTCCCAAGAGTCTTGAGTGTATATATCCAAAAAGTTCTGGTGATTGGAGATATATATTGGCAGAGAATTTCATAGAAGAAAATTTTCTAATCTGTATATAGATTAAGTTATTTATTATTGAACGGTGAAGAACCTCTAGTAGGTGGCATCAACACTTCAAGAAATAAGGCAAGAAAAGAGCAGGGCGAGCAATTGTAAAGAGTAGTCCTTGGTGCGAGTACTCCAAGTTGCATGTCAAGTGCGCAGGTTTGGAAGACTGGGTGTTGACTGATGAGAGGAGATTGAGACTATACAAAGAGCTCATCAGGATGGCTCTGCTACAAAGAGCAGAGAGGATGTCAAAATCAAAAACAAAACAAAAAAAATTCAAACATGATGATGGATAGTTGGTGTTCCGTCTTCAATTTTCTAGATTTGTCGGAACCAAATATTAGTCTGCCAATTGGTAGTAAAAATTGTATATATGATTAAGATCTGAGATTGATAAAGATCTATCATTTCCAAAAAAAATTCAATCAAATGTCAGGCCAGTTGTTTTACCCAGACATCAAAACTTAACATCGTCTTATCAGTCATATTTTTATTGGGTTACAACTTAAATATTAATTAAGAGTTTCTTTTAAGTAAATCAATTCTTATGTCATCGAGACCCTTCATATGCTCTTTTGCCACTTTAATGCCTAACATCTGCAAGTATCCAAAGCATGTTTGAGTTAAAAGAAGTTTACATCATGTTTCCATGATCATGTTCTCATGTCCAATAGTTCTTTTATCATTGGGACCCATGATACGCTCATGTTTTTTATGCCACAGTTCTTATGTCACGAGAACCCTTAGTATGACGATGTTCTGCTACCCAACATGGGTGAGGTGATACACCAAGTGCAGTTACAGTGGATAATGCAACCTAATTTTCATTATTCTAGAACCTTAACCTCAATTCTCGTGTGAAAATGCATGTTGACTGAGTTTTGTGATAAGCCTAGTAAAAATCAGCCGTTAGCAACGCCAAGTGCTTGGAGGCACAATACTTTATTGACAAATCTAATACTCTCTTTAGAAGTTAATCGATCAGGCCAATTTGTTTGGCCTTTCTCAATGTATTCTCCGTGTACCCTCTAAATAAAAGTGAACATTAGCACAAAATAAAGAGTTTTTGCTATCCAATAGATCGAGCATCGTCTCCATCACCAAATATTTGTGCGTCTGTAATGGAACCTCATTGAACCATGTATCAAATTCCAGCATCTAAAATTGATATCTTACACATAAGTAGTTTCATCAAATATCAACTATTAATTAAGTGATGACGATCTATATGTATCTAGATGTTTGTCTGTATGGGAATGACAAAGTTTTGAGTTACTTTTGCGTCCTTTGTATGTTTTTTGGTTTCATTTTGTAGAGTTTTATATTGATTTTTATCTAGACGCATGTGTTTTTGTGGTGAATGTGTTGGGACTTGGTCTCCAGTCTTAACTCTTAAGGTAAGAGTTTGTAGACCACCTATTTTCTTATATTCCATCATTGTTTGTCAACATAATCATTATTATATGTTGCTGAGAGTGAACTATCATCCATCTTACCTAAATGTTATGGGGGTTGTTGAAGTCATAAAGCCACTTAAAGGAAGTTTCAATAATGAGTCCACAAGCAAAAATAATGTTTTGAGATGTTCCAATATTCAAGCGACATACCACATGCAATATTGCGCATGCAAAGTTCCGACAAACATTTTTAGAATTACATGAGGCCTAATTAGAGATTGGGTCATTACCAATCTTGGTAATTTAGATATCAAATGTTGTTTTGGTTAAAACCAATAACTAATTGGGATATTTACACAATATTGTCATAAACTGAGGTTTTAGTCAGAGCAATTTAAAAGTTATAGTTATACTGGTATTGTTTTTCTTTACACCATACTATATCCAAGTACGTCTTAGCAAATTAGCCCATCTAAACTACCTCGTATTCTTCATTTTTCTTATGCCCGACTCTATCATTTGACCGATTCTCAATTTCTCATACTAAGCAATAAATAAAAAGGAATTGTATTGCAATGTTTGTCATCATAAAATGTCGTTAGCGGTAGATTATTGGTTGGTATTGTAATATGAGATTCTTTATTGATATTTTCACTGAACATAAGAATATAATATATACTATATACTATAATTTTTAATGATATAGGAAAAAGAACACATACTAGACAAAATTTACTCCAATAGGTTTCTTGTAAAAGGTAGCTTGACTCTCCTGTATTAATTTATCAAAATAGAGTCATGCATTTGATCTGAAAATGAAGATCATTTGTAAGTTAAATTAATGTTAATAATAAGTTATATATAGATTGTTTTGAATTTTTCATATTAAACATTAAGATTTTAAACAATAGCTTTTGTGTTTTAGGCTTAGCAAGACAGTTGGTGAGGATTTTCATATTCACTAACATGAGTCTTTTGTAATGTGCAACTTTTCAATGCATGATATAAGAAATCGTCGTCATGTACATGTTCGTTATATGCTAAAAATATTATTCTAACTCATGAACGACAGAGTATTGGTTGATAACGTAATATGTGCTTCTTTATTGATATTTTAACTGAACATAAAAATATAATATATACTACATATTACAGTGTTTAATGATATAGGAAAAATAACACGTACCAGACAAAATTTACTCCAGTAGGTTTCTTCCAAAAGGTAGCTTGACTATCATGTATTAACTTATCAAAATAGAGTCATGCCTTGGATCTGAAAATGAAGATCATTTGCAGGTTAAATTAATGTTAATAATAAGTTATATATACATTGTTCTGAGTTTTTCATATTAAACATTATGATTTTAAACAATAGTTTTTGATAAATTCATTTGTTTGAGGTCATAGATGTATATGTTTTGGTATTATGTTCTTAGTGATGTACGGATAATCTACATGCTTTAATATAAAGATTTTTTATAAGTTTATAGTATAGATTTAGCTACATTTAAATGTTTATATAAAAAAAGATCTACAATCGTAAGGGTGATAATGTTGTGAGTAGAATGATGTATATTTGTATTGGTTTCATTTTAGCATATAGGAAAAAGATGGGGTGAATAATAAAGATTTTTAAGATTCTATTTTATCCTCCGATAAATTTTTTGAGAGAAGTTGTAGTATAAAGGAGGGAGGCGAAATATCAATAATCATTATTATTTCATTGCATATGAATGGAACATTCTTAATGCAAGACATAAGATGAAATATTTATTGTAAAAACATATACATCTTTTTATAGAGTTCTCTTTAGTATGGAAGTCAAGTGTTGTGGAATATGCTTAATTAAGACATGTTCATGAAAACCAACATCATTGATTGCTAGAGAAACTATAACAAATATGAAAATTTTGTACAGTAGGTTATATTTTCATTTTCTTAGTATGAGTGTTTGTATGGCATCATTACTTACCAACTCTTTAATATCTAAATTTCAGCAAAGCTAGTTGGTTGTAAGGACTGATATGAATATTCTCTAGTTGTAATACAATACTGTTAAGGAAAGAAAATTAGTTAGGACTGTATATAGGGAAAACATAATTTGGATTTCAAAAAAAAATAAATGTGGCTAGCTGCATTAGATGTGTCCATTCTTCCCGATAGAACTAAATTAAGGAGAAAAACGTATATGGATTTTAGAATGTATATCTCATATGAAGTTTGCAAATTGTGCTTAAAGAATGACTACTTAATAATTGAAAAAACAATGAATATTTTGCAGATACAATCTTCTAAGACAATTATATAGAAAAAAGTGCATAAAAACTATTATAACAACATAAATAAAATTTAAAAATTAAAAAGCATACCTAAAGACAATATCTTTTCCATATGAGCTCCTTTTAGATGACCAAAAATAACATTTTCATGTCGGATGAGCTTTTCCATAGATATATATGCATGCATACATATATACATATATGTATATTATGAGAGTAACTTCATTCAAAAAGTATTATTCCTACATAATTGAGCAATAATGATATGAGAATATGTTTTACCTTTCATCATGTCAATTGTTCTTTAAAAATGAGTATTTCATAAATTGAAAAGCAATTATTTAGCATGTTTTACCTTGTACCAGAGTGTCATTTGTTTTTCCATTGATCAAAAGAAGTGATTGTAAAGTCCTTATTCATTGTGTAGCATTGGTTCTCTCTACTCAATCGTAACTGAAAATTAAATATTTTTCCAACTGGTTCCTCAACTATTTTGTCAATAACATTTTGGCTTTCATCCTAATAAAATATTCATTAGTAACATATATTATTCGATTTAGCTCTAGATTTGACAATAATTACTTGTGTAGATGTTATTATGCTAAACTATAGATTAACCTCAGTGAAGAGTTGCAACAATCTTTCAGTGGTGACACATAGAAACAAATTTGCAATTTCTCCAAACAGGGTAACGTATGCGTCTCCACTTTCATCAATAATCTTGGCTTTTATTTTCAACCTAATAGGAACTATTTTTTATAACTATACGTGTTTGTTAGAACGCTATATATCAATTGAGTGTACATTAACAACATTATCTTATTATTGGAATGCAATCAATAACACCACAATGATAACATCTTGTACTGTCTGCTGCTAACTTGTACTTCTTTGAGCATGATTGGCTGCAATCATAAAATATTTCATCTTCAATAGATACATTTGCAACTGTTCCTTTTATTGTGAAGTAAAGAGGCTGTAATTAAAAAATAAAAATCAATTCGATCTATGAGTCTACGATATGAATATTGGAGTTCAAAATAACAATTTTACTAAATTATATAATTACCTTATCAATGATAGATTGTCCATGGAGAACAACGTCACTAATAGTCACAAATTGAGTGCTTCTCTCTGCTTGTTTGTTGCTATATATACGGATTGATGTTGAAAAATTCGCCCTTCAATTTATCCTTAGAAAACCTACAATGTGTAAAATAATTAGAAAAGCACCATAAATTATATTATGTTCTTTGTTTTTGAAATATGAGTGTTTGTTTGACATCATCAACCATTACTAATCACTTTTTCAGTTTTTCAATTTCATTAAGGCCAAACTGGTTCTATATAGAGATCTGAATAATTAGTGCTGCAATGCAATACTCATCTCTAAAGGGAAATTTTGTTAGTAATACATTTATCAAAATGAAAATAGAGTTATATGTTATTATGTACCATTGTATGTATCAATTTTGACTTTCATTGTAAGAAGAGCAACATTATTCTTTACAGCAATGACCAAATCATCATCATATTTTTTTGCAAGTTCATTCCACACGATCAATCAGATGCAATAATTACTATTCACAAATGAATACACATTATTTACATTAGAAACACATATTTATTTAAGGTAATCATTATAAATCACCTTTGATCACTATATGGAGACTAGTACGGGAGTTGCTTGACATAGTTCTTGATTCTAATTTCCAAATAATTCCAACCACATCCAGTAAAGAAAATAGTTAAGTTCGTATACAATAAGCATCAAACAAAGTTATAATTTAATAACTTACCAATTAAAGCTCAATTTTCAGGTTTCAATGAGCTTATTTCATCCAATGGTATTTAAGATATGGTATTGTTTGATCATCTTGCACCTCAACACCAATTGAGCGGTCATTGATGAATATGATAAAATCACGTGGCACAATCTGAAAACCAAATTGGATTTTTCTAATGCTTACATATTTCAACACCAAAGTATTACCTATAATAAGCAACCGATCCCATTTAGTTGGATTTTAATGAACAATTCTTGCTTGCATTTCATCACCCTAGTGAAATTCATATTTGCTTATAAAATATATAGGTAATGTTAAAATAACATAATGCAAAGTAAATTAAAAAATACCTCGGAATCTATGAGAGTAACTACAAATGACTTCGTTTTTCCAGTTGGTTTGTCAATTGTACGTCTCCATTTGTTTGCAACATGAACAAAAAGTACTACTTCCTATTAATTTGGATGTATCATATGAAATAAAGATGGCTTGTGTCATTATAAGACAACATGTAATGATTTCTTGATCTCTTCTGTATAATTTTTTATATGTAAGATCATTTACATATAAGATCATTATTTTATTTGTAATAAATAACCAAAATGACGATAATATATTGTACCATCTTGTGGAGGCATAGAAGTTTTTTTTTGAAGTTACTTAAGAAGATTGATCAGATGGAAGTTTTAGTTTTTTAATATCTCCACTTGGTTTATAACTTTGAAACTCTGTAATTCTTTTAGATAGAACCATTTCTTTCGCTGGTGTTCTGAGACTGATTTCTTTGAGATTGGAACTCTCTGTACTTCCAAATTATTTCTTAAGAAAGTATTTACAAAGTAGGAATGAATAAGATGTATGATTCCTTCAATTTTATTTTGGCATAAAATGTGATTGATACTATTTATGTATAGGTTAATAATACTGAACTTATGTTCCATAGTACTTTTACTGCTAAGTTGTTTGTTGGTAACTTGACTTGCACTTGATGTACACATACAAGGAGAAATAGAAGCATGGGTAAGAGTTCATGTAGAATTTTTTTTATAATATAAATACAAGAATGTATTGTCAAACTAATTTTGTTGTATAAATAAATTGATTGTATTTTTTATCATATGACATTTGCTTTTTGTTGATGTTGTGTGTTATCTTACCTTTTGGAGTATCATAAGTTGATAGTTTGATTTTGAAATCACTCATAGTTTGTATTTCATCACCTGTAGAGAAAAAAAGTAGAGATTAGAATCATATAAAGAAAAAAGTAAGTAATCTAAAATTTGAATGACGAATCTAGATTTTTTTACCTTCCAAGGTATCATCATCTACTTCAAAAGTGTGTTTATCATTCATACTTTGATGTGAATATCCTATGGATAGAATAAAACCGGAGATAAGAATAATACATTTAAAAAGGAACTTTTTAGTTGGATGTGTGACTGACAAAAGTTTGACCATATATAACAAAATAAATAATTTCATAATCAATAATAATAATGATATAATTTAATATGATATGATTACCTATATTATATTATGGATAAACTTCACGTAATTGTATATTTGTCCGTAACACTTTGCAATATTTTTTTATAGACTATATTTTTGTAACATTTTTTGGAATTCCATTGCAATTGCATGCCATAATTTTCAAACCTTCTCTTGATGTAACTCGAGAAACGACAACGTATAGTTGTCCATGAGAAAAAATAGGTGTTTTTAAATACAGTCCAATAGATTGTAAGGTTTGTCTTTGACTTTTATTTATAGTCATAGCAAAAGCTAATCTGATAGGAAATTGTCTTCTTTTCAAAATAAATGATGCTCCAGTTTTCTTTTCCGTGAAAGTAATACGGGGGATATAAACACAATCACTGATATGACTTTCTGTAATAATTTCAACATCTAAAACACGAAGGCTAATCATTCTTACTATTAATCTAGTTCCATTGCAGAGTCTTATTGATTGATCTCTATTTCGAATAAGCATAATTGGAGCTCCGACCTTTAATGATAGAGCGTGATTTGGAATACTTGAAAATTTCAAAGAATGTAAATATTCATTAGAATATAAAGTATGATCAATTATTTTGCTATTATCAAGTATCTCTACGGTATCAAAACTATAACATAAGGATCAAATGTTTGGTAAACGGTCTAACAATAAACAATTTAAACCGTCAACTTCATCATTTCTTGGTGTAAGTATAGCATGCATTTTGAAGTAGTTTGGATTTGTATGCTTCACATCAAAATTTGGATAAATATTTTCAATTAAAGTGTGTATAGTGGTTGGTTCATTTAGCAATAGTTCTTGAGGTAATTCTGTTACGACCCCATCCAAGCTTAATTGGTAAACTAGGGTTTACCTAGACAATTGCAAAGATTAATTGGAATAATCATTCTTGAAATCTAATTAATGACGATAACATAGTTAGGATGTTTTAACTATGATAAGAAGTTTAAGTGTTCATTTGCCTTGAGAATTAGGGTTTGAGAAACATAAACCCTAATCGGCCCAAAATAGGGTTTTAATGATACATGAATACAAAATTTGATAAGTATAGTGTCTCAGTAAATGATTTTTAGTATTTTATGTGTAACTCTGATTTACTTCAAATTTGGATATGATTTGGATATATAAAATGTGAACAACATTGGTAAATATCAGAATTTTTGAAGAATGTTCTGACCTGTTTATCGGTCGAGTTTCAAACTCGACCGATCATATTTCCAGATTTATACAGCAGTGTGGTAATTGAATTTTATCTTTTTATTGGTATATCCAATTGATCTCAAATTTTAACTGTGATTGAAAAACACAGTTTTAGACACTCTGTTAAATTGGTGTAATTTTTGGATGACTTTTTGATCTCTACAATAAGGGTGTCGGTCGAGTTCTGTGCAGGACAAACTCGGCCGAATATTCTGCAGACTGCAATATAGCAGTGCACTGTTCGATTTTTAATTAATTATTGGTAACTAGAAATGATCTCAAATTTTTACTGGAGGTCTGAAACTCCATTATTCATAACATATAAAATTTCCATAATTTTTGGAGCTTCTGTTAGCTATTCAGTAGGCAAATTACAGAAGCTATTGTGAAACTGAATATTCAGCCAATATAATTAAAGTTGAGTGTTGGGTCAATATGCAATTGACCCAAGCAGCTCAAATTGACTTATATGATTGACCACACACACACACAGCTCTCATTCTTCGTCATTCATTCCAGAGAAACGAGCTCCTAGAGAAAGAGGGAGAGTTAGGGTTTGAGAGAAGAAAGTGGGGGAATTGCTGAATTAGGGTTTTGCGATTCCAGGAAGGGTGAAATCAAGTAAGTTTGGATTCTTTGCATAGACTTTTATGGTGGATCTTCTCTCTCATGTCAAGATTCCATCCATGCTCTGATTTGATCCAAGAAGATGTCGAAATTCCCTCTTTTCTCACCCTTTCTTCATAATCCCTCATTTTCAAGGTTCCCGAGTTGAATGGAAGAAGAATTGGGAGATTTGCTAGGGATTTGATGTGAGTTCGAGATTTCCTGAGTTGAGCTGCAGTTTTGAGGTGTTTTCACACCTTAGGGTGAGTGGGTTCTTCCTTTAAACAGTATAATGCACGAAATTTGATTATAGCATCCAAATCCCTAATTGCTTGATATGTGATTCTAAACCCTGAAATGTCCGTTTAATTTAAGTTGTTGCAAATTGATATGATATGGATTCCTTCTCTGTTTGAATGACTCTTTGATGGTAGATACACATTCGAAACGTATACAACACATCCTAGAAAGAATGCTTTTCAGATTTATACCATATGATGTAATTAGGGTTTAACCTAATTGAGATATCTCTAGAGTTTCAACCTTATTGAAAAGGACTAGTAATCTTATAAGTGGTTAGGATGTACCTCATGGATTACCTTATTTGAATTTTATCCTTGGTGCATGATATCTCAGTGAATAGCATGGAAACCTAAATTTAGTTCAATTTCCATGGTTTCATACATATATCGATTGTATATGATTTGTTGAAAACAATCTTTATTTAGTGAATGCTTATATCCTATGAAATCCTTATGAGAGCCATGTGACAAGTGAATGAGGTAAATGAAAAGGTGAATGAGGCGAATGAAACCCTAAGAGTAGGGTGTTGGCATGTGATGAATGAATAAGGCAAATGAAACCCTAAGGATAGGGTGTTCAATGAATCATGTTAAGGTGACATGAACGATCTCGATATAAGATGTGGTGATACTTAACTGTTGAATTGTATGTTTCTAGTACATTTAACTTTATATGCTTGATCTCTCTGAGTTGATATCTACATACTGCAAGGCTTCTTATATTTCAATACATATCTCGTAAATTGCAGCTGATGAGATATGACATACCCTAGAAAGGGATGTTACTGAGATATGATATATGTTGAATACATGAGTTATGATGTTGCTAATGATATGATATGGCAGGCCGTGTGAGCCTTGTAAGAAATGTTAAATGAGTCATGATTTCTGTTTAAAATGTACCTATAATGTTAATGTTAGACTTAGGTGCCCTGAACACCGTAGAACCCCTTTGAGAGATCTGCTTCTTAGGGGTGAAACTCGTATTGCAACATTATCCGTGCGGAGTCATGGAGACACGAGGACATAGAGCCAGTGTCCAACAACAACGCGTGCGATGTCACGGTGGCACTGGAGAAAATTGGGGGTTATTGCAACAAGATCCGTGCGGAGTCATGGAGGTAACCCCGTGAGACTCTCCGCCTGTGTACTCAGGTTAGAGGAGGAGTCTGGAGCACTCGATGTAGTGCAGTGAGACCGATGAGCCTGGGGTCCTGTGGCAGAGCAGGGCTGGCATCAGACTTAGCATTTCCCGGGTGTGTCGCTAAGTCTTGTACGGTGTGGTCGTAGTGCACTACGAGTCTCTATGCAGAGTACACTGCATAGATCAGGGCATAATCTAAAATATGATCATATAGGTTCACGAGTTCCTTATAAATGAAAGAGTTAAGGAAGACTAGAGTATAGTCTTCTAGTAGTTATGCTTTGGATGCAATATTTACATTCTTTGTTATTTCAGTTATATTGTTTTAGAACTGCTCAGTGTAGTATTTATTGTTGTTAAATTACATATCGTTTACTCAAATTATATCTGTAATCACATTAGTGCATTAGTCTGTTTCCATGAAGTACTCATTCACTGAGCGAGTAAGCTCACCCCTCTACTCAAACATTTTTAGGGTTAACCGCGTGGACTTGGAGATGGTCAGAGCTTCAGTGTAGATCTGCCACAAGAGTTGAGTACAAGATTAGTTGAGTCAGTCGGTCCTTGTCACTCTAGGTCCTCAGTAAGAGATAAGAGAGAGAGTTGTAATTACGATGTGTAATATTGTTCCTCTTTGATATGTATGCTAATTAACAAGTTTTATGTGCACAAGTTGTGAAAGACATCATGAATGTTTATACATGTATCTTTTCTATTAAAGTCTGATTAGTAAAAGAAATGTTCAGATCCCTTTGTTAAGATGTGATGTGGTTCAATGCGGGGAAACAAGAGTTTTAAAGAAAAGAAAAAAAAAAGTAAAAGGTTAAGGGTGTTCTTTGTGTTACATATAAGTCCTATCTTATGCCCTAATCTCATGATTTGAGGAAATTGTGAGATCGGGGTGTAACAAATTCGATCCAATTATCTTGATATTCCTCATTTACATGTACATATGAAATATTACCATCACCTACTTTTAGTAACCATTCAATAAAAAATTTTCTATCATCATTAAAGTTTGTACTTGTGTGTTCAACAACCATATTTGTTGACAGTGCATAAATATGACATTGATTCCAAAGTTTTGATTGTCAGATCGTCTTCCTTTAGGTATAACAGGTAAAATTTGTCTGAAATCAACACATAAAACAACAGTTATGCCTCCAAATAAATGATCTTTTGAAATTGCTTTTATAGGATGCATAATATCTTTTAAAGTTTTATCTAATGCTTCAAATGCATATCTACTTATCATAAGTGCTTCATCCCAAATTATCAACATTGTTTTTTGAATCAACTTAGCCAAATCTGACTTCAATGGTATAGCACATGTTGAGTTTTCATCCAATTCTAAGGGGATTTTTAAATCTTGAATGAGTTGTGCATCCACCTGGCAATAATAGTGTTGCAATTCCTGACGAAGCAACAACCAAAACTATTTTTCCATCGCTTCGCAATTTTGCTACCAATGTATTCCACAAAAATATTTTCCCTGTACCTTCACTGCCACTCACAAAGAAAAATGAACCAACGGGAGAATAGCATTATCAGATGATATCGTTGAAAATTAGAAGTTGTTTTGTATTTAACTTCTTATATCTTTCATTAAATTCAGCACATAAATTTATACGATCATACATCAACTCTTTACGAATTAGTCTATTATCTAATAATCTTTCATCTAAGAGTATTGGCAATGGAAACTCAACAAAGTCTTTTAAAGACCTTCTGTTTTTGTTCAAGATTTCTTCAATGTGTAGTAACCCTTTGTTTTTCGAATATGATTCATCATCTATTTCTTTTGGCATATTAGAATCAATAGGAATTCTATTTCTAAAATCATCAGTTAAATATTTCCAGTAATCATTTCATATCTTTTTTGGATTGTTTATTTCAGTACATAGTAGTAGAGAACAAAATAAATGGCATAGTTGCCAAGTTGTGGCCCATGTAATAACATCAATGAAAGCAGATTCCCATTCAAACATATCTGATAGCAAACCCATCTCATGACATACTTCTTTAAAATTATTACATAGATGACCATTCACTATTTGTAATTCTATATAATTTTTTGCACCGGGAACTTTACAAAGTAACAATCTTAAGTAATACAATTCTCCAACACACGGACTAACATGGGGTAATCGACCAATTGAAAAAGCACCCTTACGTATTGACCAAAATGTTTTTTTACTATCCCATGTCCATTGTTGTGGAAATTCTACATATGTCAAATTTCTAGAAATATTTATTTTTATATTTGTTTCAAACCATTCAGTCAACATAGTCTTTTCAACAAATGGTCATTTCATTACACTTTCAATTGGTTCTTCATCTATGAAGGTTACATGATTTTCATTAGGCAAATGTATATCTAAACGTATGACAGAAGGACTACGATGATGAATATGGAAATCAAATATTCTCCATGATGCTTCAGAAGCAGATATATATATATATATATATATATCGACAATTTATATAGGCAGCTATCTCATCAACACTTGTGTCATTCCCATTTTGTACAATAGAGGTAGCCCTATCGTGTCCTTTATGTAATTATTCGTATAGATACCTAATAGGTTGTGCCTGATTATATATTTCTACATTTATAAGTGTTTCATATTTATTTAACAACTAGATATTATGAGGTACAATCCAACGATTATCTATACTTACTGAGTTCAAAGTGAATTGTCTCCCGTTATTTCTTCTTCAGTATATTATATAATCATCTGAATCGAAAGTAGTTGTTTCATTAAATTTGCTTGGATAGAATTTACTGCATATTTTTTAAACATGCAAGGAGAGTTTTCATTGTAAACACCACAAGGACCATGAACCATACATCTGCAAATAGTTTCATACACCAAAGGGTCGACATGAATATTAGGTATCACAGCCGAAATAATGTGGTCTACATGTTCTACAGATCTAATTTTACTGTGATGATCAAGAGTGATCAACAAATGCATGTGTGGTAGTCCTCATTTTTGGAATTCTATAACTGAAAGATCTAAATAAAAAAACAATTTATTATATTATATAAATAAAATAATGACTATAAATATGTATACCTACAATTACTTTTCCAAATAGTTACTTCTTGATGACATCATCTTTTAATTATTTTTGCTCAATATTAAAGATTCTAGATACAATATCTGGTCAATCTTCACTTGATTTTCCACCAAAATGTTGGATATATTCATGTATTTTAGGCCATTTTGGATTACATGTGAATGTTATGAAAAGATCAGGTGGACCTGCCCATGTACATAAAGTCATTGCATCATAAAAATTTTGTTTCATATATCGTGGTCCTCCTATAAATGATGTCGGCAAGATAATATGTTTGCCTATACTCATTGCATTATTAATTCCAGAAGAATATGAATCTTTGATATTGGCATATGTATCTACTCGGAATTTATCCTGATTGTTTTTATACCATGATAAATGATCATGTTCAATGTAGGTATAAGCATCAACTATAAACTGTTGTAAAAGTCTTCCACTTCTAAGTAAAGTATTATTTCTTTCAACATCCCAATCATGCAATCGATATGAATAAAATTCTAGAATGTTGATTGTTTTCCGTTTACAATTACTTCCACTTTGATTACATTGAATCCCATGTCTCCAACCATCCTCACCATATGGGAAAAGTAATGGATATTGCAATGGCATATAAGCAGGATGTTTTTTGCTAATTCTTTTTAATGTGTTATCCTTTAGACAAATAATAATGTCTCTACATTCAGAAATTCATTCATCTCCACCAACAACTAACATTGTCAATTCATTCGCAGTAGGTAATGAATATTGAGCATTAACATTGTTTCTGCTAGCAATCAAACGTAATGAAAGTTCATTGATAGAATTATTTTGTATCCACTGATTAACAGAATGAAATATCATAGCATAAGAATTTATGTCATTAATCATTTTTCGCAATCTAATAATCATAGATGTATTCACTTTGGAGCATTCTTTATTATTTGAAAACACATTACACCTATTGATGTCTTCATGTTTCATATCATATACATAAAGTTGAGCATATAGAGGTTGATTATCGTTAAAAGGTAAAAGTGAACCAATAAGGTGATAAATTTGTCCATGAATTTGAAAATTATAAGGACTTCTGCCGTCAATAATTGATGTGTCTTGCAATGCACCCATCGATGTGAAAGCAAAAGCACTATTGTATTGGCAAATGTATTTGCGATAATGTCTTCCTTCCTTAGAACTTCCTTTCAGTAAATCGTCAAGGTAAGAGGGGATAGAGTGCAACATTGGTAATTTAAACTTTCCATCCCAACAACATGAATGAAAATGTGGAATTCGATCACCTTTATTTATAACTCTTTCCTCAAACCACATGTATGCTCCACTATGTATGCAAATACATGAAGGAAAATAGAAGTAATGTCATTCTTTGAAATTTGCATGTGTGTAACCCATCATTTATAATTAAATATTACTTTTATTTTAGTATATGTAGATTTGTATGGAAGTTACTTCGATCTATTTGTAGAATCCTAGCATCTGATAGATAACTCCGTAAATGCTTTCTACTTCTTTCATGATTACAATCACCTAAAACCAATGTAAATATATTTATTACATTTATTTTTGTTATTTATAATAAACTATTAACTTACATATGAAAATTCTACAATAAGAAATCAATTGAAAAATTCTACTATTGGACATGCTTCACGGATGGCTTTTGTACTAATAAAAATATGCAAGTTTTAAAAATACAAACCTTGAGAAGATGAACTTGCCATGAGTGAAACCAACTTTTAACCTATTACAAAAAAGTTCAAAATAGTTAGCTAATTATAACGTTATTTTACGTTTAGTAACAAAATATTTTTGTTGATATATAAAGGAAAAGTACAAAATAACCTAATATTCAATTAAAAATTGGATAGTCGAAATGAATTTTAGACGATTTTGTAGTAGACACTACAAACAATATACCTAAAATTCAAATTGTAGGAGGTAAACAAAAATGAAATGACGGATGTGTTATTATAGCCACTCAATAAGATCTTCTTTATAAAAAGGAATCCAAAATATACTTCATTTCATATTCTTTTTGCTGCTTTTATTAAAATTTGATATCAAGATGTGTTATCACATAGGTGATATCAATTTAATATTGATTTGCCAATGAAATAGCATCAATAAAAATATGTTCCCATTCAGACATATATGAAAGTAAACCTTTTGCATGACAAGCTTCTTTGAAACTATTATATAGATGACCATTGACTGTCTTTAAGTGCATAATATAGTTTATTGACTTTTATTCTGACAGTTCTATGTGAGGCGTGCACTTGTGAGTGGAAAAGAAGCCATATGAAACTGAGTTATAGATTAGTAATGCAGAGAAAAATAATCGATACACATCAGCAAACCAAACATAGTATGTGCTGATTTTTCCGCTAGGTCAGAAATCAGCATTTGACAGATAATCTATTAGTTATTGGAGTTACTGATGTAGCCTAAAGGAAAACACTATAATCCATCAATTTATCCGTGGGCAGTAATTCATGATTGCAAGGGAAAACATCATCGGTTTACATTGTGTTCCGGATATAACAGTTAAATTTCTATCTACTTAAGTTTATGCAAAATTCAATAAATCTGACATGCAAAAATGTATTATAGAGTATGCACTAACTTTAGCAATTTGAAATCTTTTAGACATGAGTCTGTTTGTGTAACATCTATATAAATTTAGATGTAGTGGACTCGTGTGGTATGCATTTGCATTAGTAATTGAACCTTTCCTTTGAAGAAAACTACTTGTGTCGTCTGGTACCCCAGACAACACTACTATCTAATTTTGGAGCCATGTGCCATACGATATCATGTTAACTTATGTACTCTGCCTTACCAATGGTAGATAAAATAGAGAAGACGGAGTCCTTAAGCACTGATGAGAATTCGTAATCATGGGACATCAAATGGAAGAAGATGTACAGATTCTTCTAATATGTCTACCAGTGAATCATAGTTTCGTGCACTTGTGAGTGGAAAAGAAGGAATACCAAAGTGAGTTATAGATTAGTAATATATAGAGAAATAGTCAATACACATCAGCAAAATGGAAACGCCATTGTGACCAAGGTAGGAAAAAGATGTGGTAAGTCTGATGTTAAATAAAAAATAAAGCATCATCGAAATGACCGAAGCAGCGGTGGGTATTCTCCATTCTGCCATCATGTGGAAGGACAAAGCATCAAAATACCAACTAAAAAATACATTAATATAGACGGAGCCAGAAATTAGCGCACGTTCTGTGATTCGTAAACGTAGCCAAAAATTAGCGGCACGTTCTGTGATTCGGAAGAAGAGAGGCAAACGACGGAACAAAGGCAAATTACTGGCCGAGATGGAGATTATCGGTGAGAGTTTGAAAGAAATTACCACGGCTTCTGCTCACTGTCGGTAGTCGCCAGTCAGTCCGCAGTCGTCGATTCTTCACGGACAAACCCTAACACCTAACGAAAGTAAGTCGGCAGTTGAGAAAAGATCATGGACGTAGTCTTGTAACAATAGTGCTGCAATCGAGGGTGAGCGGAAAATGAAATGTTACATCCAATGTTTACTTGAGACTACCACCGAGAATTTTTTTGCTTCCTTCTCTAAGCCGCTCGAGTCGCTGAAGGAACCGCCTCCCCCGCTCCTCTAGTTTGCAAAACCCTACGAACCGGAGAATAAGGAGGTGGTGCCAAGAATCGACCCTTTTAGCGTGTGAAAATTGCAGATACAAAACGTTTTTATATAGCTAAGTAAGAGATCTTTTTAATACAACGCTAAGGACCACTACGCAATTCACAAAAATGACGATGAACATTGCACCAAATCCTCCAAATGGGCTCTCCTATATAGTATACATGATGTGTTGGTCTTTGAAGATGATGAACTGTATACCTACAATGAGGTTATTGAGGGACCAAATTATGAGAAATGGCTTGAAGCCATGATATTCGAGATGGGATTTCATGTATACCAACAAAACATGGACTTTGATGGATCCACCTGAAGGGGTAAAACCTACTAATGAGTATTCAAGAAGAAGATCAACATGGATGGTAATGCACAGACCTGCAAAAAGGTAGATTGATTGTAAAAATGTTTCAAACAAGTTCAAAGTGTTGACTATGATGAAACTTTTTCACCTCTTGTCATGGATAAATTCATCAGGATCATGCAACTGTTGTAACTTATCATGACTATGAGATTTGGCAAATGGATGTCAAAACCACTTTCCTTAAAATGGATCTTCTAGAGTACGTGTACATGACACATCACAAAGGTTTTATTGCTCAAAATGAATCCAATAAAGTTTGTAAGATACAAAGGTCAGTCTACAGACTAAAGTAAGAATCTCTGAGTTAGAATCTTTATTTTAATGAGATAGTTAAACAATTTGTCTTTATCCAAAATGAAGATGAACCCTGTCTTTACAAAAAGGTTAGTGGAAGCATGATTGTATTTTTCAAATTGTATATAGATAACATACTATTGAATGGAAATGACATACCTACTATATAATTGGTTAAAGCATGACTAGGTAATACCCTGTCCATGAAGGACTTAGGTGAAGCATCCTATATTATAGGAATCAATGTCTATAGAGATAGATCTAGAAGTCTTATTAGTCTAAGCCAATGTACATACATTGACAAAGTGCTAAAGAGGTTTAGCATGCAAAATTCTAAGAGATGAAACTTACCCATGTCTAATGAAATAAGCCCCTCTAAAAATCAATGTCCCAACTCTTTGGATGATTAGGCATGCATGAGTAAGTTTACATGTGCCTCAACAATTGGATCTATCATATATGTAATGATATTTACACGCCCAGATGTCTCGTATTCTATGAGCATGATGAGTAGGTATCTATGCAATTCAGGTGGTGGCCATTGAATAGATGTAAAGAATATCTTTAAGTAATTGAGAAGAACTAAGGGTCAATTACTTATTTATGGTAGTAAGAAAGAGTAATTTGTAAGAGGTTACAATGATACGAGCTTCCAAACCAACAAGGATGAGTACCGATCGCAATCTTCATTTGTGTTTTGACGAAATAGAAGAGCGATGAGATGGAAGAGTTTCAAGAAAGAGACTATGGTTGATTCTATAGTAGAAGCCGGGTATATGGTTGTCTCCATTGCAAAAAAGGAAGCATTATGAATTAAGAAGTTAATTAGTGAACTTGGGATGGTTCCAACCATTGAAGATATAGTAGAGTTTTATTGCGACAACAATGGATCTATTACACAATTTAAGGAACCAAGATCACATCAACACACCAAGCACATACCTAGGATTACCAACTCATATGTAAGATTATATAGAGGAGATATGAAACTTTATAGAGAACAAACTAAAAGCAACATTGACGATCCTCTAACTAATGAACTTTCACAGCAGAATCATAATTGTAAAGAGTGGGACCCAGAAGGAGATCCACTCAAATGGTACAATACAAGAGCCATGTAATAATAAAGCAGCGGAAACAAAACTATTACAAAGTTACATGTTCATTCATATACAATTGTTCCTCGCCATAAAAGGTGGTAAAGTAAAGAAAAAAGAAGATACACATCTAATAAGACCAATTACATGCACAACATGTTGCAGAGGGTAACCCAACCGTTCCAAGCTATCCTTAGGTCCAAAACTTTGTATAATATCTGCATGCATCCTTGATCTTCTAATGTACCTAAACCTGGGTGGAAGGGAACATCACCCAAAACATAGGAAACAACAAAGAGGTCAGCAAAGGCCGAGTATGTACATATATAAAACACTTTGGGCATTATATATGGTTATAAGTGCAAAAAGAGATGTTCCCATAAGAAGGGGCTATTTTTAATTAGCTAAGTTCAAAAGGAATATAAGAAAAGAAATGAGGCATATAAAATTTAGGGTACAAGCATGCGAATAAAAGTGTCTTGTCATAACAGTTAACCACAATTTAGTTCAAAACAATAAACATTTGCATGCATAACAATGTAGACTAAATATACCCAAAATAGGGCCATAACACCATAGGATCATGGCCTAAAAGAAATAAGGGTGGAAATGCACACCCCGGGTGGAAACGCACGCCCTATATAAGTATGGTTGTACATAAGTACCACTATTCTAGATATTCTAGTCAAACATGTAGCATGCATTAAATAGAGAGGCAAGACTAGCATTTCAGTCAATTTTCCATAAAAAGGAAATCATAGCAAGTGGGGTCCAAGAACCCATATAAGAAAGTAGTTCAACAACCACAAGGATATATTGAATTAATTCAGGAATTATAATTGTTCAAGAAATTGAATTTCCAAAAGAATTAATAGTTCAAGAGATGCCTCATTAAAAGAGTGTAGGTTACAGTTAAATAATGCCAAAAATAAAATAGAGGACGTACATACCTTATGATCAGACCTATATATTCAGTAACTCCTCCTAGGTTTAGGGTCAGGGTTGTCTCAACGTAGTCACAATATATGAGCATTCAATTAATATAAAATATGTTAAATTCTTTGCTTAAAAATCAACCTACTGTAGGTTGGGAATCCAGTCGTGAAACCTATCCCAATAACTTAGTCACATTTTACTAATTTCAAAAACATACTTATATGTATTATTCGGGTTAACCAATAATTTCTTATGAGTTTTACAAGATTAATTCATTTCTAAGAAAAATAAAATTGTGAAACACCAGTCGTGCCCTGAATGAATCCTGATGATCAAACGATAGTGTGATTGTAACTGTAAAACCCACGGACGATGCATATGGTTAGTGGAAAATACTTTATTGCCCACTGTGCGGTGACAACATTAGTATTTTATCAGAGTCGAAATTGGGAAAAGTGTATCGTGCTTGTTGTTCCTAACTCACTGAAGGTAGCAGCAGGTATGGAGCTCTAGGACCTCGGGCTCCAGCCAAACATGACAGTGACCCTGCCCTTCCTGGCTCTAGGAACCACCCAACACCCTCGTCGTGGTCATCAAGATAGGAAACCCTTCTCCCAGGAGCCACCGTGGCCCTAGCATGTAGGTGGCTCACTCGCCATTGTCGGCATCAGTGTCACTGGGATCTCAGATGGAACAGTGAAATCAATCACACCAGTATCAAAAAGGAGCCTACAACATCATGTGCAACCGAGATAGATGGAGGCAAGGTAACACACATGCAAGACCATGAGGAGACTATCATGTCGACCGGTTAGGATGAAAACCATTGAGGTAGCCGACATCAAGGAGGACAACTGGAGCCCAGCAGTGACCAACACGCTTGGAAGTGTCAATCACTCTAGGAAACTCTACCCAATACTCACAATGGTAGGGGCCAGTCTTTGATGGGCCAGGGACCCTTCAAGTCCCACTCGGTGGTGAGCCAAATAGAGGAAAGCGACGACATTTGTCGATCGAACAGACCTGACGATACCATGGCAAGATGAGTATGTGAAAAGGAAGAAAGGGGGTTCAAGATGGTTACCTCAAAATGAATTGCGCCGAGGTGACTCTAGGCTCTATAGCTTCGAGCTTTCTCACCGGAGAAGATGACTTACCAGCAGTGTCTCCCATGCGACCTCCAACAAAATCAAACGGCTAGATATGAGAAGACGAACCCAACAAGGCATCTAGTATCAGTCGTAAAGAAGAGAGAGCATTGGGGTGGAACAACGACGCATCTAAACTTCTGTAGTGGTGACTACTGTCGAGTATAAATAGGCATTTTCACCTTAGGGTTCTATAGAGGCCAAGTAAAGGGTCAATGGGCTCACGTGGATGCACGAAGTTTGTTGGCAAAGAAATCGTGATGAATCGACGACTGGTTTGATTACGGGGCGAACGGGTGATAGGCGTGCACTACTACCATTAGAACCACGCATAAGATGGAGGTAGAGGACGATTGAGTCCCACTACCTGGCCTGAGTTGCTCGCAAGAATAAGATCGGTCCTTGGACCAAGGTCCAGACCGTGACAATTGAAATTAATAAAATCGACCAAACTTTAGGATAAATGCATACATAATCTATTAGGGTCTAATTAAGGGTGCATTTGATGTCCAAATGATTTGAGGGTTGACTAATTAAGATATGATGAACTCGATTTTAGGTTTAGATTTGGGTTTTGAGGTTACCTTAGTTGTAGTTTAACCTTTGTGCATTAATCATCCAATTAATGCAATGAACTTAGTCTAATAGTCAATTATGGTGAAACCTTCACCTAGACTCGATTCCCGTCCTATCTGATATCCAAAAGTATCATAGTTCACAAATCTAGGGTCAAGTAATCTAGATTATCATTATTGTTAATAAGTTTCCCAATTGAGGTATTAAGGTAGCAATATCATATGACTTCATTTCTATGGATCATAAAATGAGTCAATCTAGGGTTTGAATATCAAAATATGGTTTTGTTTATTCTAACACATTGAAATATAGATATTCAAAGGTAGTCAATGGAAAAAGGGAGAAAGGAGATTGGATATCCACATAATCAAATAGGGACCTAGAAGAACGGATGATTAGCCTATATGTCTGGAATCGAGTATGTTACAATAATGGTCATGTTAGCTCTATTGGACTTAGGTCCATGAGTGATTGGCTCTACTGCAAGTAGGAGATTGTTGGTTATATGCCTTGATAGCCATCACGTGATGATTATAAAAGGGATATTTTGTACCTGATTTGATTATTAATATAGGGCAATTTCACTTATTATGTTTGTTTCAGTACTAAGATAATGAATAAACTTAATAATGCCCTAATAATGTTTAACTTGATGACATATGGTCTGGGTTGAGGACCTAAACATGAGATCATGTATAATAAGACTCTTCCCCAGTCATTTACTATTGTGGATATTATAGGACAAAAATAATACACAAGACTATCATGTTTGGTGAGTGGTGAATGTCTCTTTAGCCATGATATTGAATATCAACTCAGATGCATGGGTACTTGTTAGATAACATGTTGTATTGAAAAGACCCACCTTGAGATTGACACATGGAAGTCATGTAATGACATGTAGAGTCACATCTCAATGTGACAATGATGACTATGATCTTTAGACTTGAAGTCACTATAGTAACACATGTTGTTCTGTGTACTTTGACACTAGCCCAACTTCTTTAATATACAAGTTTCCAAAAAGGTGGCGATTGGGTACACTTAGGCACATGGGCATATTATGAGTGGTCTAGATGGAATTTGTCCCTCCTTTAGCATGATATCCCCACCCACTTGATAAGCAAGGCTATGAAATCCATAGACATGCTCATGTTAGCTAACACATGATATTGAGCTCACATTATCTTGAATAGTGTGCTCTACTTCAAGGAACATAGACTGGATATTAAGAGGATGTCATTTGACACCTCAAGATTAATATGGATATCTGTGACAAAGGGATTATATGGTCATGGCAACATTGATCACTTTGTAGGTTGTAGTTGTTCTCCAACTCATTCCTTTTACGTGAGTGACAATGATGTGCTGCTAGACACCAATCTTTTATTGTGTTGTTTTGAACATCACTACCAATGTATACAAACCTAAGCATAAGGATGCATAAAGGAATTAGTTTGCAATCAAAATATAATTAGAATGGTTCTAAATCATAACTAGGTTGATTAACTCTCAAATTGGGTGATTAGAATGTTTGATCAGTCGATCAGATGATTGGGTCAATAGATTGATTATCAATTCTTCAACGAAGTTTTCCACCAGACTCTAAGATTGGGTGGTCTGCTTTTAAGATCAGGCGATCACAGCTCAATAGGAAAATTTCAGATTTCAAACCTATATAGGAACTCTCATGGTTGGCCGAGATGCTTTTGAGATCAGTTGATCAGAACTAAGATCGGGAGTTTTGTAAACTATATTGGGCGATCTTAAATCTAGTTTAAGCTTTCAACATTATACTATTTTTCATATTGTAATTAGCAAATAGATTGGAATTAGGTTTTTTCAAGCCCCCGACTCTCCTATGTAAAGGGGGAACCTCCCAAAGGGTTTGAACAACTCTTAATACAACTTATGAGACAAGTTGGTTGCTAAACTTCTCTCTCTTTGAGAGGAAGTCACCTTAAGGAATACTTCTTGAGATAGGAGAAGAAAGGGATTTTGGGGAGCCTAGCATATTGACAACTCCTATTTCTCTTCGACTTGGTCACTAAGGTGGTGCACCATATTTTATCTCATCCACATTGATGAAGTAGAGGCCTATACATACATATAGAGGCTTGGAGAACACATTTTACAAGACGACAACAAGTTGTTGCTAGGTGGGCAATCCAGATCTATTGGTTATCTATCCAGATTTCTTGGTAGGTGTTCTGGATCTAGATTTGGAGTATCAAGTTCTTTTCCAACATAAGATGCATCTACTTGTTGGACAAGTAATGTGCACAAAGGTATCACCTTTATCACCTCTCTTTTATTCACAAACATACTATAGCTATGGCATGTCTAATATCTTCGATAGAAAGGGAATACACTTTTGTTATTTTGCTACACATCCTTCCCAAAAACCCAACAATATTGGTCAAGGTCGACAAATTCATATAACTAGTTGACTTCATGGTAATAGATATATCATAAAAGAAAGTATTTGAGTTACTGTATGGTCGACCATTTCAAGCAGTGTCAGATGTAATAATTTCCATGAACTCTGGGGATTGAAAATGGCAGGGTGGAATATCAAATGCCACATCATAATTCCCCACCAACTAATGATAATCCAAGATAGAGGTAAAACGATGTCTAGCCTAGGACACAAAAAATTGGCACTTTGTGGACGAAACCCCACATTTTTTTTCTTTTTAATTCAATAGTTATTTGCATTCTTACCATTGAAGTTTAATTAATTTTGATGTAATATGATGGTGAAATGATTAGTATATTCATTGTACATCAACAGAGAGAAGTTAGTAACACCAACATATGTTGGTGTCACCAACTCATCACAATTTGATAGTAAAATGTCTGTATCACTGACCTACCAGTCGGTGACACCGACTTAGACCGATTGATGCACGACAACTCTTTTGATAGAAACAAGTCATTGGCACCTCGAGATGAAGTATCGTGGCCTCAAATTTGATAATCACATGTAAAAATATTCAACAACGACTAACCAAACAAGCTGCATATTCCTACATGTTGGTACCACTAATTAATGTATGTACCAGTGAATTAATGGATCCATAAGCTAGTGTTCTCTTTGATCATAATTGTCAGTATCAATGAGAAATATCAAGAGAGTACACGAATTGGAGTGCTTCTCGGTACCACCGACTCAAGTCAGTGAAACCCACTTTTTACTGATGGATGCCTCTCCTTCTATATAAGCAAGATGATTTCAATTGGATTTATCACAACTCAGACATCGACTCTACAAACACTACTATGTAGAGCTTCTCCAAGTGCTTCAATGCAGAGAAGCTACTTCATAAATCTTCCATCCTCTCTCTCTTTCATTCACAATGACAATTAAGCACAAATTGACTATAAGTGTCTTCCACAACATCATCTCCTTCCCAACTCCTTGCTAGGACAAATCTGGGATGGGAAACCAACGACCAAAAGAAGAGATATATTGAGCATACAAAACATGACTTTGAGGTCACCCGCTATGTGACGAACCGTTCGGACAAAACATTAATAACTATGCGGAAGCGGTGGTTAGCAGCGGAAGTATGGAAAATCACTAAAAATTAAAACCATTTATAAAGAGATCCATTCTCAGGAAAACTCTTTAAACAAGAACCACGGTATTATATTTACATACTGGTCCACATTATACATTCCATGTACCATCTCTTCTTTAAGGAATACAAATGCATCATTACTTTGCTAAACAACACAAGTAACAAAATCCTCAAAGCATCAAACCAAAATCTCAGATCGATTTAAGAACACTAACTACTGACTCTTAGGACCTGAGAGTACATAGACGACACATAGGACTATCTATAGACATAGCTTGACAGCCAGTATCCCCACCTGGGATATCATTATTGTCCTTGCTGTTGTTGTTGTTGCTCTTCTCCTACTATAGAGTTTCTGCCACTCTGTCGGCGTCTACCTAAAAACATTGGATCCTACGGGGGTGAGAAAATTATACAATTGCCCCAGAGAGAGATATAACTCTCCGCCGAAAACATTATTATTGCAGTTTAATAGAAATAAACTGAGCAGTGGGATTATATATTTCAATAGCAGATAAATTACTATATATGCAGATTAGAGCAACATTCCTTTTCAAGGATTTCAGCTATAACTTGACAAGGCAGCATGTCTCTTATTCAATAAATAATTAAAGAACATAGGTAACATTTATGTATCAAGGACATGCTAAACAATATAACATCAACCAGTGGTTCTCATATTTCAATCTTATGCAAATACGCTACACAGATGATTACATTTTTCAAATATATTTAAGCTCTGAGGAGATGAGGTATATCGCTCATACTCCAACCGACCATTGCAAAATCGAAATCGGTACCATACAAAGTCAATGGAAGAGATGACTTCCATGACTTCCCACATCTCGGTCAGTACGAGATTACATGCAGGACATCTTGTGTCTCTGCTACATAGCTTGCCAGGGTATAGTGGCATCTTCGCTATAGATCTACAGTGACGGCTATACTCTCTTCGCAATCGAGAGATTTCATGTTTACCTCCATTGATCTGGCATTAACATCATCGGGAGATTAGTGATACATCCATCCTAGAACCTATCATGAAGGATTGAGAGTTTTAATGTTTACCTTCCATCAATTCTTTCATTAGGACGTAAGGATATTTTTGCCCATTGACCCCTACATATTCAAAATATGCGAACTCCAGGAGATCCCATAGGAAAACCTATTTCACCATCACCAACTACTGACGATGATGGATCTATGGTCAGAGCACTACATGAATAGCTTTCACTTGATTATTTAAGTACATTATCATATTCTTTTAGCATCAGTCAAGATTTCAAACATAACTTATTAGGACAAATGCTATAAAGAAACATGTACTATTTTTATCAAATACTTTTTAGTCTTTAAAAGACATTGGTATCTCAGTCCCTCATTTCAAACTCAAAGCCATAAACATATGGTTCTGGGTATTCAAACCCTTAGCTCATCATTGAGCACTGTTACCACTTTTTCAGGTAACCATCTCCTTCAGGTCATCTGACCAAGGTACACATGACACTTGCTACACAAGCATCTTATCTGGCACTTGAGGCCCATTAACTCTCTTGTTACTTCTTACTAAGAAACAAGGCATATTATGGCACACAAGGCCCAATAAATAATTTCAATAAATAAAGCATCATAGCTCATACCTGGCTATGTTCATCATCTTAGGATACCTGCATGGTTAGGACATATGATAACAGATATATCAATCATGTTTCAGTTCCATGCTATTCCAGAGTAACACCACTATTCCCTTACCAGGGTTAGGGTTTCCCATTTCATTTAAATCAGGGTTACTCATCCCCTTTGTTCAATCAGGACCAATGATTCATCTTTTCATTGTCCAAGATTAGGGTTTCACACCATATAGTATAATCCAGAATTAGGGTTTCACACACCTTCACCCTATTTAGAATTAGGGTTTACTATTCACATCACATCACCTTAAATTAGGGTTTATATTTGATAACTCACAATTAGGGTTTACTATTCATCCCAATTAGGGTTTATCGTCAAAGTACCCTGAATTAGGGTTATTCATGTCATTACCCTAAATTCATATCACATTATCTTCCTAGATTAGGGTTTCACTTAGAATTGCCCTTATTTAGGGTTTGAGTTCATCAAATAACTCAATTAGGGTTTCATGATCTCTTTATCAAGGATCATACCCTAAATTGTTCATCACACTTATTTTGAGTGTGTTAGGCTTGATTGCTACATGATTATTTTTCATGTATGAATCTCTCTCTCTTATCCTCTTCTAAGATGTCCAGAAGATTTGATCAATTGAACGATCAATTACATGAGGTATCCAAATGAATTGACTAGTTAAATCTTCAATTACATTAGATATCCAAATGGATTAACCATGTTGAACCTCAAACGGTTTTTATTACTTAGACCCTAAACAATCTTGGTCTCTCAGAGTTCAAACGGTTTGAAACCGTTTGGGCATATTGCCCTTGAAACTGTTTAAGCAAGAATGTATTGAAATCGATTGGGCTTGGGTCTCCAAATGGTTTGAGATCGTTTGGACTCAAACGGTCTTGAGACCGTTTGGACTCAAACGGTCTTAAGACCGTTTGGTCCAAACCCTCTCAAAACCAAAAGGACCAAAAAGATCTTTCAACACCTAATCGATTTAAGGTTTCCATCAATGAACGGCCTATCAATTGACTTCTTGATTCATTCTTCAATTGAACTATTGAACCATCTTTCAATTGGACCATCAATTAGGGTTTTGAACCCAATTGAACTAGGATTTATTATCAGAAACCACCAATTAGGGTTTGGAAATCGAGGAACCATCAATGCTTAACATTGTGGAACTTAATCCAACTGAAACCAATGAACCACCATCAAGTTATGATATGACCTAACCTCAAACGATCTTGAGGTCATTTAGATGACCTCTAAACGGTCTTGAGGTCGTTTAGATGACCTCTAAATGGTCTTGAGACCATTTGCCTCATCATTCATTTAAAATTTGTGAAATCCAATGTAGAGTTTGCATCATTGGATTGATCATCAATTTAACTATTGATTGCACTTCGATTTGATATCTCTAACTCTTCAATTATTCAACCATACTCAACCCTAGACCTCCAAACGGTCTTGAGACCGTTTGGGTTAATCAACCCAAAACTTTAAATCAAACAATTGCAATTTCAACACTTATCCGATTAGGGTTTCTAATTGGAGGATTGTCCATATATTGAATTAATTAGTTGGATCCATTAGATCTTCATCCAACAAGTACTAGGGTCCTGAACTTAAATGGTCAAACCATCCAAACGGTCAACCCTTCTAAATATTTTGGGATCCAAACCTCCAAACGGTTTGCAAACCGTTTGGTCTCCAAATGGTTTGGTGAAACCGTTTGGACCAAAGTCTTGAAACCGTTTGCAATTGAAACTTGTTGGAATGTGTGCCTAAGATGATGTTATCATCATCAAGCCTTCGTCCATAAAAAACTACTGCCATTATCATGGTAGTTGCATCAATTAATCAAAGGAATTGAAAGAAGAGCAATTGAACATGACTGATTGAAAAAGTGAATTCAATAACAATCAATAGGGGTTCAAGTTATATAACCCGCCTCCAATTGAGCTTCAAAGCTTGGATCTTCACATCAACAATGGTGGAAGGAGCTTTTTCACACCAAAAGCTTCGTTCCTCAAGCTTTTGAGTGAAAAGGAATGGTTAGAAGTGAAGATGGGATCGAGATAAGAAGAAATCATGTATTGATTTGTGATTTCCACCATGAAATCAAGATGAACGAAGGTCAAGAAGCTTACCAACAGGTTGGGGGTCGTCTTACTACTACTACTAGCTTCCTTGATCGTTTTTGCAAGCAAAGAGAAGAAGTTGATTCGAAAAAGTCCTTGGTTTGAGTGGTAAAGGGTGTTTTTATAAGAAAATCAATGAGAGAGAAAATGCCTCATATAAATCCTTTAAATCCAAAATTGTTGCCACCTATCCCCCCTTGGTTCCTTGCATGCAAAGGAATATTTATCTACACATAAATCCCTTCCATTATCCATGAATTAAGGGAAAAGAAATTAAGCACCTTAACCTTTATAATAATAATTATCCATAAGTGAGTGGATAAATTCTTTTTAGTTTCTTAATGTGAGTACGTTCTCCACTCACGAAGATCTTTCCTTTGCGTTTACAAGGCACAAGGACGTCCATATGTGTGGATTTCAACCAACACAATTTTGGTTGAAGAGCAATCCATTTAATATAATTATTTTTGCATTATTTCAATTATGCTCAAATCTTGATTATTTTAATATTAAGATTCTCTCTCCTTCAAAGTAGCTCAAATGAGATGCCCCTCTCATTTTATTTCCTCTACAAGATGCCAAGAATATTAGGGACTATATTGAAGTGGTAAATTGCATATTGAACCCTAGGTTTTGGGTAAATTGCACATTACACCAAAACTAGGTTTTAATGCACAAACATTGCTTTATCGGCTCTTTCTTGGTAATCAGGCTTTCACTAGCCATACATCTGCATCATCTTCATTCCCATGATGCTTCAACACATGAGGAACATCTTCTCATGTAACATTTGTAATTTAACCCCTCAACTTGGGTAATTTTCACTTTAGTCCAAACAAATAAAACATTACTTTCGACATTATTTAAAAAGGACTAAAATTGAAATATAAGTTCCTCTTGAGCCTTAATTACTTTTCAAAAGATAATATCAAGCATATAATTATCTTTCTTAAACAAAACACCTAGGGTTAAAGCATAACCCAGATCAGGGATGTTACAAGTTATCCACCCCTTACAAGGATTTCGTCCCCAAAATCATCAACCAAAAACATTAAGAGAAAAGAGTAGGATATTTCCTCCTCATCTCTTCCTCTAGCTCCCACGTAGCTTCTTCAATGCCACGGTGATGCTAGAGAATTTTTACAAGACTAATGTATTTCTTTTTCATCTTTTTAATTCTTCTATCAAGAACCAACATAGGTCCTTCAACATAAGATATATCATCATTTAGTTCTACCTCCACATGTTGCAGAACTAACTTAGTGTCAGGATGACACTTCCTCAGCATAGAGATATGGAACACTGGGTGCAATCTATGCAACTCAGGTCATAACTCCATCTTATAGGCTACCTTTCCCATCCTTTCAATGATCGGATAAGGCCCCATAAATCTAGGATCTAACTTCCCCTTCTTTCCAAATCTCAGGATTCCTTTCCAAGGTGAGACCTTGAGGTATACTCTGTCTCCAACTTGGAATTCTAGGGGTCTACGACGCTTATCAGCATAATATTTCTGTCTATCCTGGGCTTCTTTCAACTGTTGTTGTATCATTTTAATCTTCTCAGTTGTTTGTTGTACTAGCTCAGGACCTAAAAGTTGATACTCCCCTAATTTCATACCAACATAAAGGAGATCTACAATGCCTACCATATAATGCTTCATATGGTGCCATCTCTATACTGTGCTGATAGCTATTATTATAAGCAAATTCTATCAAGCTCAGGTGTAGATCCCAACTCCCTACAAACTGAAGGACACACCCTCTAAGAAAGTCCTCCAAGGTTTGTATGGTCCTCTCAGATTGTCCATCTGTCTGTGGGTGAAAGGTTGTACTAAACCTTAATTGCATACCCAAAGCTTTATGCAGTCGTTCCAAAAAATGACTCATAAACTGGGGACCTCTATCAGAAATGATAGTAGCTGGAATCCCGTACAAATGCACTATCTCATCTATGTATATCTGTGCCAGCTTCTCAGCAGTGTAGGTTGTTTTGACAGGTAAGAAATGTGATGTCTTTGTCAACATATCAACTATCACCCAAATGGAATCATGACTTTTGGCTGTTCTAGGCAAACCAACCACAAAGTCCATGGGCACATGATCCCATTTCCACTGTAGTATAGGCAGAGATTGCATTGTTCCTGTGGGCTTCTGATGTTCAGCTTTAACCTACTGACACACCAGACACCGCATAACAAACTCATCTACATCTTTCTTCAAACCAGGCCACCAATACATATCTTTTAAGTTATGATACATCTTGGTGCTCCCTGGATGCATAGCATACATCGAAGAATGAGCTTCTTCCAGAACTAACTTTCTTAAGTTATAAGAATCAAGTATTACCATCCTACCATGGTAACAGACTACCTGATCATATGAATCATGGAAACCATCTCGTTTCTCACTACCATACTCTGACCTGATCTGCTGAATCACAATATCAACTTGCTGTGCATCCTTAATCTGCTGCCTCAGAGTAGGTTTTACTTGCATCTCAGCTAACAACTCGGCTAACAGTGACACCTTAAGCTCTATATTGTCTTGCCTTAAGGAGATAAACATATCCATCTTAGAGAACACTAGGGAATTTAACTATGCTTTATCTAGGGTTGGTGTTGCTGATTTCCTGCTTAATGCATCAGCTACCACATTAGCCTTCCCTGGATGATAATCAATTGTACAATCGTAGTCCTTGATTAATTCCATCCAGCGGCGCTGTCTCATGTTCAACTCTTGATGTGAGAAGATATACTTTAGGTTCTTATAGTCTGTGAAAATTTGGAATGTTTCTCCATAGAGATAATGTCTCAAGATCTTCAAAGCATGGACCACAACAGCTAGCTCTAAATTGTGTGTCAGATAATTCTCCTTGTGTTTCTTAAGTTTTCGAGAAGCAAAAGAAATCACTTGCTTATCCTGAATCAACACACATCCTAAGCCATTCTTGGATGCATCACAGAAAACTATGTACCCCTTCCCTTGCTCAGGTAGCACTAACACATGTGCACTTGTTAACCTTTCTTTCAGCAACTGGAAAGAATGTTGACACTTGTCATTCCAGACAAAAGGAACCTCCTTCCTGGTCAACTTGGTCAGGGGTAAAGCTATAGAAATAAAGTTCTTGATGAACCTCCTGTAATAACCCTCCAGTCCAAGAAAACTACGAATCTCTGTCGATGTCTTTGGTTGTTAGCATAGCAGGACATATTCTACCATCTTAGGATCAACACGAATACCTGAAGAAGATATAATGTGTCCTAGAAAAGAAACTTTTGGTAACCAGAACTCACATTTGCTAAACTTAGCATATAGCTTATGCTCTCTTAGCAAAGTCAAAGCCTAACAGAGGTGCTGCTCATGCTGTTGAGCATCTCTACTGTATATCAAGGTGTCATCTATAAAGATTACTACACACTGATCAAGAAAAGGTCGAAAGATTCTATTCATGAGTTCCATGAATGCAGCTAGTGCATTAGTTAGTCCAAACGACATAACTATGAACTCATAGTGACCATACCTTGTCCTAAAGGCAGACTTAGGTATGTCACTCTCCTTAATACAAAACTGATGGTATCCTGACGTCAGATCTATCTTAGAAAAGATAGTTGCACTACGCAACTGATCAAACAAGTCATCAATCCTTAGTAGAGGATACTTGTTCTTTATAGTTACTTTATTTAACTGTCTGTAGTCAATGCATAACCACATCGACCCATCCTTCTTCTTAACAAAGAGAACTGGAGCACCCCAGGGTGAAGTGCTCAGTCGTATAAAACCCTTCTCAAGCAACTCTTGCAGTTGTTTCTTGAGTTCTGCCATTTCAGCAGGTGCCATTCTATATGGCGTTTGTGCTATGGGTTGCGTGCCCGGAATTAGATTAATCTCAAAATCAGCCTCTCGGGATGGAGGAACACCTGGAAGTTCTTCAGGGAAAACATCTTTAAATTCCCTAACAACCAAAACTTCAGAAGGATGAGGGCTCTCCATTGTGGTATCTACCACATGAGCCAAGAATGCAAAGCATCCCTATCTCATCAACTTCTCAGCTACCATAGCTGACACAAGACAAGTTGGAAGAATATTTCTATCTCCATGAAAGATCCATGTGTCACCATTGTCTGTGAACACAGCCTGCTTGGAACCACAATCCAAGACAACCTTATACTTCTCTAAGGTGTCCATCCCAAGGATTATATCAAAACCCTGCATCTGAAGTGGTATAAGATCCACTTGAATGTGGTGCTCAGAAAAGGAAAGAGTGCAGGGAGAACACACCTCCCGCAACACTACAGATCCCAACAAAGGGGTTTCTAGCATCAAACTATCTGCTCTATGACTAACAATCATGTTGCAGTCAAGAATCACTTCTCGAGTGATAAAGGAATGCGTAGAACCCAGATCAATTAACAAAGATACGAAGCAGGATGAAGACATATCAGAATAAAATAGTTCTATATGACCTGTCCCAACCCGAGGGTTGACTACTGCCTCAGGCTGATTCATGGCATAGAATCTAGCCGTTGCTTGCTGTTGACCCTGTGCTCGGTTATTGGGTGCCAACAATCCAACTTGGGATGCTTGTCCACGTCCTCTAGCATTATTATTGAATTGTCGCCTCTGTGAGCCTTGCTAACTCTATCTCTAGAGTTGAGTCACAGTTCTGACTTTCTCAAGACAATCTCTCTTCAAGTGTCCTGACCTCCCACACTAGTAGCAGTTATAACTTCCCAAACTCTGCCTGGGTGGTCCTATCACTGATGTTGATGCTGTACTAGGGGCTCTGCTTGGAGGAAAACTGTGCCCCTACCCCTACTTGACTTCCAATGCGTCGGGGTATTAAACTTTGGTGGTGGTGGTGGTGTAGAGAATCTCAGCTTTTTGAAACTCTCAAACCCTTGTCCTTGAAACTGAGGATATACTTTCTTATTACTGGTATGTCTCTTCTCAATCACAGACCTCTCTATCCTCCTCATGGATTCCACAAAAGTGGAAAATCTATCCCTATTCTCTAGAGCAGACACAGGAGTGGTCAATTCAGCGTTCAACCCCTTCTCGAAACACTGAATCCTCTCCTCATCCGTAGCTGCCATATACGAACAGAACCGCAAAAGCTCCATGAACCTAGCTTCATATTCACTAATGTTCATCTGTCCTGGCCTCAACCTCTCAAATTGAGAGATCTTCTCATCTAGATACGTCTTAGGAAAGTATATGGTGACAAATTCATGCCAGAATTCATCCCATCCGACTTCAACTCCTGGTCTTTTACCTTCCTCAATGGTCCACCAGTGACCAACACTCCTCTTCAGAAGGTATACAACATGCCTCACCTTCTCTACTTCAGGGATGTTGAGGATTCTAAAAGCTTTCTCCAGCTCCGTCAACCATAAATATGCATTAGCTGGGTCAGCTGTGCTAGCATACTCTGTGGCTCCCACCCAACAAAGTCTTTCAAAGGTCTTACCAGCTCCTTGTCCTTCATTGTGGGTAGGTGCCCTAGGTGCAGGTAGTGGCATCCTATCAGTCATATGAGTCATGGCTGCCATAAACTATCCAAACATGGCTTGGAAGGCTGGGTTCCCCATATCTACTTGATTGAACTGGGGTTGTTTAGGTACGGGCTCTTCCCTATCTTGGTCTCTTGCACCTCCTCCTGGTGCAGCAACGCTGCTCTCAGCAGCATGTTCGTCATGTGATCCAGACATCTTCAAGTTCTTCTTCTCCTATATGAGCAGAAGACACTATCAGATAAACTGGAAAACACTTAGAACAGACTCAACGACCTTAATCCTATGTCTCTGTAGACTCAACGAACCTAGAGCTCTGATACCACTAATTTGTGATGAAATGTTCGGACAAAGCGCTAATAACTATGCGGAAGCGGTGGTTAGCGGCGAAATTACTGAAAAATCACTAAAAATTAAAACCATTTATAAATAGATCCATTCTCAGGAAAACTCTTTAAACAAAAACTACAATATTATATTTACATACTGGTCCACACTGTACATTCCATGTACCATCTCTTCTTTGAGTAATATAAATGTATCATTACTTTGCTAAACATCACAAGTAACAAAATCCTCAAAGCATCAAACCAAAATCTTAGATCGATTTAAGAACACTAACTACTGACTCCTAGGACCTGAGAGTACAAAGACGACACATAGGACTATCTATAGACTTAGCTTGACAGCCAGTATCCCCACCTGGGATATCACTGTTGTCCTTGCTGTTGTTGCTGCTGCTCTTCTCCTACTACAGAGTTTCTGCCTCTCTGTCGGCGTCTACCTAAAAACATTGGATCCCACGGGGGTGAGACAATTATACGATTGCCCCAGTGAGAGATATAAATCTCCGCCGAAAACATTATTATTGCAGTTTAATATAAATAAACTGAGCAGTGGGATAATATATTTCAATAGAAGATAAATTACTATCTATGCAGGTTAGAGCAACATTCCTATTCAAGGATTTTAGCTATAACTTGACAAGACAACATATCTCTTATTCAATAAAGAATTAAAGAACATAAGTAACATTTATGTATCAAGGACATGCTAAACAATATAACATCAACCAGTGGTTCTCGTATTTCAATCTTATGCAAATATGCTACACGACTAATTACATTTTTCAAACATATTTAAGCTCTGAGGAGATGAGGTATACCGCTCATACTCCAACCGACCATTGCGAAATCGAAATCAGTACCATACAAAGTCAATGGAGGAGCCGACTTCCATGACTTCCCACATCTCGGTCAATACGAGATTACATGCAGGACATCTTGTGTCTCTACTACACAGCTTGCCAGGGTATAGTGGCATCTTCACTATAGAGCTACAGTGGTGGCTGTACTCTCTTCGCAATTGAGAGATTTCATGTTTACCTCCATCGATCTGACGTTAACATCATCATGATATTAGTGATACATCCATCTCGGAACCTATCATGAAGGATTGAGAGGTTTAATGTTTACCTTCCATCAATTCTCCCATTAGGACATAAGGATATTTTCGCCCATTGACCCCCACATATTCAAAATATGCAAACTCCAGGAGATCCCATAGGAAAACCTGTTTCACCATCACCAACTACCGACGATGATGGATCTATGGTCAGAGCACTACATGAATAGCTTTCACTTGATTATTTAAGTACATTATCATATTCTTTTAGCATCAGTCAAGATTTCAAACATAACTTATTAGGACAAATGCTATAAAGAAACATGTACTATTTTTATCACATACTTTTTAGTCTTTAAAAGACATTGAGATCTCAGTCCCCCATTTCAAACTCAAAGCCATAAACATATGGTTCTGGGTATTCAAACCCTTAGCTCATCACTGAGAATTGTTACCACTTTTTCAGGTAACCATCACCTTCAGGTCATCCGACCAAGGTACACATGACACTTGCTACACAAGCATCTTATCTGGCACTTGAGGCCCATTAACTCTCTTGTTACTTCTTACTAAGAAACAAGGCATATTATGGCACACAAGGCCCAATAAATAATTTCAATAAATAAAGCATCATAGCTCATACATGGCTATGGTCATCATCTTAGGATACCTACATGGTTAGCACATATGATAACAGATATATCAATCATGTTTTAGTTCCATCCTATTCCAGAGTAACACCACTATTCCCTTACCAGGGTTAGGGTTTCCCATTTCATTTAAATCAGGGTTACTCATACCCTATGTTCAATTAGGACCAATGATTCATCTTTTCATTCTCCAAGATTAGGGTTTCACACTATATAGTATAATCCAGAATTAGGGTTTCACACTATATAGTATAATCCATAATTAGGGTTTCAAACACCTTCACCCTATTTAGAATTAGGGTTTACTATTCACATCACATCACCCTAAATTAGGGTTTATATTTGATAACTCACAATTAGGGTTTACTATTCATCCCAATTAGGGTTTATCATCAAAGTACCCTGAATTAGGGTTACTCATGTCATTACCCTAAATTCATATCACATTATCTTCCTAGATTAGGGTTTCACTCAGAATTGCCCTAATTTAGGGTTTGAGTTCATCAAATAACTCAATTAGGGTTTCATGATCTCTTTATCAAGGATCATACCCTAAATTGTTCATCACACTTATTTTGAGTGTGTTAGGCTTGATTGCTACATGATTATTTTTCATGTATGAATCTCTCTCTCTTACCCTCTTCTAAGATGTCCAGAAGATTTGATCAATTGAACCTTCAATTACATGAGGTATCCAAATGAGTTGACCAGTTAAATCTTCAATTACATTAGATATCCAAATGTATTAACCATGTTGAACCTCAAACAGTTTTGATTACTTAGACCCTAAATGGTCTTGGTCTCTCATAGTTCAAATGGTTTGAAACCATGTGGGCATATTGTCCTTGAAACCGTTTAAGCAAGAATGTATTGAAACCAATTGGGCTTGGGTCTCCAAACGGTTTGAGATCGTTTGGACCCAAACGGTCTTGAGACCGTTTGGTCCAAACCCTCTCAAAACCGAAAGGACCAAAAAGATCTTTCAACACTTAATCTATTTAAGGTTTCCATCAATGAACTGCCTATCAATTGACTTCTTGATTCATTCTTCAATTGAACTATTGAACCATCTTTCAATTGGACCATACATTAGGGTTTTGAACCCAAATGAACTAGGATTTATTATCAGAAACCACCAATTAGGGTTTGGAAATCGAGGAACCATCAATGCGTAACATTGTGGAACTTAATCCAATTGAAACCAATGAACCACCATCAAGTTATGATATGACCTGACCTCAAACGGTCTTGAGGTCGTTTAGATGACCTCTAAACGGTCTTGAGGTCGTTTAGATGACCTCTAAATGGTATTGAGACCATTTGCCTCATCATTCATTTAAAATTTGTGAAATCCAATTTAGAGTTTGCATCATTGGATTGATCATCAATTTAACTATTGATTGCACTTCGATTTGATATCTATAACTCTTCAATTACTAAACCATACTCAACCCTAGACCTCCAAACGGTCTTGGTTGACCTCCAAATGGTCTTGAGACCGTTTGGGGTGACCTCCAAACGGTCTTTGAGACCGTTTGGGTTAATCAACCCAAAACTTTAAATCAAACAATTGCAATTTCAGCACTTAGCCGATTAGGATTTCTAATTGGAGGATTATCCATATATTGAATTAATCAATTGGATCCATTAGATATATCTAAAAAATTCGAAATTAAGAGAATAGAAAAGGAAGAAAGTGGAAATATGAGTTTTAATGCAATATATATGCCTTTTTGGTGCATGAATTGAATATGAAGAAAAAGAGATATTCTTTTTGAATTTTAATCCCAAGCTGTGTCTAATGATATATTATATCATCAAAAAAATTCCCTAAAAATTTGGGATAAAAAAGCTTAACAGATTAGGAGATATGGATTTTACAAAAATACCTAAAGTTTGGAAATAATGTGAGAAAGTATTAAATGCCACATTTAAATTAGATTTCTAAAAGGATTTATCTTGGTGCATGTGATTGTAGACATTGGATCTAAGATCTAACGACACATGTACATTGCCCAGTTCTAACAAGAGAAGGTTCGTGCAGTGTAAACAAGATCTTCAATCTCTATTTTCTCACAACCTGATGCGTAAGCAAGCGAGGCTGTTGTTGGGTTGAATTCGGGAGAAGATTCTAAACCATCCTAACCTAGGTATCAAGGGGTATGGAAGCCTCTAGATAAAATGCCCAATCTTGCCCAAAAACCCAATGATGGCGAGGGTTGTAAACCCTAAATCAATCCCCAATGCCTATCTATATGGGCACCCCTGACCTCGCCCTTGTCCCAAAAATTCAAACATATGGCTATTGTCCTCCTGGTTCTCGCTCTCTAGCATGAGATTGATCCTCCTTCGATGATCTCGATGTTGTGGTGCCGTTGTGAGTCTAAATGTAGAAATAAGCGTAGGAGAAAGAACGGTCATCGTTGGATCAAATTCAACTGCCAACTCATGAAGAGATCAAAGCCCAGGATCACCCTGCGTTTTCAAGCAGCTGAGTGGGCGCGAGAGACGTGAGCCGCCTGATCCTCACCCGATCAAAGGTGACCCATATCCGACGGATGATATTTTCCAAAAAATAAAAGGTAAATCGTCTCTATGATAAAAAAATCAAAGAAACAATTATATCTTGTAAAATTGATTTAAAATCCGTTCTTTGGCCAAAAATTATGAGGAATATATGCATTTTGATCAGAAAAATACAAACTACATGATAAAAATATAATCTTGATCAGTATCTACTTCCAATTCGAAAGATGTTCAAAGATTGATGTCTTTAATACTGTAAGGGGACCAAAACCCCAATTTGTGAATATTAATGAGTCTAATAGACTTAGTCGATGTTGTTAATCAAAGTTTGATCTTTTATGAATCAAAAGAAAACATTGGACTCATATGAATATATAATTCAAAGTTTTGTAGAGTTAGGGTTTCTTTATGCATAAATGTGTATTAAATGATGGAATTAGGGTTTATCAACCCAGTAAACATAAAATTGTTAAGTATTCATCTTTTCACCTCTCTAACCCTAATTTGACTTAAAAAGGATAAAATTGGGACTATTGCATAAAAGATACTTTTTGTGGAACAATTGTGTATATGGAGCCTAAAGTAGGATTTGTGAATTTGGAAGTGAAAAGGGCAATAATTGAAGTAAAAGAGTAATATGGACGAAGACATAGGGAGTTTCCCCGCTACCCATACTTTATAATGGGATTTCATTATTCCATGGCTTGTATGAACCTTATCCTAATTTTACATGTTAGGTGGATTGATCATCCACTTTACATGATTTATTAAATATTAGGCTAAGAGAACTTTGACTCATGGGATAAGAATATTAATTAACTATGTTTGACACATAGATACGAATTATGGATGTGAAGTTGCCATGAAGCTATTCTTACTGTAATCCAAATCCCACTGTATAGGTGGCCAATGTTAAGGGGATTAGAGAGACCAATATGAGTGGCCCAAAAATCACACACACACATCATATGCAAAGACTTTAGATTGCACAAGTTACGACTATACAAAGGGGGGCATGGGGTGTGCGATGGTGGGGCAGTGACAACAAGACTGACCTTTCACCATGGGATAAGTGACGACTATGGGGAAGGACAATCAGTATACCATGGAGAAACATGCGACGATCAAAGTGACTTCTAATGGGGTCATCATACCTATATTGGAAATCTATATACGTATTTATGAAGGGATGCGAGGGATGGCAAACTCGAAGTCATTGCTCCCGCTATCGGCTAATTGTGTCCTACAATCAATGACTCCTAGAAGCGGTGCTCTAAAGTATGTGGATAACCCCCACCCCCAAGGCTCAAGGAGGATATGCAGAGGTGGCCACAAACCCTAAGGGCAGGGGAGACACACCTTACTTGATAAGCAACTGAAATGATGCCCCAAATTTTAGTAGCACTGTAATAGGCAGAGGAAGTGGGAACATCACAAAAGGTTTACTAAATATTCTGTAAAAAGAAAAACTAGCACCAGACGATGTCACCTTGAAGGTGGTCGACATAATACATGCACTCGCTACCAACCCAGATGTTGAGGATAACCTTGCAAGGCCATGGTAGGTTGTCATGGTCGTTAGACTAGTAGGGACAGAAATCCAATATATGACTCTATAAGAATGATTATATCTGCTTTGGGCTCCAAACGTTAGTTTCAACATGTTTGAATTGGACAAGGGTCACTTTGTAATCAAACTTTCATGTAGAAGATACTTTGAGATGGAATTCATCGGTGGACTGTGAATGATTTTTAGATGCTACTTAGAAGTACGGGAATGGATTTCAACTTTCATGCCTTCTGATGAGCTTCCAACATACATAGTCACATGGGTATGAATATACAACCTTCCCTTACACCTGCATGTTCCAACATTATATGAATACATGGGTAAAGCACTTGGGAGGTTGATTAAGGTCAACTCCCAAACAACTAGCAAAACATGCAATAGATTTGTGTGCTTAGTTGTGGAAGTGGACACATCTCATGCTTTGGTCCTAGCAATTCTCATCAATGACATCAAATACTTAATCAAATACGAGGCTATACCTTTCCTCTATGCAACTTATGGTGAACCGACACCACACAACTGAGATAACTCAATACCAAAGTGCAGATAAACAACTAAACAAGCACATTGCCACAAAACAAGGTAAATTAAAATCGATTTTATATAACCATTATGTACGGAAACATATTACATTCAAGTCCACAAACTATAACATATTACATTTTGGGACAAGTACATACATCTACATAGTGACCAACTGCCACACACCTGTTACAAATGATACCTATTCACATATACAAGCCATATATACAACTAAGGCACACTGCCAAAACACATATAGAGGTACATATCATCTACAAAACACAACCCTCTTGGGACCTGAGAGTACATGGACGACACATACAATTCTACTAAAATACTAGAAGCTTTCCAACCTTCTAAGTTCACTGATCTACGGGCTGCTCTTCCTCAATAGCATGATCTCTACAATGGCGTGCACGACCACCTAAAAATATGTGGAGAACCACTAGGGTGAGACCCATGTCCCAAAGAGAGATATAACTCTTTGACAAAAACTATTGTAAACATAGATTATAGATAAGCATGAACTAATATTATCAAATAGGATGAGTAAATTCAACTAAATGAGTAACTTTAAATTGATTACACAGACTAAGCAGGTTAAGAAGCTACAACAGATAAGTAGAACATATTATGTATTTAGAAGGAATATGAAGAACATGTATAACAATTGATATCTCTACCACATTATAATACAACTGAGTAATACAAGAAACAAGACAAGGGTTACCATCCAATGTGAATCATGTTTAATCCTAAACTATTATAGTACACAAATGTACTACATATTTTATTAATCCCTGGGGAATTTGAGTTGTACCATCCAAATTCCAACTTACTGCCACTTGGTCACAATCACATCCATACAAGATCAAGGAAGAGCCGGACTCCAAGATCTTCTCCGACACTACTCGGTCAGTTAAGTATGCAATGTAATGACATATTAGTCAAACTGCCAACAATAACTTATAGTCAAGCTGGAAACACCTAGCCCACCTTGGTACAGATCAACACTCTAGAAACTTGGGTTTATAACCCAATCATTGAGGTGCAACTGTAGTTGTCCTCTAATCATATCACACACACACAACTATATATATATATATATATATATATATATATATATATATATATATATATATATATATATATATATATATATATATATATATATATAATCACCAATAGCCGACCACATTTGTTCTAAAAACATTTGGGATCTGGATGACAAGGATGTACTCTCCAAGAACCCTACATACTCAACAATATGCGCCTCGAGTTTCCCTTAAGGAAGACTTAGTTCACCATGCAATAAATTCTGATACTGGGATGGATCTATGGCATAGCACACTACATCATTAGGGTTTCACTTGATTAGTTAAGCCCTTTGGGTATCTTTTATGCTGCATCAATCAAGTTTCATACAAACCCTAAAAAGATATTACAAAGATAAGGTAGATTGTAGATTCAGAAGATATAAAATGAATGAACATAAATCTGATCACATCACCACATGATACTATTTCAATGTCATACATAAGACCATCGTCCTTATCACATCACCATGAGATATCGATCCCTTATCAAATCACCAAGGGATATCACCTCAGTTAGGAACAAAGCATAAGGCCATTCACATTATTCCCTGCAAGAACACTATCATTTCTCCATGTCCTATCAAGGCACACCATATTGTCACCATACATAGGATACATAAGTATTATCATGAGAAAAAATTATCTATGATGCTTATTCAATAACAATATTAGGGTTACAAAAAGTAGGAGAGAGATATAGTACTTCCTCAACATACTAGCTACTCAAGCAAGCCAACCATTAACACCATGTACTCAAATTAGAATTAGGCTTCCACATAACTAACAAAAATAGGCTTTCACAACAACAATTAATATTTAACCCTAATGTTCACCACCTCCCACATTCTTGGAAGCCATTAAGTTAAACATTATACTCATCAATTCAACATGACCACTGATCATAAAACTAGGAATAAACATACTGACCATGTAAGGGGAAACCATCTCTAGCGACGTGTTAGGGCTAGATTACCCTAACAACCATTAGGGTTAAGACCCATCACAGAGGTCACCAAAGTCATGGTAACTAGAAGAAACAGTTCAAGATAACGACCACTTCAATAACTCCATGCATGACAACCGCTAGAAACAAACCACCCTAATCAGCAAGGTTCAACATAGTGACAATGAGATCAAAGTATCATAGCAACCATGCAAGGTCATAGAAGATGAGAGGTTTGTTGGTGGAAACCTTAGACGCACCTGACCTTGGGTGTGGATGATGGGATCTGATATGAAAATTGTATTTGGGTTCCTGAGGAGTCACCTTTGAAGACTCATATCCTACAAGAAGCTCATGGTTCTAAGTACACTGTAAACCCTGTCACTACCAAGATGTTTAAGGACTTGCAATAGTATTTCTGGTGGTCTGGGATGAAGAAGGACATAGTGGCATATGTGACTAGTTGTCTCATGTGTCAAATGGTGAAGGCTGAACACCAGTGACCCAGAGGATTGCTACAATCCATTGAGATTCCTGAGTGGAAATGGGACCAGATCACCATGGACTTTGTGGTGGGTCTCCCCAGGACCAAGAAAGGTCATGATGCTATATGGGTTGTGGTGGATCTCTTAACCAAGTCCGCACACTTCCTTTCCTTGAACATTACCGCCAAAGTGTCAGACCTAGATGAGCTGTATATTCAAGAGATAGTCCTCTTGCATGGTATTTTGAGCTTGATTACATCTGATTGTGACCCAAAGTTCAATTCAAAGTTATGGAAGCAGGTGTATGAAGAACTTGGGATAAGGTTTGAAATTTAGTACCGCCTACCACCCCCAGATTGATGGACAGTAAGAGAGAATGATCCAAACTTTAGAAGACATGTTGAGAACCTATGTGCTTGATTGGGGTGGATCATGGGAGCAGTACTTACCTTTAGCTGAGTTTGCCTATAATAATAGCTACCAATCCAGTATCGAGATACCTCCGTACAAAGCTTTATATGGGAGGCCGTGTCGATCACCACTTCACTGGGATGAGGTTGGTGAGAGGACCCTGTTGAGGTCAGAGGAACTTCAAATTTATGCTGATAAAGTTTCTTTGATTAGGCAGAGGATGAAGAAAGCCCAGGATCGAAAAAAGTCATATGTAGATGCAAAGTAGACTGATTTATATTTCACTGTGGGTGAACATGTGTTTCTAAATATCTGGCTCCTTCGAGCTATAGCCAAGAATAGATGCAAATTGAGTCCCCAATACGTGGGTCTGTTTGAAGTTCTAGAACAGATTGGTGAAGAAGCATACCATGTAGCCCTACCCCCACAGTATAGCATGATGCATGATGTGTTCCATGTGTCCAATCTGAAGCGATATGTGAAGGATCCAAGCCATGTGCTGAGCATTGAACCTATTGAGCTCCAGTGGAGCCTGATATATCCTGAGTCACCTATGAGAGTACTGGATACTAAGGTGAAAGAACTCATAAACAAAAAGATAGAGATGGTAAAGATTCTCTGGAAGCACCATGGAGAGGATGAAGCCACATGGGAGCTAAAGACAGACATGGAAAAATCATATCCATGATTGTTTGTATTATTTGTTGAATTTTGAGGGAAAAATTCTTATAAGTGGGGAAGGATGTTATAACCCCAAATTTGGTTGTGTCATTATGCAATTATTAAATAGAAGGGGTTTGCCTAACAATTTGTGTGCATTGTTTTACAACTTGGGTTTCTTTGCAAAATTGTCTTGAATTGTGAATTATGTGCTTTTTCCTATTTTAATAAGTCAATGGATGGATAAAGAACAAAAGAAAAATCCTTAATAAGGGAAAAGCAAGAGAGGGAGTAAATAACTTGTGTTTTATTTAAGAAAATATGGAATTTTCTAGAAGGTGGAATAAGTGGCCATAGTAGGATGGTTTTAGTACCACTTGCCTTCTAATATCTAGAAAATTCGAAATTAAGAGAATAGAAAAGGAAGATAGAGGAAATATGAGTTTTAATGCAATATATATGCCTTTTTGGTGCATGAATTGCATATGAAAAAAAAGAGATATTATTTTTGAGTTTTAATCCCAAATTGTGCCTAATGATAGATCACGTCATCAAAATTTTTCCCAAAATATTTGGGATAAAAAAGCTTAATGGATTAGGAGATATGAATTTTACAAAAATACCTAAAGTTTGGAAATAATGTGAGAAAGTATTTAATGTCACATTTAAATTAGATTTGTAAAAGGATTTATCTTGGCACTTGTGATAGAATCCATTGGATATAAGATCCAATGACACCTGTGCATCACACAGTTCTAACATGAGAAGACTCACGCAATGTAAACGTGATATTCAATCTCAATTTTCTCACAGCCTGATGCGTGAGCAAGTGAGGCAGTTGTTGGGTTGAATTCAGGAGAATATTCCAAACCATCCTAACCTAGGTTTGAGGGGTGTGGAAGCCTCTAGAGAAAACACCCAATCTTGCCCAAAAACCCAGTGATGGCGAGGGTTGGAAACCTTAAATCAAGCCCCAATGCCTATATATATGGGCACCCCTGACCTCGCCCTAGTCCCACAAATTCAAACGACTGACTATTGTCCTAGTTCTCTTTATCTAGCACACACTTGCTCCTCCTCCAACGAGCTCAACGCTATGGAACTGTTGTGAGTTTAGTTGTAGAAACAAGGGTAGGAGAAAGAATGGGCGTCGTTGGATCCGAGTTAACCACTGACTTGGGAAGAGATCAACGGCCTAGGATCGCCCCACATTTTCAAGCAACTGAGTGGGTGTGAGAGACGTGAGCCACCTGATCCTCGCCTGATCAAAGGAGACCCAAATCTGACGACAAATATTTTCCAAAAAAGAAAAGGTAAATCTTCTCTCTGATTAGAAAATCAAAGAAATAGTTATATCTTGTAAAATTGATTAAAAATCCGTTCTTTGGCCAAAAATTAGGAGTAATATATGCATTTTGATTAGAAAAATACAAGCTACATGATAAAAATATAATATTGATTAGTATCTACTTCCAATTAGAAAGATGTTCAAAGATTGATGTCTTTAATACTTTAATGGGACCAAAACCCTAATTTGTGAATATTAATGAGTCTAATAGACTTAGTCGATGTTGTTAATCAAAGTTTGATCTTTTATGAATAAAAAAAATCTTGGACTCATATGAATATATAAATCAAAGTTTTGTAAAGTTAGGGTTTCTTTATGCATAAAGGTGTATTAAATGATGGAATTAGGGTTTATCAACCCAATAAACATAAAATTGTCAAGTATTCATATTTTCACCTCTCTAACCCTAATTTTACTTAAAAAGGATAAAATTGGGACTTTTGCGTAAAAGATACTTTTTGGAGCACAATTGTGTATATGGAGCCTAAAGTAGGATTTGTGAATTTAGTAAGTGAAAAAGGGCAATAATTGGAGTAAAAGAGTAATATGGACAAAGACATAGGAAAGTGGACATAAAAACCTAACTTGAGAATCAAGTTAGTCGTTTGATAGGATTTAGATTCATGTAGTGAGATATGGGTGTATGAATTGAATTTTAGGTTGACTTGCTTAATTGTGTGATTAAGTCTACTATTCATGTTTCGACTAAAAATTCTCCTGATATAGGTATGTGCTTACGCATAATATTATCTGATGTGGTTTTATGTAGTTTCTTGAAGGTTTTCCTTACATGATTGAAATTATATTCTTGAATGTATATTTCATTTCATGCCAACTTCAAAGTGACTATGATTATCACTTTATATATGAACATGATTAGTCCAAGTCTAGGCCACCTTTGGATCTATGAAAATGCCATCTTCCTGGATAGGGGAAGGCATCCTTTGGTACCTACCTGGATAGGGGGTACATGAGAGGCCACCCGCCTAGATAGGGGGAGACATGAGAAGTCACCTGCCTGAATAGGGGGAGACATGATGAAGTCATCCACATGGATAGGGGAGGACAATGAATACTACAATATAAGGCCCTGAGGGGATACACCAGAGGTGGTGAAACCTAGATTGGGTAGTCATGGTAAAATTTGTTAATTTGGTTTGTTAAGACATTAATTGTTGAATTATGTTGTTAACATTATTTGTGAAATTTTGTTTTCCCCCACATACTGGTATGACTTGTCATACTGACCAACATTTTAGGATATTCTTGTTGGAAATTGGATATTCAAAGAAGAAGGCATTGAAGCAAAATAAACGAATTAAGGCATGGAGGATATAGTTAGATAGTCTATTACTCAATAAATCCTAGAACCCATTTTTTGTAAACTTTAGAAAAGAAATTTTTATTATCCTGCAACAAGTTTAGTTAGTTTAGTAAAATTTATTAATTATTTCTGATTATGTAAAAAACCATTTGATCCTATTTTTGGGATAACGACTCTAGTTTCTTGGCATTCCTTAATTGGGGGTTGCCGGGGAATGGGGTCATTACACTGCATAGAGTGGACCTCCTCAAACATAGAGACCTTGAAAAAAGAGAAGCATAGCAACCACCAAGGTTAAGGAAACATACCGACCATGCATGGTCAGCCCATGTAGCGACCACTAGGGTTAACTTGCATTGGAAACCATGTATGGATAACATAGAAACCACCATGAGGATAAAACCACCACGACTACATACACCCAGACATATGGTTTATCATCCAGAAGTCGAAGAGTCACCAAGGTCTAAACCACATGAAGAAGATGAAATCCAAAACCCTAAATGTGATCATCACAAGGTCAACATAGAAACCATGATATGAGAGAGAAAACCAAACGTTAGAACATGCATGCAAGAATCAAAACTTGATCTTTAACAAGATAGCCATGCGCAAGATTATGATTTAGCCAAAGAAGTTATTTGTGCAAGGATCTCCATGAATAGTAAACCTTACAACATGATATCATCAACATACTACTTATTATCACATTTTTAGTGTAGATCATTAACATGCAAGATGAGTGAAACAATAATTGAGGGGAAGATTATATAATTCACCTTGGATTATGATGTAGAGACTCCAAACAACAAGAAAGATCCAAGAAGAGAGAAAAGACCAAAGCTGGGTCAACTAGACGACCATGCTAACATCACCTTAAAGGAAGAAGAACAACCCTTGGTTAAAGAAAGCTCAAAGAATAGAGCACAAACCCTAGGCCAAAAAGAAAGGGAAGAGAGGAAATTTTCTACTCAACTTAGGTACTACCATGTGAAAACCATGGATTCGACCACAAAAAGAGAAGTTGCTCAATAGGCGCTACCATGAAAACCCATGGATTTAGTCAAGAGAATAAGGACAGGTAGGGTTTGCAAGAAAATGAAACCAAGAAGGATAGATCACTTACCAAGATCAAAGAACACCAGAGGATCACCAAAGGAGAGTTTCTCCAACCCTAGATTACACATGGAATGGGAAACAACCGCCTTCTTCAACCTTGGTACCTCCTTCTCCACCAAGCACCAAAGAGGGACGAGCTCCAAGGATGATAGACAGAAAGAGGGTGTATAGGGATCACTTGCATGCAAAGAGAGGGGTATATATGCCCAAGGGTATAGAGAGGAAAGGAAGGTTAGGCATCCAAAACATGCCACTTGTCTTCCAAAAAATCAGCCATGCAATCACTAGGAACTTGTATGCATCAAGGGTGATAACATCAAGGTAATCTAGCGACCACCCTGATCCTCAAAACTCATTGTTCAAAGAAGAAACATGGTGACCTAACAAAGGTAGCGAACACCATCATCATGGTAACAAAAAACATAGTGACTAAGAGACCAAATCTTGAATTCCTTATCGACCAAGGAGAGGGTTTTAAAGCTCTTTGACTGTAGAGAAAATAGGGTATACCCAAAACATCTTCAACTGCTATAAAAAAGACCAAATGGAAGCACATCGATCATTACACAAAAAGGGGTCAACATCCATGGTCAACATCAACTTAGACATCCATGAAAACCTCTAACTTTGCTACATTGCAACATCATAATCAAACAAGGTAAAACATGGTGCCTCTATGCACCACTCTCTTTAGTAGGATGCCAAAACATAAGAGGCACATCAAACACGTGACAAATTGCAAAATAAACCCTAAACAAACACATGTATAGCATAGCTAGCTCAAACAACATTCAAACTGGATCAAACTGAAACACAGGCATGCCACATGTTATTAAGCACATCACATGATTAGATTAAGGTTTTAAGAATCTAGTTATGCTAATCAAGCAAGGTCAAGCAAAAGATAGGTTAGGGTTCTTAAACAACTTGTGGAAGATTGGGTCACAGACCACCCCAATGCCCAGACTAGCCAGCTGCACTGAGACAAATACACATACAGAGTAGAGGGACCAAGGATTAGAGAGAACAAATTAGTGGAAAACTCAATGACAAAGAAGAGGGAATAGGAGAAGGAAGGAACCAAGTATATTCTTCTCTAGAATGTAATGGTAAAAATAGTTTTGCATGCTTGGTGAATGACGAGGAAAGATGAGTGCATGTGAATGATAACGACACACTACCTATTCAAGAGAGTCATGAAACTACTAAACAACCTACATAGGTTTGGAAGGAAAAGAAGATCACAAGGATCATGGAAGGAGGTGATACTGACAAGGCAAAATGAAGAAGGATAGTGAATACAAAATAATCACATGCAGTTGTCTACCCAGATGTGGATGAGGTGATTGAATACAAAGAAGAGTCTTAAGGGGCTAATATGGCTGTAAGCAAGAATCAACTACAGGAAGTAACAAATAGGGAAACAGTCTCAGTTAGGGAAACGTTTAGTAGACCCAAGAAAGGAGATACAACAACAACAAGGAGGATGATCAAGGGGAGTAGTACTAGGATGAAAAGGAAAGGAAAAGTAGGGGCCATTTCGGAATAGAGAAGAAGCAATTATCGGTGATAGGTTGAGGAAACACCAACCAGAACAACATATATAGAAGCTGAACCCACATTGCTAGAGGTCTATGAGGAGCATGAGGCGGAGGAAGATCAAGTAGAGGACCAAAATCACCACATGGATTCAAAAGATGGCCTTACAAATTTAGCAAACCATGTTACTAATGCGTTGGTTGATTAAGCATACGAAGGACCACTTTCTACTGGAGATGATTCTGGAGAGGATTTATCTGGATTGTGAAGCTTACGAAGCCACTGAAGTCATGGTAAATATTCACCCAAAAAATTGCCTTTACCATCATTTCTATGAGAGACCGTTGGACCTAGATTCCACTGTTAGGTTAGCAGAGACCATTTGTAATGGTATGGATAATACCATGTTTAATTTTGTTTGTATCGGGCTATACTTTGTAAGTTTGTTGCTTATTAAGTAGAATGGTAATTTTCCAAAAAAGATAAATAACATTCCACTTTTTTTAAATGAACCATAAGGTTTATACATTCGGGCCTGTAGGAAACACAGAAAAAGAAATAAAAAGAAGAGAAACTAGAAAACTAAATACTACATACCATTTATATATTATCCCATGTGATGTGGAATTATTTGTTTCAAAAAATAATGGATGAACAACATATTAATAGGTGCATATTTTCAGTTGCTTGCATGGCCTAAAATCATTAAAATTAAGACACAATCAATGCATTTGCATAGTTATGCTATGGAAAATAGTTTAAATAATTTATTAGTAGAATAGCATATATGTTAGGATTTATATTAAAAATATATAATAAGAGATTCAAGACTTAATTTACTTGACAAATTTTTTATTACAAAACTTTCCATTATGCTAATGTCAACAAGTATATATGGTTCCATTACCCAAACAAGATGGGGGGGTCACCTGAATCCATCTCTCCGTTCAAAGGAGCAGGTCACCATTTTGTACATGCTCCATCACTCCAACATTAGGAGGCCTCTGGTATATAGTATCAACATCATTATTCCAGGATGTCGTAATGGGCAATGTCATTTATGTTTCTGATGTGGTTGACAAGATATTATATTGAAATTCAAAAGACTACTTAGTATGTGGTAGCTTGAACAAGTACTTAGCCAAGTATATTTTCAAGAGTACATACAAATATTTCAATACCACTAGTTTATACAAAGAGGAAATACAATTTCATACCTTTTGGATGATTTTTAGAATAAGAGATCCAAAATAGACGTACCAATGTATTAGATCAGATCCTAGGTCAACAAGATTTGGATTAGAGGTCAAGATCATGTTATTCAAGGATCATGTCTCATTATTCAAGATTAGGGTTCTTAATGCCTATTTATACCTTAGGGAGGATCATTTATCTATAAACCAACAACAATTTGAGATTTCAACATTAATTTAGTATCAAGTATATTCCAAGAATGAATGATCTACCTAGGTAATTTATAAATATACGATAAAGCCTAATTAGTATCATAAATGTTCATGTCATTATCATATTCCTAGATCACAATCATTCTAGATAGTCATCATTTATGTTATGGATCTACAATGCTCAAATGAGGCAAGATACTACGGATCTGGGTTTGTTTGATTTAGGGATAAAAGTTAAAGATTATTATTATTAGAACATATAACAATATTTTTTGCTCAATGGGTTAAGAATAGTTAACTATAATGATCTAATTATAATGATTATAACATTTAGTATTCATCAAGATCATATACAAGACTTAAGTTTTTCAAACGATTCATGGTCTTAACATGATTAAATTTTTGGTTAGATGATAAGATTAACAAAAAGTATGATATCTTAATATGGAAGATATAAGATTGTTTTTGATTCAATAAAAATGAAAAAAGGGACATGATTCAGATCTTGGAACCAGTTTTAGTAAATTAATGTCATTAGTATGATATATATGGGCTATAATATCAATATTTTTGGAGATACAATGTGTTTTCTAGTATTTTAATACAATTTAAACATTTCAATCAATTATTTGATAGAAAGGAATTAACCTTTATTGAATGGAACAATACATGCCACTGATCCCTTAATGGGAAGGTGAGATCAAGAACTCTTACTATCTTATGCATGTGGGAACATGCCCACTTGTCTTTAGATCACTGGATGGTGATTGGATGGTGGGAGCTTTTGGTTCTACCTGACTCTCTTTGCAAGGGCAAGCATACATCACGATGGAGGGCATCACCAACACTGGAGGAAAGGAGTAGAAGAGGGGATGGTGGCAGTTGGAGAGATTCCATCAGAGTTTGTCTCGACCTCACAATGTGGTGGAGTCTAAGAATTGGAGAAGGAAGGTGGGATGGTGTAACACCCAAAATGGGTAGTGTGGTGGTGCCAGTAAATCAAGTAGAAGAAGAAAAGGGAAATGGATTTGTTCAGGATAGGAAGAGGGCATAGGAGTATGAGTCTTTCAAAAAGGAGGGAGACATCAAGATTTAGAGAGGTTTTATAGGTTATAGGGTAGGTCTTAGGGTTAACTATGGGTTGGAATCGAGTTATGTCACTGGAGTGAGAGCCATATGTTGGAAGGTTGTTGAGACAGATCAACAACACATGAAATCTGGTCAAGCATGGTTTTGTGTGTGCAAGATATTGCAAGGGATATAGATATCTAAAGGGAGACAATGTAACACGTGGGATTTGAGAGGGGTGCCACTCAACTTACTCGATGTGAAATAATAGAATGTATGACTATATGTCTTCCTCCACCTAGTAGTAAGTCAGCCCTAATGGACTACTAAGACATCGAGATCCACACCCTCCATCTTCATTTTTAGGAGATGTCCGCTATCCTAAATTGGATGGATGTTTGGCATGCCAACTAAGAAACTCTACAGACATGTATGACCTAGATACCTCACTAGATGATGAGCAAGATGTAGCTTCTTATCCCTCTTGGACACCTCAGCAGCTAGGGTCTCTTGACTGCAATGCCTCATACTAGGTTGTATCTTATCACAAACTTATTCTTTGTTGTCTAAACACTAAACTGAATGAAGTTGTGGTGGGGGAAACTGGATTTATTTTAGTTGTTTGCTATTGTTTCTTTCAATTAGATTGCTTGTTCTTTTATTACATCATATCATTGTACTTGTTTCATGTTTTATCTCTTGTGTTGAAATTTATGCACTTATCATAAGCATATTTCTTTCTTAATAGTTACAAGTTTGCATGCAGACAATGCTAAAATTGGATTTCTTACAATCATTGTTGTTTAGTTTACTATGTTATATGGGCCTAATTGTCTTGGTCTGGTAGGGTTAAGTTCCTCTTCTAGGGTTAGATGGATCCATCTAGTCAGATCATGTAGCACATTGACTCACTTATCAGTTATGTCTACAACATACTAGAAAACAAAAGACGTTGTGCTAGTTTACAAAGAAATAAAAAAGAAAAGGGGCACCATGTTTTCTTTTCTTCCTCTCCTTTGTCAATTTTTTCCCTCCCTATCACCCCTCATGTGTGCATCCCTTTCCACATACATGAGGTATTGTCTCTTTTCCACACCAATTCCTCAATCACTTCATAATTGGTGTACAAGGGTGAGGGATTTAGAAGAGAGAGAGGGTATGACAAGGGAGAGAGAATGTATGAAGAGGGAGTATGAGGAGAAAGAGTATCATAGATATTATATATATAATTCTAGGCTAATATGATCTTCATGGATCTTCTTGTTATTCAGCACATCTATCTTTTGATGTATATTTGGTGCTTCATTCCCAATAAGCATCGTGATTTAAGTGTATCATTGGTGTACTTCTTTCAAAATAACACTATGATTCTTTGTGTTTGTGACACAATATGTCCATGCATTTATCTACATGAGCCTCTTTCAGTTGGTCACCGATTTCATGTGATTGTTGAAAGATTTTTATTACATCATTAACACATGTTGAAATAGTACTTGTTGTGCTTATTCCAACATCTTGTTCCTTTTGGTGTTAGCTTATAGTGATCTTGATTCATCACATAAAATGGATGGCTACTTTTCAGAAGCTAGTCAATATCAAGCCTAAAAATAATATATGTGCAAAGTTGATGATTCATTCAATTTTATCTTTAGTGAGTTATTTTGTTCATGTCTTCTCAAAGTGGCATATGGTATTTTCCCAAAATTGAAGATGGTTTTTTTAGTGATCTACTTAAGCTTCCTTGATGGTGTATTTCATTCCCATCACCCCCAAGATTCACACTTTAGATGGATTCAATTTGAAAAGTCTACTTGGGCTTCCTTGATGGTGTCTTTCATTATTATCAACCCCCTAACAGTACACTCTAGATGGTTCAAATTCATATAAATCATCACCAAATCATATTTTCATACGAAAATACCTCTATTATTGTTGGTATGTATGCCCAGAGAGCCAATCATATGATGATTTTACTGGCATAGCTTGTAACCAATTTGATTAATAATAAAGACAAACTTCCATTTATTCTATCTTATTCAATAATCATATAATGATATTACATAATAAATGTCTAAAGAATGATGTTACTCAATGATGTATGTCTTTAGGATGAGGACTTGAATAATGAGATCATATGGATGTTAAGAGAATATACATTCTTTTTATGTCCCTAGTCAAATGTTATTGTGGAAGTATCACATAAGACTGGAGTGTGTGTTGGTTGATGACATAATCTCATTAGTCATGATATGTGATATCAAACCAATCATATAGATACCTTTTAGTAGAATAGTGTATCAGATAAACCCACCTTAAGAGATATACATGGAGACCATGGAATGTTAGTCATGATCATCTCTCATAGTGATGGTGGTGATTGTGAGTCTAAGATCTGAAATCACTACACTCATAGATATTGTTTGATGTACTTTGTCATCATAAAATGTGATTTTTAATAAGGGTTGCCATAAAGGTGATGCTCAAATTCATTATAACACATGGGGAATGATTGTGAGTGATGTAGACATGATTTGTCCCTCCCTACATGAGTTTGATATCCCGACCACTTGATTGGAGAGACTGAGAAAAACATGGCCATGCACATGTGAATAAATATGTGATGTTGAGTTCACATATATCTCAGACAATATGCTCTAGTTTAAGGAAAATGGATTGAGTGTGAAAGAGCATGATGATTCCATGCCTCAAGCTCAATTTGGGCATCAGAGAAAAAGGAACTATATAATCAATGTTACACCAATCACTGATTGCAGGTTGAAGTTGTTCTCCAACTTTCTAAATTACTTGGGTAAAAATGATATATTCCTAGATACCAATCATTTCTTATGATATCATAAACTAATTATGGACATTCATTGCCAATTTAAATTGGGACATATAGGGTCACACACATAAGAATGCACTTGTAATAGGAGTTTGTTCATGAATGATGTTCAAACTTGATTACTAAACTGTTAGGTTTTTAATTTAAACAACATTGGTAATCTGCACTCTAAAATGACCAATTCAATAAGTGAACTAATTGGCTCAAGTGCATGAACTGATGGATTCAGGTTGTGTACCGACCGTTTGGTTGATCAATGAGATTGGATTGAGGATTGATGTTGATGTCATGTTGTGCATTAATTAAATATTAAAAGACAATGTAATTGTGAATAGGAAACATGGTGAAATGACTAGTTCAAGGGTGGAATGATCATCTCGTATGTGAACCAACCATTTGAGGCTTGCATGTTCTAGAAAATTCATGAAATTCCATCACCTTGACTCACATATCGACTGGAAACTGTGAACCTGGCCCTCCTATAAATAGAGGGGTATTGGGGGCTTCCCAAACACAACAATAAGCTCTAACAATTGTTGTCCTCTCTAGTTGTGGTAACCAAGAGATCCCGAGCAAGTTCTACCCATTAAAGGGAGGAGTAACAAGGGAGAGACAATCAGGAGAGCCATTCGATGCTTGCACATTGACTAGAAGGGGCAACTCCTTCATGTTTGTTCATCTAGAACAACATGAGTTCTTCGTGGTCTTCACATACTGCTGTAGAGGTAAGGAGGCCTTTACCTCCCGCTAGGAGGACCCCATCAACCGACATCCATGGTGTTCGACCAGGAGGCCGACGACGACAGCTATTTAGGTGCAACTTGATGAGGTAGCACACCAAGGGATCATTATTTCAGAACAAGGTATATACCTTCTAGTCCTCTTTCCCAACTCATAGTTGTTGACATGATCTATTGTTTTAGGGCATGGCAAGTGAATTTTATGTTTTTGCTGCCATATTTCTCAACACTGGTATCAAAACCACATCAATTTACTATGTTTTGAGATCTAATCGATATGAGTAGATTTTGATTTTTATCATTTATTTATTACATGAAAAATGAATGTTTTAAATGGTTAATGTGCATATCCTATTATATAGAACATACAATCCCATATATATATACATATACATATACACACACACACACACACATATATATATATATATATATATATATATATATATATATATATATATATATATATATATATATATATATATATATATGCAAAATGTGTCTCCTTAGAAATCATTTGGATGGTGATTGGAAGCATGGTTATGTCCTATACCCTAGACCTTTTGTGCTTGGTTGGATGAATGTTGTTCATGTTTATAACTCAGTTTACATATCGAGCCTCTTTATTCTTTTTCATATGTAAAAGTATTGGCTCTTTTCTTCCTATGAATCCCTCGAATGTAACTCGAGGTTTTCCAATTACAATATAATATATTAAATAGGATTAGGATAGGTTTTATTTCTTGTTATGACAAAGAGGACGTTTTGCACCAGGCAAACTGACCAGTTCAGGAAACACATGGATTGCCTAGAGGAACAAGGAGGTTGATGATAAGAGGAGCCAACTGACTGGCTGGTGGCCCAACAGATCATTGGACGAGTCTAGACGACGCAAGGACCGAAGACCAGACTACTGATCTCTGAGACCAATCGATCTACTAGGAGGCCAGCCAATCGGTTCAAGGGTTCAACCAATCCACCCGAACTAGTTCCACCACAGATCATCATAAAAAAAGTTACTACATATGATGTGGACTTAAGTGGTAGTAATTCCTTGTGGCTCCAAGGAATTACAATAGGATGGCTGTAATAATTTCTTAAGTTTATTATCACATGTTTTTGTTGTAGTTGTAGCATTTATATGATACATACTACAAATATGTGGTGATTCGATATGTATATGTATTTATATAAAATCCCTAAATATAATAATAAGTCTTGGATGCTTTCCATAATAAACACACATGAAAAACTTGATCGAATAAGCATAGTTACACCAAAGCACAGTGCATTGTCCATCTCATGGAATTATGATGGTAGATAGGTAGATCTGCCAAAGCAAGGTGTATATTCTATCATGTTGGCTTTTGAGTCAAACTTAACTAGGTGATCTTAATGAAATTAAGAGCTGAGAATTATTAAGATGGATTGTGACAAAAATTTGTGCACACCATCTATCCAAGAGTTGCATATAGATGCAATTGATAAAAGTTGCCTACATAAATAGTCAAGTTGTGGGCAACCAGCCAAAGTTGACTCATGATTTGATTAAGTATGGATCTTGGCTCACTAGAATATTGTATGATGCAATCTTTCAAATTGATAAGTAAGGGTTATTAATTTGAACAAAATAGTGGGAATGATAGTTAATTAAAGGCCTAATTAAACAATCTCAAATTTTATTTCAATCAAACCAAAAGTGTATTGATAAACTATAGATTTTCTCTTGTAGAATCAAATGACAAAAAACATCACATTCCCTTACGACTGGTCATTGAGAAGGACGAGTTAAATGGGAATAATATATGTGATTGATTTAGGAGGTTGAGAATTGTTCTCACATAAGAGCACAAGCTCTATGTCCTAGAAACACTAGAGCTAGATGAACCTACTCCCACTAGGCCTAAGGTTGTCTAGGATGCTAACAAGAAGAACTTTGAAGATGTTGTAGATGTCAAGTGTATAATGCTATGCTCTATGACCTATGAGTTGCAAAGACAGTATGAAAATATGGATGTTATTGAGATGGTCACACATCTTAAGAACATGTACCAAGACCAGACAAGATATGAGAGACATGATATCTCTAATGTGTTGTTCAAGATTATTGGGTATGTGGAGAATATTTCTAGACTTGGATTTCCCTTGCGTCAAGAGTTGGACACATATGTGATTATGTAGAAGGAGATCTAGAAGGTCCCTATGTGCTCAAGATTATTGGGTATATGGAGAATATTTCTAGACTTGGATTTCCCTTGCATCAAGAGTTGGACACAGATGTGATTATGTAGTCACTGCAATAGTCATACAACCAATTTTCATGAACTACAACATGAATCATTTTGATAAGCCATTGTCAGAATTACTTAGCATGTTGAGAACAAATAAAGTACAAATGAAGAAAGTCAAGCCCATGTCTATGATAATGATTAGCAGTGCAAAAGGAAAGTCCAAGGGAAAAGGAAAAGCTAAGAAGAGTTCTAAATCTAGTCATAAACCCAAGTCTTCTACACTCAAAGCAAAGGGAGGGTTAACCAAGGGAGGTGTGTCACCACTATCAGTAGCCTCCACACTGGAAGAGAAATTACCCTCTCTATTGGGAGGAACTGACGAAGGAGGGGATAGAGATATTCACTTAAGCTATATTCATTATTGAGATATATCTATCTACTTCTTCATCTTAGATACTAGATACTGGATTTGGATGTCACATATGTTTGAATATGCATGATTTGAAAAGAAATAAGCCTTTACGAAAGGTTGAGGTTGAAATGCGCATTGAAAATGGATCAAGAGTTGTTGCCACTACAATTGGAACCTATAATTTATCTCTGCCCACAGGGCTTGTAATAGAGTTAAAGAATTACTATTTTGTACCTCCCATAAATTAATATGTGGATGGATATTAATTTCATATAAATAATGTTTAATGTTTTATTTAAAAAGATGAGATTTTTTATGGCAGTGCCTCGATGTCCGATGGTCTTTATTTATTAGATATTAAGAAAAATATTTATAACGTAAGTACCAAAAGATTAAAACTTGATAACTCAAACAAAACATATCTTTGGAAATGTCATCTAGGGAACATCAATGGGAATTGCATCTCTAGACTTCATAAAGATGGATATCTAGAGTCTTTTGATTTCAAACCAATAGAGACATGTGATTCTCATTTGTTGGGCAAGATGACAAAGAACGCCTTCACTAGTAACAATGAGAGGACTAGTGATCTATTAGGACTCATATATACTGATGTATGTGGCCCTTTCATAAAAAATGGTAGAGGTAAGTATCAATAATTCATTACCTTCACTGATGACTTCGATAGGTATGGTTATATTTAATTAATGAAACATATGTCAGAAACTCTTCAAAAGTTTAAGGATTTCATGAATGAAGTATAGAACAAACTTGGTAAAAGTATCAAAGAACTTCATTCTGATCGAGGTGGAGAATACTTAATCCATGAGTTTGAGGACCTTCTACAAGACTATGGTATCATATCACAACAGACTCCATTTGGAACACCACAACATAATGGCATATCAGAAAGAAGGAATCACACATTAATAGATATGGTGCAATCAATGATGAGTTGTGCTAATATTCCAACTTCATTATGGGGTTATGCTCTTGAAACTTCACTATTAACATGAAATCATGTACCATCTACATTGATTCAAAAGAAACCATATGAGGTACAAACTAGGAAGCATCCCAAAATATGCTATATGAGGATTTGAAGGTGTGAAGCTCATGTCAAGAAAATGTTTCCTAAAAAGCTTGGATCTAGATTGAAAAATGTTATTGTTGGATATCCTAAGGAAACCAAGGGATACTAATGGTATAACCCATCAGACAACAAAGTGTTTATTGCCAAGGATGTTGTATTCCTAGAAAAACAATTTATTTCCAAAGGAATTAGTGGGAGCAAAGTAGAACTGGAAGACGTTCAAGACCAACAAGAAAGCATTGAACCTATATAGGAACAAGAGGAACATAGATAGTCACAAATTGTTGTAGAATCTCAAATTCCTCTGATAACACATGAACCTCACAGATATAGTAGGAGATGCCTTGAGAAAGAAAGATCTCAAGAAGGAAATGAAGTGGTCACTGACAATGAGCCAACTACCTACCTAGAAGTTGCTAAGGGACCAGAATATGGGAAGTGGCTAGAAGCCATGAGATCTAAGATGGAATCCGTGTATACAAACAAGGTATGAACCTTGGTGGATCCACCTGAAGGGGTAAAACCCATAAGGTGCAAGTGGGTCTTCAAGAAGAAGACTGACATGAATGGTAATGTACAAACATACAAAGGTTGATTGGTTGCAAATGGTTTCAAACAAGTTCAAGGTGTTGATTATGATGAAGTCTTTTCTCCAGTTGCCATGGTTAAGTCCATTAGGATCATGATTTCCATTGTAGCTTATCATGACTATAAAATTTGGTAGATGGATGTTAAAACCACATTCCTTAAAATGAATCTTCTTGAGGATGTGTATATGACACAACCAAGGATTTTATAAATCCAAAGGACGTCAATTCCGATAAATCCAAAGGACGTAAATAAAGTTTATAAGCTACAAAGATCAATCTATGGATTGAAGCAAACATCTCATAGCTGGAATGTTCAATTTTATGAAACAATCAAAGAGTTTATCTTTATTTAAAATGAAGATAAACTTTGTGTTTATAAGAAGGTAGTGGGTGCATGATTGTATTCCTAATATTTCATGTGGATGACATACTATTGATTGGTAATGACATACCTACTCTGCATATGGTAAAAACTTGGCTTGGAAATACATTCTCTATAAGGACTTGGGAGAAGCATCCTATATCTTACGAATCAAGATCTATAGAGATATATCTAGAAGGATTCTTTAACTAAGTCAGAGCACATACATTGACAAAGTGTTGAAGAGGTTCAACATCGAGGACTCAAATATAGGAAACCTACCTATGTTTAATGGTGTTTCTATCTCTAGATCCCAATGTCCTAGTTTTTGTGAAGAAAGGGAATGCATGAGTAAGACTTCATTCACATCAACAATTGGATCTACCATGTACATAATGTTATGTACTCATCTAGATGTCTCATATGCCTTGAGCATGATGAGAAGATATCATTCAGATCTCAGTGATGCCCAATGGACTGCCATGAAGAACATTCTTAAGTACTTGAGAAGAATGAAGGATCAATTCCTTATCTATGGCAGTGAGGAAGAGTTTGTGGTAAAAGGTTACACCAATGCTGACAAAGATGATTATCGATTACAATCAAGATTTGTGTTTTTCCTCAGCAACGATTCTATAAGATGGAAGAGTTCCAAGTAAGAGTCAGTTACAGATTTTAACAAAGGTCGAGTATATTGTTGCATATAATGCAACAAAGGAAGTTGTATGGTTCAAGAAGTTCATTTTTGAACTTGGAGTAGTTCCAAGCATCAACAATGCAATTGATCTATATTGTGACAACAATTGAGCTATTGTACAAGCTAAGGAACCCAGATTGCATTAGCATTCTAAGCACATATAAAGGTAGTTCCATCTCATATGAGAGATTATAAAACAAGGAGATGTGAAGATTTGTAGAGTTTCAACCGAAAGAAATATTGCTGACCCCTTGACAAAAGCACTTTCATAGCAAAAACATGAAGGTCATGTTATATCACTTGGGATTAAGTTCATGGGTGATTGTCTCTAAGTGCAAGTGGGATTCATTGGTTTGTATGCCTAGAGAGACAATAATATGATGATTGTAATGCAATAGCTTGTAAATGATTTGATAAATAATAAAGGCTATCTTCCATTTATTCTATTTTATTCAAATTATGATATAATCATGCTACATAATAAATGTCTAAAGAATGATATTACTCAATGGCGTATGTCTTCAGGTTGAGGACCTGAACAATGAGATCATATGTATGTTAAGAGTATATACAGTCTTGTTATGTCCCTAGTCAAATGTTATTGTGGAAGATAGATAGACAATGATAACAGATAAGATTGGATTGTGTGTTGGTTGATGACAAAATCTCATTAGCCATGATATGTTATATCAAACAAAACACATCAATACTTGTTAGGAGAACAATGTATTAGCCAGACCCACCTTGAGAGTGATACATGGATACCATGAAATGGTAGTTAGAATCATCTTACATGGTGATGGTGGTGATTGTGGTTCTCAAACCTGAAATCACTACACTCATCACATGTTTCTTGATGTGCTTTTTCATCATCAAACGTGACCTTGAATAAGGTTTTCCACAAAAGTTAATTCTCAAATGCATTATAACACATGGAGAATGACTGTGAGTGATGTATATGGGATTTGTCTCTCCTACATGAGTTTGATATCCCGACCACTTGATAAGAAAGATTGAAAAAAGCATGTCCATGCACATGTGAATCAATATGTGATGTTGAGATCTCATATACTTCAGACAATATGCTCTAGTTCAAGGAATGAACGATAAAGGGAATGATGATTCCATGCCTCAAGATCAAATTTGATATTAGAGAAAAACAAACTATACAATCACTATTACACCAATCATGGATTGTAGGTTGAAGTTGTTCTCCTACTTTCCGAATTACTACGTGATGTTGAAGTTATCTTCCTAGATACCAATCGTTGCTTGTGATGTCTTAAACTAGTTATGGACATCCACTGCCAACATAACTTGGGACCTATGGGGTCACACACATGTAGGAATGCACTTAGAATAAGAGTTTGTAAATGATTGATGTTCAAAGTTGATTACTGAAGTGTTCGATATTTAATTTAAACAAGCATTGGAAATCTACACTCTAAAATGATGGTTTCAACAAGTGAACCCCAATCTGCTCATGTGTATGAATCGATCGGTTCAAGTTGTGCACCGTGTGTTTGGCTGATCAATGATATTGGATCAAGGATTGATGTTGATGTCATGTTGTGAATTAATTGAATATAAAAAGATAATGTAATTGTGAATAAGAAACATAGTGAAATGACTAGTTAAAGGGTTGAATTGATCATCTCATGTGTGAAACGACCATTTCACTTGTGAACCAACCGTTCGATGTTTGCATGTTCTGAAAAATTCATAAAATTCCATTACTTTGACTCACATATCGACTGGAAACCCTAAACCTAACCCTCCTATAAATAGAGGGGTAATGGGAGCTTCCCAGACACAACAATAAGCTCTGACAATTGTTGTCTTCTCTAATTGTGATAACCAAGAGAGCCCAAGCAAGTTCTACCTACCCATCAAAGGGTGGAACAATAATGGAGAGACAATTGGGAGAGCAAGTCGAGACTAGAATATTGACTAGAAGGGATAACTCCTTCCCATCCATTCAACTAGAATGACAGGAGTTCTCGATGGTCTATATGGGCTACTCTAGAGGCCATGATTCCTTTACCGCCCCTAGGAGGATGCTGTCAGCTGTCGTCCATGGTGTCTAACTAGGAGGCCGACGACAATAGCCGTTCAAGTGCAACTCAAGGAGGTAGCATGCTACAATAAGAGATAATCGCTGGAATTTCTCTAGGACTAGGTATATACCTTGCAATCCTCTTTCCCATCTCATATTTGTTGACATAATCTACTGTATTAGGGGAATATGGTAAGCAATTTTTTTGTTTCTATTGCCATATTTGATTCCATATTTCCCAACAATTGCTACATTATCAAATGTATTGATTGTGTTTATTCCAATTGCACATTCCTCTTCAGTGAAGATGGCTTACTGCGGTGTTTTGATCGTCTTCTCTAGATCAAATGTGATGTTCTTCATTCCATTTTTGGAAGATATGATCCAAAGCTCAAATATATCTAGTCCGCTAAACATAGCTTCAAATGAGGCATCATCAAATCATTTTTTGGAGTGTCATCTTTAAGTGGAGCAAGAATCTTGTATCAAAAGTGACATTTTTATTTTATATTTATCACATCATCTAATAAAGTCTTGTAAGTTCAAGTTATATATGTTATTTCACCCATACTCTAGCTTGAGGGGGAGTGTTTATATTTATTGTTTTTTAGTTTATTATTTATATGGTCATAATCATCTTGGTCCATTATGATTTAGTTACACTTCCTTATGCTTGCCTCCTTTCCTATATATGTGAGAGAGTCTTCCATATATCAATAAGATTATACCTCATCAGCTTCCCATTTTATTTCTACACAATTTATAAGTATTATCATCATTTAAATTGGCATAGGTTTAGTTTGTTGAACTAGTTCAACTCTTCAAACTATTACTTCCATCTTGGTGTCATTTCTCAAGGACAATAAATAATTTTATCTTGGAGTAGTTTGATGCATGCATTGACGTGGCAATTATTATCGCACTAACAAAATCACACAGGGTTGAGATCCCCGAGCTTTTACAAAAACCAAAGTGCTATAATACCACCCACAAGCGGATGAGTCTTATTGCAGTATAGTTAAGGATAAAATCCCAAGAGATAACATTTTTAAGAATCTTTGTCAGTCGAATCTAGCTCGAGTAAGACTAATATTTAGAACGATTGATTTGGTTGAGGTTAATTAAACTAATTTCAGGAAAGTAAATGAGCAGAATGAAAGTTTGTTCTAGATTAAATGATATGGAATCGCTGGGATGGTATCGGGTTTCACCACCACTACACATGCAAACACATCCAAACACATAACATCCATGCAAGATATAACTATCCAAATGAAGCTGCTACAAAAACCCCCATACATGCGTTAGGCTTGCATAAGCATCACCTTAGGTATCAAATGTCTCATCACCATCCAGTTCATATACTTACGGCTCCGGAGATACAACATCCAACTAAGGCTGTGGTCCTCCCTGAGGGATGTTTAGACCATAGAAGCATCACCGTGGGCTAGATGGCTCGTCCCCTCACGGATCATCCACTTACGACCTCAAGGAACCCCATACTATTTCTAGTCCAGGAGTCAACCATGTTAATTGACACACATGTAGGCGATTAGTCTGCAAGAAAACATCAACAATTAACAAGAAGATACAACATACAACTAAGGCTGTGATCCTCCCTGAGGAATGTTTAGACCACAAAAGCATCACTGCAGGCTAGATGGCTCGTCCCCTCACGGATCCCACACTTACGACCTCAAGGAACCCTATAAGATTTCTCGTTAAGGAGTCTACCTCATTAATCGACATTCTATACTATGAAGAAAAGAACAACATGAAAGCAAGAAGATAATCAACTACAAGCATATCAATTAGCAACGAAATGAAAAGTTATATACATTGCCTTGGAATGTTAAATGTAAAGACATGAATGCATGGGCAGCGGGGCTAGTCCCCGCACCCCAATGAAAAGGAACTACTCGCTCATGGTGTGAGAAACAAGAAGAATAAGAAAGAGAGAGGATTTTGCCATGATCATGATGTAGAAGGTGGTTGCAGCTCGGTGAAGATGATGCAGTCTTCTACGTCGTGTCAGAGCAGATCTGGAAGAATGAGGGATGCCAAGACAGACTGGGCAGCCTTTCTCACTCTTACTTCCTTCTCTTCTCGATCTCCTGGAGTTGTAGTAGGAACGACAGGTGAAGTTGCAGTGTAGGATGAGACCAGTGTTTTAGGCAGCCTGACGGTGTTTGGGATCTGATGCCTAAATGAGGACCCTTGAGGTCCTATTTATAGGCTCGGGGTTGGTCCTCACATTTTTCATGTGTGTTTTCCACACGGTTTGGTCCAAACGGTTTGGTCACTTTTTCCCAAATGGTTTGGAGACTGTTTGGATGACCAAACAGTCATTGTGTTTCTACTCCATCGGTATGCTCTGATTAGTCTTGAGATTTAGTGACCATGCGGCCTTGTACTGATGTGTCCATACAGTTCTTCTTTATGGGTAGCAAACGGTTTGCTGCAACTAGTCGCAGAGATGTCCAAACGGTCTTGGATGGTGGTTGGCCAAACGGTTTGGAGACCGTTTGGTTGGCCAAACGGTTTGAGGCTGTTTGGTTGGCCAAACGGTCTGAGGCCATTTGGTTGGCCAAACGATCTGCGTTCTTCAGTCATTCAATCGGTCGTAGCTCGTCGTTCAAACGGTCTCTCGATCCTATTGGTCTCAAGGACCGATCACAGCCAAACGGTTTGGAGATTCTCAGCCAAATGGTCTTCCATACAGTCTGAGCAAATGTCCTTAGGGACAAACGGTCTTGGGACCGAGTGGTTCCAAACGGTCTTGGGACCGAGTGGTTCCAAACGGTCTTGGGACCGAATGGTTCCAAACGGTCTTGGGACCGAATGGTTCCAAACGGTCTTGGGACTGAATGGTTCAAAATGGTTTTGAGACCGAATGGTTCCAAATGGTCTTGAGACTGAATGGTTCCAAACGGTCTTTTCTTGAGTGTCCAACCGGTCTCTGCTCCAAACGGTCTTGAAACTGTATGCCACCTAATAGTTTTGAGACTGTATGGATGACTGGATGAGATCGTTGGGGTCAAGACCATTTGGTCGAGACCAAGAATGAGAGGATCTTTGAGTGAAATCCATATGATGGTTGAACCTTATCAAGACCTGCAAAATATTAATATAAATCTAGTTAATATTCTAAATAATTGGATCAATTGAGAAGTCTTGCATTTTGTAATATTGAGTGGATGAAAGTGAGATAATTATATCGAATTGATCCCAAAAAGGTGACTGAAAATCATGATGAATATGCATTCATCAAAACACTCCAAACTTAAACGTTGCTCGTCCTTGAGTAACACTAAATCTGAAACAGTCACCAAATGAATACTTTCAACTCGTGTGATTGCCTCATCTTCACATCACAATTGTTTTCTTCTTTCTCAGTATGACTATGCATCTCAATTTCCTGAGATCACTGAACACATCTTACCATATCTTCATTCCTGAGTTTGCTTTCCAACTTCACTTCCTCCTCACTTTTTCCAAAAACAAGCATGTCAAAGAGGTTTGTAAGAGTCCAGAGATACCCGCAGAACAACAAGTGTGCATCTGATCTGACACTGGTGTATTTCAGGGTGGTGGAGGAATTTATTTGTGCCTATAGGTAGAAAAGGGAGTGAAGGGAGGTATGGAATGAAGAAATAAATCTCTCTTCTATTCAACTTGAGATTTTTATTATATTATTTGCAATTTCATTTATTACATTTTTTGTGTGAATCCCTCCTCTATTCGACTCAAGATTGCATTTCTTTTTGTGTGCGCTTAGGCATCTTTTCTTGGTGGTACACCCCTATTTATTTGCGAGGGGTATGAAAGAAGCAGGTATAGAGGGAAGTGGCGTGCCACCCCAAACTTAGGGGTTGACACTATTTTGGGTATTTTTGTTTCTTTTTGATGGATGGAGGGATATGAAGATGATTGAAGAAGTGTAGAAGAGAGTTCAGCTCAGAATGCGACTCAATTCCATGCGTCGAGTTGTTCTCTTTATCATACTTTGCTCAAATAATGACTTAATGAGGATCCAGTGGGGATTCCATGTAATTGTTCCACTTGTCAGTTAGGAAGCATGATGTGTTTGATCCCTATCAGCTTGACAAACACTATCCTCTTTTGCATAAAGATCATGATATTAGGATTCATAAGCTTCACAAGATGATTTCAATCAAAAGGCTAGTTTTCAGAATAAGGTCCTTTTGAGGATCTGTTTCGAATAAGGAGGGTATAGTGATTTAAAATGCATAAAGATTGAAACGAAAGAGTGTTAAAACTTCATCCAGTATCTGTTCAAATTTCTTTGAAAAACTTTAAAATTTTGAAAATTTAATTTGAAAATTTGCAAATTTAAAATTTAGGTCAAAAATGCGATGATGAAATCTTAAGTCTTATTTAGATGGGTGAAGGTGGAAATTTAGATACGTACCACCCACCCTCCACCCCAAACTTAGAAATTTGCTCGTCCCGAGCAAACTCTAAATCTGAGATTGAGGGGAAGCTCATGCCATTTAGACCATCAAATGTGGTTGCGTTCCAATCAGCATGCGTCCTCCATATGAAAATCTCAAAGATAAAGACCAATCAGAACTCAAGATAGAATCTCACGATGCGATTCTTATTCAGTGCAAAATTATCTAGAAGAAAAGTAAAAAACAAAATTGAGAAAAATTTCTAATTCAAAATTGAAAGTAAAAATGAAATTATTGATCGGGTTGCCTCCTGACAAGCATCTTTGTTTTATGTCGATGGCTCGACTGAATCATTCAACTTTACGGTGGATCTGTTGGATTGGTGAGTTTTATCGATTCTTTAGTGCTAGTATCTACTGGGGTGAAGTGTCTCTTCACGCGTTGGGCATTTGCCACAAATTCGCCTGACTTTTCATTCCATAAAGAAAAAACACCATGTGGGTAGATGCTCTTGACAATTAATGGCCCGGTCCAGTGAGAATGGAGTTTTCATGGGAATAACCTCAGTCTGGAATTGAACAGTAGAACTTGGTCTCCGACTTGAATGTCTTTTCTTTTCAAATGACCATCGTGCCAAAGCTTTGTGCGTTCTTTATAGATTCGTGCATTCTCATAAGATGTCATCCTGAGTTCATCCAGCTCTTGGAGTTGCAAAGTCTTGGCTTGGTCCACTTTCTTCATGTCAAAATTCAGCTGTTTAATTGCCCACCATGCTTTGTGTTTGAGTTCAATAGGCAGGCGGTAAGACTTTCCATAGATCAATCGAAATGGTGTAGTTCCAAGGGGAGTTTTAAAAGCAGTTCGATAGGCCCATAATGCATCATTAATTTTTACTGCCCAATCTTTCCGATTGTGGCCTACAGTCTTTTCCAGAATAGCTTTCAATTTGCGGTTAGAAACCTCTACCTGTCCACCTGTTTGTGGATGGTAGGGTGAAGCTACCTTATGAGTTACACCATACTTTCTCAGAAAAGCTTTAAGGCTTCTTTCAAGGAAATGAGACCCTCCGTCAGATATCACAGTTTTTGGTACTCCAAAATGGGGGAAAATAATATCTTTGAACATCTTGATGATAGGTTTGGAATCACTAGTGACAGTTGGTATGGCTTCAACCCATTTTGAGACGTAGTCCACTTCCATGAGGATGTATGAGAATCCATGAGAAGATGGAAATGGACCCATGTAGTCCACTCCCCAAACATCAAATAGCTCTACTTCTTGCCACAGGTTCAACGACATCTCATCTCTCTTTGTTATGTTGCCTGATCTTTGACATTTGTCACATGATAAGACAAAGTCATGGGAATCTTTGGATATGGATGGCCAAAAGAATCCACATTGCAAAATCTTCAAGGTAGTCTTCTTAGAGCTCATATGTCCTCCAACTGGGCCTGAGTGACATTTCTCTAAAATAAGTTCAGCTTCTTCTTTGGTGATACATCGTCTGTATAGACCATCATCACATAGTATGAAAAGGTACGTCTCATCCCAGTAGTACTGTTTCACATCATGCATAATTTTCTTCACTGCATTTCTAATGCATTCAAGATGGATAACTCCAGCAGTGAGGTAGTTCACATAATTCGAGTACCACGGTGTAGCTTCTGAGACCTTCATTAGTTGGTCATCTGGAAGGGAGTCATTAATCGGAATCTTCTCGGTATCCCGAGTGTGGATGCAACTGAGGTGGTCTGCTACAACATTCTTTGTGCCCTTTTTATCTCTTATCTCTAAATCAAATTCTTGCAATAGGAGAATCCATCTAATTAGCCTGGGTTTTGCATCTTTCTTTGTCATAAGGTAACAGATAGCAGCATGATCCATGTATACAATGACCTTTGAACTAATAAGGTAGGATCTGAATTTGTCAAAGGCATACACAACTACCATAAGTTCTTTTTCAGTAGTAGCATAATTCCTCTGAGCTTCATCGAGGGTCTTTGATGCATAATAGATCACATAATGTTTCTTTTCTATGCATTGGCCCAAGACAATGCCCACAACATAATCACTCACATCACACATAATTTCAAAAGGGTGGTCCCAATCGGGAGCTCTGATGATGGGTGTTGTTGTAAGGGCATGCTTTAGTTTGTTAAAACTTTTAACACATTCTTCTTCAAAATTGAATTCAACATCCTTTAGTAACAAATTTGTCATCGACTTGGTTATCTTTGAGAAGTCCTTTATAAACTGTCTATAGAAGCCTGCGTGACCTAGGAATGCTCAAACTTCTTTTACATTGATAGGGATAGAGAGCTTGGAAATCAATTCAATCTTGGACTTATCTACTTCAATTCCCTGATTACGGACCTTATGGCCGAGGACGATGCCTTCCTTTACCATAAAATGACACTTCTCCCAATTTAGCACAAGATGTGCTTCTTCACGTCATTTGAGAACAAGGGAGAGGTGTTTTAGACATGAATCAAATGAATCTCCGTACATAGAAAAATCGTCCATGAAAACTTCCATGATTGTTTTAGTGAGACCGGCGAATGTGGCAACCATTAAACGCTGGAAGGTTGCAGGTGCATTGCAGAGGCCGAATGGCATTCTTCTAAATGCATATGTTCCGAATGGGCAGGTGAAATTAGTTTTCACTTGGTCGTCTGGATGCATGGGTATTTGACAGAATCCAGAGTAACCATCAAGGTAATAGAAGTATTCTTGATGAGCCAGCTGTTCTAGTACTTCATCAAGAAAAGGCATTGGAAAATGATCCTTTTGAGTTGCCTTATTTAACTTCCTATAATCAATGCACATCCTCCATCCTATGAATGTTTGAGTGGGGATGAGTTCATTGATTTCATTACGTATCACTGTTGTTCCACCTTTCTTTGAGACTATATGCACTGGGCTCACCCATAGCGAGTCTGATATCGAATAGATTATTCCAGTAGTGAGCAGTTTAATGACCCCACGACGGACTACTTCCTTCATATTTGGATTCAATTTCCATTGATGCTCAATAGTTGGCTTGTGATCTTCCATCATAGGGATCTTGTGCATACACAATGCTTGACTAACTCCAGTGAGGTCACTCATCTTGTAACCAATGGCTTTCTTTCTTTTCCTTAGTTCTTTCAGGAGTTTATCTTCTTATTTGGTTGTTAGATCGGAATTTATAATAACTGGACAAATCTTGAGATCATCGAGAAACATGTACTTCAGTCCCTCGGGCAGGGGCTTCATTTCTGGGGATTTTGGTTTTTCACATGTTTCTTCAGTAGCTTCCTCAGCTTTGAGTTCCTCACAAGTGGATTCAACATCTTCTTTTGCAGAGTCAAGGGATTCAATGCAATCCTTTACTTGTTCGTCAATAGGTTCATCAACTGATGGATCCATTAGAGCAACTTCTAATGGATCTTCTGATTCATGATTCTCTTGAGTCAGAAGTGACATCTACTCTATGCAATCAATCAGTTAGACTTCTTCTTGCATATTTGGTCTTCTCATGCTTTCAAAAACTTTAAATTTGAGAGTTTCTTTGCCTAATCTAAGAAGAAAGGTTCCTACTTAAACGTCAATTAGAACTCTTGCAGTGGCGAGGAATGGTCATCCAAAGATGAGAGGATATCTGGCATCTTCTTTTATGTCCATGATGACAAAGTCACAAGGAACATAGGAATCTTTACCTACCTTGACAGGTACATCCTCAATAATTCCTAATGGGAATTTTATCGAATTGTCTACGAGTTGTATGGTCATGCCAGTTGGAAGAAGTTCAACAAACCCTAGCCTTTTGCAAAGGCTGAGTGGCATGACGGAGATGCTAGCACCAAGATCTATCAGTCCTTTCTTGCATGAAGAATCGCCGATATGGCAGGAAATCCCAAAAGATCATGGATCTTTCTGCTTCTTTGGCATCTTACTCTGGATGATATCTGAATTAGTTTTAGCGAACTTGACTCTCTCATATTCTTCAGTTATATATTTCCACATCAGGAGTGACTTTAACTACTTTGTCCAGGTTGGTATCTCAGCTAGTGCATCCAAAAAGGGTATATGAACATGAAGTTTCTTCATAGCTTCTTTGAACTTATTGAACCGAGTATCAAGCTTGGTTTTCCTTAAACAAGAAGGGAATGGTATACGAGGCTTGTATATAGGAATATTAGGCTCTGGTGTTTCAGTTTCTTCATTAATAGGTTTCTCAAGACTTTCCTTATATGTCTTATCAGCAGTTACTGGTTCTTTTGGTTGAGATTCTGGTGTTGTTGAGTCTTGAACGATCACATGCTCATCCTCATCTGTAATAACCACAGGTGGCTTGATAGGAGGATCAGAATAATCCTTGCTTGACCTAGTTGTGACAGACTTTAGTTGTTCTAGGTGCTTAGGATTATTCTCAGGTTGGCCCACAAAGGATCCAACAGGTGGCTTTATGCTAGCTGCAAGTTGAGCTAGTTGAGATTCAATAGCTTTCTAATGTGCTTGCTAGTTAGCTATCAAGGTTTGTTGGTTAGCTATCATATTTTGCTGTGACTGTAACATCTTCTCAATGGTTGTTAGTTTGTCATTGGGAGAGAAGGGTCCAGTTTGTTTCCCTTGTTGTTGATTTTGGTAAGGGACCTGGTTGAGATTCTGAAACTGAGGATTATTCTGGTAGTTGTTGAAGTTCCTGTTATGAAATTTTCCCTTATAATTTCCTTGATTCCCAAAATTTTGTTGTTGGTTAAATTGGAATCCTGGTGGGCCTCTTTGTTGATTATTTGAACCAAGTTGTCGTGAGTTTTCCACTCCCGAAGGATTTCCATATTGAAAACTTGGGTGGTTCCTATTCTGATTCAGATTGTAATACCCTTAACCGGGAATGGTGTTAACAACGTTAAGGTTTTCCATTTGGCTATTTTCTCCTTGCCCACATGTGTTGCTTAGAACCACATCATAGGGAATATTGCATGTTAAAGTGGAATGATCAGTGCCTTTACATGCTTCACAAAATAGTGAAGCAGACTTAATCTGTTCTTGCTGTTGATGGGGTGAATGTCCTCTACCAATTGCAGCAAGGGATATTTCGATATCATCTTGCTTGGATACTATGAGCTTGAGGGTTTCAGCCATGGACTTGAACTCTAGAGTAGCTTCAGCCATAGCTACTTTCAACACTCCTTTACCTACAGATCTACCCCAATTTGCTTGATTTTCAACTCCAAGGGTGACAACCCTCCATGAGTTGTATAACTTTGACGCATGAAGTTCCCTCTAGATGAGGAATCTAAGAATCTCTTGATATCGTCATCCACACTGCAATAGAAAATCTCAATGAGTTGATTCTTAGGAATGCCATGGTGTGGACACTTACATAGAAGCTATTTATATCGTTCTCATGCTTCAGTAAGAGTTTCTCTAGGGACTTGAGTGAACATTGTTATCCGTCCCCTAATTTCATAAGGGAGAGAAGGAGGATAGAATTTTTCTAAAAAAACATTTTGGAGTTGCTCCCAAGTACTGATGGGTTCTCATTGAAGGGAGTTGTACCAACTTATGGCCCTATCAGCAAGGGAATACTTAAAGAGTCAGAGTCAAATAGCATCATCAGACACTCCATTTTGCTTTGTCATAGCACATAGATCGATAAGCCTCAGAAGATGTTCCTGGCTGTCTTCACCTTGTTTACCATAGAATGAGTTGTTTTGCAGCAAGGTAATCCAATGTGCTCGTATCTCAAAGTTGGGAGCATGGATGGTAGGAGGTTGTACTGGATGATGAACATTAGTAGCTTTGGGGATCGAGAACTCTCTAAGATCCTTTTGAAGTTCTGCTGCATGTACTTCTACTTGTACTTCTGGAATTTCTTCTTGAACCGTAGCTCTAGCTTCTTGCATGAATCTTTCTCTTTGTGCATTAAGGGCTTAAGCTACCCTTTGATCTATCTCCTCCTATTGAGCCATTCTTGCTTGGTTCTCTCTGTTTTGACGGTGAAAGGTTTTGTCAATCTCCGGATCAAAGCTGGCAGCGAGTCTGGGATTGTTCAAGCGGTGCATGCACTAATCCTTCTTGAAGTACCTGAAATAGAAAGATTTTTGAAGTGAGATCTACAGAGTAGAGTCAAATTCAAGTGGATGATCAATTATTTCAAAAAGAAAAAAAAGCAAAATCCTAGATTAGCTTTAAAAGAACAAGATTTTACTAACTGATTCTGTTGTCCCCGACAACGGCGCCAGAATTTGACGTGACAATTATTATCGCACTAACAAACTCACTCGGGGTTGACATCCCCAAGCTTTTACTAAAACCAAAGTGTAATAATACCACCCGCAAGCAGACAGGTCTTATCGCAATATAGTTAAGGATCGAATCCCAAGAGACAACATTTTTAAGAATCTTTATCAGTCAAATCTAGCTCGAGTAAGACTAATATTTAGAACGATTGATTTGGTTGAGGTTGATTAAACTAATTGCAGGAAGTAAATGAGCAGAATGAAAGTTTGTTCTAGATTAAATGATATGGAATTGCTGGGATGGTATCGGGTCTCACCACCACTACACATGCAAACACATCCAAACACATAACATCCAGGCAAGATATAACTATCCAAAAGAAGCTGCTGCAAAACCCCCCATACGGGCGTTAGGCTTGCGTAAACATCACCTTAGGTATCAAATGTCTCATCACCATCCGGTTCATATACTTACGGCTTCAGAGATACTACATCCAACTAAGGAAGTGGTCCTCCCTAAGGGATGTTTAGACCACAGAAGCGTCACCGTGGGCTAGATAGCTCGTCCCCTCATAGATCATCCACTTACGACCTCAAGGAACCCCATACTATTTTTAGCCTGGGAGTCAACCGTGCTATTTGACACGCATGTAGGCAATTAGTTTGCAAGCAAACATCGACGATTAACAAGAAGATACAACATCCAACTAAGGCTGTGATCCTCCCTGAGGGATGTTTAGACCATAGAAGCATCATTGTAGGCCAGATGGCTCGTCCCCTCACATATGACACACTTACGACCTCAAAGAACCCTATCAGATTTCTTGTCAAGGAGTCTACCTCATTAATCGACATTCTATACTATGAAGAAAAGAACAAGATGAAAGCAAGCAGGTAATCAACTACAAGCATATAAATTAGCAATGAAATGAAAATTTATATACATTTCCTTGGAATGTTAAATGTAAAGACATGAATGCATGGGCAGCGGGGCTAGTCCCCGCACCCTAGCAAAAAGGAACTACTCGCTCATGGTGTGATAAACAAAAAGAATATGAAAGAGAGAGGATTCCACCATGAGCATGATGTAGAAGGTGGTCGCAGATCGGTGAAGATGATGCATTATTCTACGTCGTGTCGGAGCAGATCTTGAAGAACGAGGGATGCCAAGATAGATCGGACAATCTTTCTCACTCCTCCTTCCTTCTCTTCTCGGTCTCCTTGAGTTGCAGCAGGAATGACATGTGAAGTGGCAGTGCAGGATCGGATGAGCATTTTAGGCAGCCTGGCGGTGTCCTAGATGTGATGCCTAAATGAGGACCCTTGAGGTCCTATTTATAGGCTCGGGGCTGGTCCTCACATTTTTCCTATGAGTTTTCCACACGATTTGGTCCAAACGGTTTGGTCACTTTTGCCCAAACGGTTTGGAGACCGTTTGGATGACCAAATAGTCTTTATGTTTCTGCTTCATCGGTCTGCTCTGATTGGTCTTGAGATTTAATGACCATACGGTCTTGCCATGATGTGTCCATATAGTTCTGCTTTGTGGGTAGCAAACAGTTTGCTACAACCAGTCTCGGAGATGTCCAAATGGTCTTGGATGGTGGCTGGCCAAACGGTTTGGAGACCGTTTGGTTGGCCAAATGGTTTGGAGACTATTTGGTTGGACAAACGGTCTGCATTCTTCGGTCGTTCAATCGGTCATAGCTCATCGTTCAAACGGTCTCTCGATTCTATCGGTATCAAGGAACGATCACAACCAAACAGTTTGGAGATTTTTAGCCAAACAATATTCCATACGGTCTCAGCAAACGGTCTAAGGGACAAACGGTCTTGGGACTGAGTGGTTCCAAATGGTCTTGGGACTGAGTGGTTCCAAACAATCTTGGGACCGAATGGTTCCAAACGGTCTTTGCTTGAGTGTCCAACCGGTCTCTGCTCCAAACGGTCTTGAAACTGTATGCCGCCAAATGATTTTGAGACCGTATGGATAACTGGCTGAGATTTTTGGGGTCATGATCGTTTGGTCGAGACCAAGAATGAGAGGATCTTTGAGTGAAATCCATATGATGTTTGAACCTTATCAAGACATGCAAAATATCAATATAAATCTAGTTAATATTCTAAATAATTGGATCAATTGAGAAGTCTTGCATTTTTGTAATATTGAGTGGACGAAAGTGAGAGAATTAAATCGAATTGATCCCAAAAAGGCGATTGAAAATCATGATGAATATGCATTCATCATGCACAAATATCACACTTTTTTTATTTTAATATGATTTTTTTGACAATTTTAGAATTATTGTATAAATTTTTTGAACGAACATTCACAAATAAATGACTATTTTTTATTGCATAAATATACTATTTTGAAAGTGATAATACAATTATGTGAACATATTTACTCAAGATACTTATAGTAGCTATTTATTGTGTGTTTTGTGAGTATGATTCATCAATCTTTATGTGGATGCCATTGATACCAATGACACAACTTAAGTGTGTTTGTTAAAAGCAAGTGTATGCACGAGAGTAGTAAAGGGACTCAAAGAGTCCCAAATGTCTATCTCAGGGAATTGGGACAATCAGAAACTAATACCAACTAAAATAGACAATTGTTACCTGATAAAAGAGTTGATTGAGTGATTAAACTAAGAACTAGGATAAATTATAGAGTATTAAAATGGATTAAAGATTCGACTTATGCATTATTTAGGTTACCCGTTTCACCATGGTGTTGACCTACACATGCATTCTATCCAATCAAATAATTATCTTTCTTCCTTTGAGTAAGTGTCTGAATCTTACTCTACTCACTCTCACAATGTAGTACACTAACCTTATCACTAGCCCTCTATGACAGTGTTAATATATGAAGTCAAATGATGTGATCTATCTTTGGATGATCTACCTCATTGACCCAGTTTCACAATGCATTATTGAGTATGTTGATAATGAATTCTCCAACTATTAATCCCACTCTCTGAATAATTAACAATCTATCACATATTCATGGCGATAAAGAATAAATAGGGCAATGAAGAACTTACATTAATAAAATCCAAAGTAAAGACAATATGTACTAAATTGGAAACAAAGATGCCCAAAGTCAACATCGGGCTACTCTTGGGTCCTAAAGAATGACCATTTTGGCCCCTCATGCACAATCTAAAATCAAAGGAAGGAAAGGAGGATAAGAAAGCCATACAAAACTCATGTTACATGATGCAAGGTTGATTCCCTCTAAATATTTCTGCATCAGAATGATGTTTTGGTCGCCGAACTTCTCCTTTAAGGTGCCATGATGCACCTTGCTCCACATCCAATTCTTCTCCTCCTCAGAATGTTCTCCCTTTTATAATGGATGAATGCCACTATATGGCCACCCTCTTGGGATTATAAATAAGGAGACAAGACACAACTTTTCCAATGAACCGTTGGATGTTATCTTTCTTAATCAATACCATTAGAAAAATCTTGATGTCATCCAGATGGAAGTCAGTGCCACCAATTTTCTTATTTACTTGACTAGATATTGCGATCTCAGTGCCATTGAACTAATGATAGGTGGTACCAAGATTTATTTGATGCTTCTTTGATCCTGTTGTCAGTGCCACCGAGTTGATCGTCTGTGGTAATGACTTGTGTCTTGGTGGTATATAACCTTGCTTGGTGGTAACGAGGATAAATATATGAAGTGTTCTCTTCTTACATGTCTTTGGTAGTGACTTGTAGTCAATGATACCAACTTTCTCAAATTTACACTTAGTTTGTCTACAATGAAGCAAGAAATTCATTAGGAGATAGTAAAATACAATAATTTCGAACTAGATATTTGAAAAATAGATAAAATATATGCACACAAGTTATTTAATGCTAATTGGGAAAAAAAAGCAAACTACATGAATATTGGAGAATTTAATCTAAAATTATGCCCAAAATTTAGTAGCGAAATCATGTGCATTAAAATCCCCTAAGATTGAATGTTTCCCATCCTTGAGAAAAATTGCTTTGGACTTGGTTCAAATAGTGAAAAAAGACACATATGGGAACTAGATCATTCTAATCATCCTTGACTCAATGGGCCCAATCTGACCCTATTCAACCACAGAGTAAAAAACTACTATACAAGTGATCAATTATGAAGAATAAAACATGGAAATTAGACCGCTAAACAAATAACTAAGTTGAAACAAAAAAATATCATAGAAAGTATGAGTTGTGGTGAGTGCATCAGAAAATATTCCTAACTATAGTACTTTATTCAAGTTAGCATCTAATATGGATGTCGTTCCTTGAATATGATTGAGAAAAGGGAATAAGTCTTTATTTTTGGCCTACCGTGTATAGCACTGGGTGGATGGAATGGGTTGCATAGAATAGAAATCACACATAACCCAAGTCATTTATGCAAGAAAACAAAATGATGTATGTAATGAAACTGAATGTGTCCTAATACCTACTATTTCTAGTGGAGAGATGCATGTTGTGGATGCCTCATCCTTATGATGAGTGGGAATGGAAGGTGACGTAACATAGAATTCCACAATCATGTTCCTTATACAAGAGAGATATTATTCTTTCCTCTACATCCCTTTCCTTCATTCTATTTTTTTTCTTTCTTTATTTCATGATTATTATCCAAAATAATATATATGTAAGCTAGGGATTTTTACAACTTGGAGAAGGAGTAAGGATATATGCAACTTTACTGCTCTCCATATTAAAAAAAGTTGTGAAAAAGTTATATTACACTCTCATGAATTATGAAATGAAAATTCAACTATATTGAATTTATTATGCAAACTTGCCTATATAAATGCAATTATATTTTCATTTTTTGATGTGAGGCTAATGTATATGCTCCTATCATAATGAGATGCAATCAAAGAGGAAAATGATTTGAATCATCTATGAAGTCTATGGTGGTGGTGGAATGAAGTGGATTTGGATGAGACCAAGTGATTAACAAACATACTATTCCTAACCATGATACATTTCTCTTATATTAATTCAATGTTCCAGGGTGATCTAAAATCTACTCTTCAGTCAACATAAAAAATCATGATGTCGCTTGGTTAGATTGGAGTCAAACATCATCTTCATTTAAAAGACAAGGGTAGAACTAGGTGTTAAGTTCACCACATAAGTCTCTGGATTGACCAATCCACTCAATTCCTCATGTAGTGTACTCTTACATAGGTATATTCAAATTTTAAGGATAAGGTTACATAGAATCCATTACTTCATATTAACCATGTTACCACTTTACTTCTAAAGATGCACTTTTCATACTAGATAGTGGATGACATGTAAGAAAAATGAAAAATAAATTGAAGAAAACACGATCTAGCTATGATACAAACAAAATTGAAGAAAAATAAGATAGATAGACATGAGAGAAGGTGAATTCCAAATAAATACTCTTCCATACCCCTAATCTTGAATTTGACAATGTACACATTATTGAAAACCAACCTAGACGATCCAACGGGTGTACTAGATACTCAGGTTTCAAGTGAATAAAATGTTCCCAGTGACAAATCAAGATAAGGTGGGTAGAGTGTGCCGATGAAATGGGGTCAGATGATATGGGTGGTGACAGTGGGTAGTTCATAGAGAGGTTGTTGTACATACTCCATGTATTGTAGGTGTTGGTGGAGGTTCTATTGATCACTTTTGATAAGACATTCCTTGACAAACATCGCCTGATGATGTGTGAAGATCTTCTCCTAGTTGTTGAAGAACCTCTCCTGATGTGTGGTAATCTGAGTCATCATCGCCTACTGCTTCTACTAGCCCATTAAGATGGAGTTGAGCATGTTGTACATGCCCTCAAAAGATTATGCACCCTCATATGACTGATTTAAGGTAGAAGAGGATGCCTTACATGCATGCGTTGTGTGTTGTGGCCTCCTATGATCCCTCAAGAATGTAGTAGCAACCTCCATGACCTCATTAATATTGTCCTCACTATTTTTTGGTCAACATCCTCCTCCTTTTGGTTAGTGTGTCTCACATGATTTTCCAGTAAATGCAGATGATATAATTCCATGATGTTAGAAATGGGGTCTAAAATAAATTTCTCACTCATCTTAGATAGCATGAATGTTGTATCTGTACTTGATATAGATCTTGGCATTGCAAAAATGCCTAAAATCCAAGTTCTCCTACGAATCCACTAGCTGAAGATGGGAAAGATCAAGGTTCAAGTAGATGAAAATCCTTGTGAGGAGACCACCAAAGTGGATGGGAAACTTCCTCTTCTTGCATTTTGGCCACTGAGTATACATGTCCAAGGAACAATGCTCCTAGGTTCACCTTCTTGATCCCTAGTGAGAGGAATTCCCATAACACATACAAGTCAGCTTCCTGGACCGCCCTTGCCCCTGAGTAGACCTAGAGAACAAGGTTTTCATTAGGAAGCAGTGAAGAATATAGGAAAAAGGATGCTCCATATCGGTAATACTAGAATGGTGTCAGTTGATCTTGGTATAGACCAACATGCAGTAAGATTGGTCCATGACATAGGGTGGTTGATTTCATTGATTAGCACATATTTGCGTGGTTTTCCCACCCAAAGATGTAGTTTTATATGATCGATGACATTGTAGAACCTGAATTTCACCCAATCATCCTCCCATTCATTACTCCTGGTATGTAGTGATAGAAGCACATCTCCAAAGAGGCCAGGAATTCCAATGTAGTATTAGAGTATGTTGGACACCCCCCAAGAAGGGGTCAATGTAAGCCATCTTTTAGCATACACACCTTGAATAAGGTTCCCACGATACTCGATGAAGGCAGCATCACCATAACGGGTGGCCTCAAAGTCATTCTTTGCTAGATCAAGATATCTTTTCTTTTGTTGATCATTTCCAAGCATCAAACATGGATTGAGAATGAGATGGGGTGAAGCTAGTGTTGAGGAAGACCCTTATTGTTGAGGCCACTTGATCACCATAGGGAAAGAGAGATAGAATATTGGAGCTCGATGTAGAAATTTCTCAGTGAAGAAGTGCTTGGGGAAGCTTGTAAATGAGTGCTTGATGAATGGATGCTTGAGTTGTGACAAAACTAAATGAATCCTCCTCCCAATATATTAGAGCCACCATATCAATAAAAGGTCACTGCCACCAACTTGGAAGTTAGTGGTACCAACATCACACTTATTTATGTTCTCTTAGTATCAACCATTTATACCAATGATTGTGATTACTTGGGGTATAACTTGCAAATGTTGTAGATTGGTTGTTTGATAAATTTTGGATTCATAAAGTGAGATCGTTGGATTGGAGACCTCATATTGTGCTCCATTCTCTACCTCAATGGTACCGACTTATGTCAATGCCACCAAATTGGGTTGATGCCACTGAGATTTCACTATGCATCCCGCAAGGACTTTCCAGTAAGAAAATAAAGTGTTTTTAGTGATATCCATGGTGGTGTCAATGGCACCAAAATTTTGTATAGAAATAATGTTAATATTTATATCAACCCCAGCTGTACTTATAGGATTATTGATTCCATTTAGATTTTATTGTAGGTCCTATATGAAGGGGCCAGTTACCACAAAAATGTTTGTCGGTGGTACCAATAGTAGGTCATTTGTTACACCCACATCCCATGATTACCACTAATTATGAGATTAGGGCATAAGTTTGAGATTTATACTTAATACAAAGTTCACTCCCAATTTTTTCGCTTTATTTCAAACTCTTTATTTTTCACATTCAATCACATACACAAACTTTATAAAAGAATTAAACCTTAATTACTCTAATATGATCTCAACATTAATGATACACATCCACATTCAATCACATCCTCACACTTCCATGTACATACAACATGATATCCATATATATACTCTATTATTAAGGAAACAAAGACACAAATCATCAATTAGAACTCTCTCTCTCAACTCTATACAAGGACCTAGAGTGATAGTGACTGACTAAACTTAACTAATCTCATATTTAACTCCTGTGTCAGATCTACTCTGATGCAATGCCATCTTCAGTCCATGAGTCATCCCTAAAAATTGTGAGTAGAGGGGTGATCCTACTCTCTCAGTGAATGAGTACTTCATAGAAATAGTTTAAAGCACTTATATAATTACAGATATGTTGTCAAGCAACTGATATCAATTATAACAATAGTAATATCTAAAGAGTCTAATCATTCACAATCACAAATATGGAAGGATACTCTAGATATATATAAAAGTAAATAAAAATATGAACATGCTTGATTGATCATAAAGAGAACTAATAATTCAGAAACATACAATGAATAATTGAATAACTGTGCACACATGTTTAGTCTCTCATTCATCTTATTATGCCCTAAACCCCGTGAGGTGTACCACACCATGTGAAAGAATCACAACAATCTACGATCTCACTGTACAAGGCTTAGAAGGAAGGCCTGGGTCTTAAGCCTATCTCTTGAGTAAGACCCCAAATGCAGTGGGCCTTGGCATGCCTACCTCTTGGCGGATAATGGGAGTGACCAAATATCTCAGACTCCACCTCTCAACCTGGGTACTTAGGTGGTGATTCAAAGCCCTCTAGCTTATTGTGCATCAGTGGATATATTGACCACTGATCACTACAACATGTAACACAGGTAACACTGACATCCCCCATTGGTTTTGGGTACCACACAACTATAAGGAGTCTACCCTACTGGTCAAGACCCCCACACCCTACTGGTGCGCTCCGACTTACCTTGATCTAGAATAGCTCCAGTCGGGAAACTGTTTCCTTCCACAGTGCAAACCTCATCCTGTGAGGATTCTATAGTGTTCAGGGCATCTAAATATCTAATCCACTCTTTAAATTCACAATTCGATCATCACATTAACATATCTTATATTAGCTTTGTAAACTGTTCATCTCATAAATGATCTGATAACATTTACTACAACTGAACTGTTAAGCATAACAACATCTCATACTAAGAAATATTGATATCACAATACTTGATTCACTAAGCACCCTATCCTTAGGGTTTCATTTACCTCATTCACTTATCACATGACTCACATAAGGATTTAATGTGTCATAAACATTCAATGAATAAAGCTTTCTTTCAATAAGTCATATACAATCAACATATGTATAAAATCCTAGAATTGAGCTAAATTAGGGTTTTCCATGCCATTCATTGAGATATTATGAATCAATAATAACATTGAATAAATAAAGTCTATGATGTTAAGAAAAGGACTTCAAATGGATTTCACCATATTATTCAAAAATTTCCAACTTTCCACACATCTAAGGCTTCTCCCTCATTACGGAGATTTCAAGCAAACACTATTCACATCACATGAAATCCAAGATAGTATCTGACATATATGTACTATACATTCAAATAAACAATCATTCATAATCAATGAGATTTAAATATACAAATTTCTCTATCTAATTATACAACAGTTTTAGTTATAGCCGAAAACCCTAAAATTCAGTTTACTCTTATAACCTCTACAAATACTTAGAGAATTCTCATTAAGATGGAGTCTATCCATTTATAATATGATTTTATCATCTAAAATTCATCAAAATAGAGGAATAATCCATTTCATATCATTTGGCAAAAGCTAGATCAAAAAGGCAATTTAGGGTTTGTTCTCACATACTAAGCAATTGAAGATTATTGATGATTTAACTCATTTTTGTGCAATCTACCATTTAAAGGAAGTTTCCACTCACTTTAAGCTGTGAAAACACCTTAAAAACATAGCCCATCTCTAAAAATCTCAGATCCATATCAAAACCCTAAGAAATTACAAGTTTCTTCTTCGTTTCAACCCAGAAATCTTGATTTCATCATATCTCAAATAGAGAAACCCTAGATAAGAAATTCCACTAGTTTCTCCTCTCAAACCCTAACTCTCCCTCTCTCTCTCATGGATTTCTTTTCTCTAGAATTAATTATGAATTATGAGAGCTCCTAGTGTGTTAGGTTGACCATATAGAGCAGTTGAGCTGCTTGGGTCAATTGCACATTGACCCCTTACTATATTTTCTCTTATTTTAGTTCAATTTTTTGTCAAAAAATGTTCCTGTAATTCATTTATTTCATAGGTCAAAAATTATCCAAAAATTACGAAAATGTATCATGTTGTTTTTAATTGAGATACAAAGATTTAGTAAAAATTTTAGATCATTATAAGCTACCATTAAATAACTAAAAATTGAATAGTACACTACTATGTAGAGATCTACAAAACAATATGTTGAAGAGAAAATTCCCCAGAACGGCCATGCAAGCTGCCACAACCGTGCTAAGATGGACCCAGAATGGCCTTTCTGCCTACCACTGTCGTGGTGCATTGGTTTCATCAGATTTGAGTACAAAAGTTGGTCAACAATTCAGTTCTTTTAAAATGGTTGTGTGGCCTAGCATGCCCATGCAACCAATGACCTAACACAGTCGTGCTACCCACCACAATCATGCTATCAAAGCCTCCAACTATCATTTCCATAGTCCTTTGTATACCTCTCTCATTCCTTCCCGACATGAGCTTGTTTGGTGAAAACCCTAATTTTAGCCGACTAAGGTTTATATTTTCTCAAACCCTAAATATACAAAGCGATAACATACTTGGCGTTCTCATTAGGTTTAACATATCATAATTGAGATATCATCATTAAACGTGTTTAACCAATGATCAATCTAATCATACATGCAATCATCCTCATAAACCCTAACTTACAAATTAAGCTCAAATACGGTCATAACAATTCTTCTCCTCTTAAAAAGGTTTCACCCCCAAAACATAAATATGCAAGCAAAGTACATTCAAGGTTTATTTTAAGCTTTTGAAATCTTACATGTCATTATATTCTTGTATTTCATACTTGAATGTAGTTTTCAACATTAAGACCTTTATTTTTTTCTTCTAATCACAACATGTTTAAAATAGTTCTCAATGATAACAAACAAATTCTCTATGCCACAATCAATCATAGGATAGAGAGAGAAAAAACCATTTCAATATTTTCACACTCTTGAGGTGTTACCTCAACATTGATAATCTGATCCAACTATCTCGATTCATACGAATCAATATGTACTATTGTTCTGTATTACCTCTAAGTCACAAAAGAGAGTTCACCATGTTGTTTTGAATTTTACTATAGTGCTACTCAAATAGCAAAGCAGTCATGAGTTGTAAGACTAGATTCCATAACAATTGTACAATTCTAAGTTGGATTACTGATATGAATGACTAAAACTATCAGACACCTTTAATTAACATATTGCTTACACATGTACAACTGAAATTATATGTAAAACAAATTTACATCCCTTAATATACCTTCAACAAATTACACTTCTAAAAATAAATTCATGTATTACTGAAAGCCATTATATTCTCTTATTTCTCTCCCCATTCATTACTACTTACTTCTTGTGACTTATCCTTCTCATTTTGATCATATATAATAAATGCCCTTAAAATTGAAACATACAAGGTAATAATAGATTATTCATCATTCTTTCTATCCCTGCAATAGCTTATTTCATATCACACTTCACTCATATTGTATTTCTCCTTCTGTTCAAAACACACTTGTTACATTTCAATTTATTTCTTACTCTTTTCTCTGAATCATTTCCATATTCTTTATCTACCTTTCAGATTATCTACCTTCAAACCCTAGATTAGTATCAGTGCTAGTTTACTTCTCATAGTGCAAATATCATGATCTTGTTTTATACAGATGCTAGTATTCAAGGTCAAGTCACTAGTGACATCCCTTAAATTACTACAACTCTAAAGATTCTAGGGTTTGGTCCTTATCAGTAGCATGACGTTATTGTGATGTGACTATCCTCCCTTATTTTGTAATTTAAACTTTGGATCTCCCAAGTTTTACTATAGTCTTCCTTATCTTATCAATTGAATTTCCTTTCTCTTATTTGGACATTCATATAGATTACATTCTCAATTTACCCTGCTAGGGTTTCATCATCATATTATATCTCATTATTACTTTCACTACATGTCTCTACCATGGTGGTTATGCATCATATATGATTCATTTTCTTATCACTTCATTCCCACATTGCTCTCATTAAGGAAGATATGAAAGAGAAGATGATTTTGAGACTTAGAATTCTTATCTTCAAACATTCCCTTAGTACATTTCTCATATGTAGGTTTAATTTGTTATCAACAAGGATACTTGACTAATTAGCACTTTCTTGTATCTCGCAACCTCTTTATTTTATAATCTATATTACTCCATCATGTTTCAAACCCTTCCTTACTTTCCATAATCCTCTTACCATATACTATCTTCCACCTTTCATCTTTAACTTCTACTTTTCTCTTATGATCATGTTTCTTATTCATGTGTATGATCATGTATACCATGTTGCATATATTTCTTTTTATCCTTCCACTAATGTGAAGTTGAAATTCTAAATCAATAATCTCTCTACTAGTTTCATCTCATGTTTAATACATTACGTATCCTTCATTTTAAATCAAATAGATCATGCATGGGTCAACCATAGTTTCCTTTTCAATCAGTCCTTTATATTCTGAATACAGTTTACCTTTATATGAGTTGTTCATTTATTTAGTTGCACCTTTGTTCTTATTTTAAGAACCAGTTCCACTTCATAATAAATGTATACATTCCATTCTCTCAACTATATCATGTAACCCTCATTTCTTAATCAAGCTCATCATTTCCAACATTTCTCTTTATTTCATCTAAGTTTCTTGTCCTAGTCATCAGATTTACATGTTTATCTAGTTCTCTTCACTTTCATTCTTCTGAACTTCACTTCTATGAACTTACTGTATACTTAACTCTTTTATCCTATTTTTTTTGTAGAGTACATAATTACATTTTACTCAATTATATGGTCCATTCATTCTAATTAATTCTTTCTGTCTTGGCTTTCCCTATAGTTTTCTCTTATCTTTCCTTGATTTAAAATTGGATAAAGTGCATAATTAGTTATATAGTTTAGTTCTCTTTATCCATCATTTCTTCTTCATTTTGTATGTTACATACTAATGTATGTCTTGTATCTATTTCCCTCTTCCTTCATTCCCAATTTAGGGTTTCTTATCTAAGGCCCCAAAGTTGGATCTCAGATATCAGTTCCAACTAATTCTTAGTTATTTCAATCTTTCCCATATGTTTCAACATCTTAGTGTATGTACATTCTCACTATGATGTGGGCCTAATTTATCCAGAGTCTACTCTTATTATATTGTTAATAGGAGTCTTTAGATCCCAGTAACGCATCCTTCCAGGGGGACCAGGTCAGACCCATAGTCTTGAAGCCAAGAGCTACGTAGGATTAACCAAATCCTATTCATCTCAAGCACACGGAAAGAATATCCACTTAGGGCAAACTCATTTAAACATAACTTCTGGTCTACTTGATACAAAGAATGCAAACAATAACTAAATTAATTTCATAGTGTACAACAATCTTAAAGGACCACATATATTATTAAAAAGTGAATATCAGAATGCAAATATATAAGAGTATTTCTATTAATCTTCAATCCAAGCAACAATGTAAAGCAAGAGTTGAATCACATTATGTCTTTATGATCTTATTCATTTACTAATTTCTAGTCTTCTAATCCTATTACCTCTAGGGTTTCTCTCTAGTCCATCCTCCCTCTGTATACATGGCCAAGGCATACTAAAAAGGATAGATAGAGTAGCTTGATACTAGTCAACCTAGGTATCCAAATATTGTGCCAAGGTATCCAAACACCCAAACTTCCCAGAGCTATTCACACATCACCTCTTAACTACCACACTTATAACTGTAACTTTCTATCCTAAATGTCCCTGGTGACTCAGCTTAAGCTCTGATACCAAGTTGTTACAGCCACATCCCATGATTACCACTAATCATGAGATTAGGGCATAAGTTTGAGGATTATACTTAATACAAAGTTCACTCCCAATTTTTTTCCTTTATTTCAAACTCTTTGTTTTCTCATATTCAATCACATAAACAAACTTTACAAAATAATTAAACCTTGATTACTCTAATATTATCTCAACATTAATGATACACATCTATACATTCATTTTGTTCCTCACACTTCCATGTACATACAACATGATATCCATATATACTCTATTATTAAGGAAACAAAGATACAACTCATCAATTAGAACTCTCTCTCAACTCTATACAAGGACCTAGAGTGACAAGGACCGACTAAACTTAACTAATCTCATATTTAACTCCTGTGGTAGATCTACTCTGATGCAATGGCATCTTCAGTCCATGAGTCATCCCTAAAAATTGTGAGTAGAGGGGTGAGCCTACTGACTCAGTGAATGAGTACTTCATAGAAATAGTTTAAAGCACTTATATAATTATGGATATATTGTTGAGCAACTGATATCAATTTTGACAACAGTAAGCTTTAAAGAGTCTAATCATTCACAGTCATAAATATGGCAGGATACTCTAGATATCTACAAGTGTGAATCAATATATGAACATGCTTGATTGATCATAAAGAGAACTAATAATTCAGAAACATACAATGAATTATTGCATAACTGTGCACACTTGTTTAACCTTTCATTCATCTTATTATGCCCTGAACCCACATGAGGTGTACCACAACATGTGAAAGAATCGCAGCAAGCTACGATCTCACCGTACAAGGCTTAGAAGGAAGTTCAGGGTCTTAAGCCTATCTCTTGAGTAAGACCCCGTCTGTAGTGGGCCTCGACACGTCTGCCTTTTGACGGCTAATGGGAGCGGCCGAATATCTAAGACTCCACGTCTCAACCTTGGTACTTAGGTGGTGAGTCAAAGTCCTCAGGCTTATTGTGCATCAGTGGACCTACTGACCACTGATCACTACAACATGTAACATAGGTACCATCGACATCCCCAGTTGATGTTGGATACCACACAACTACAAGGAGTTTGCCTGATAACCTCCAATTTTGTGATATTATCTTAGCATTCCTCTTCCATTTTCTACACTCTTCTTTAGATATATTAGATAAAATCCCTAGCTATCCTCTTTTATTGCAAATAAATTGTTAGATAAACTTTTCTCCTTTTTGCTTACAGAAAAAGATGAAAAAATCACAAAAGAACCAAACGGTCTCAAGACCGCATGGAGTCAAACGGTCTCAAGACCGCATGAAGCCAACCGGTCCTGAGACCGCATGAAGCCAACCGGTCTCAAGACCGCATGGAGTCAAACAGTTCCGAGACCGCATGTAGCCAACCGGTCTCAAGACCACATGGAGTCAAACGGTCCCGAGACCGCATGAAGCCAACCGGTCTCAAGACCGCATGGAGTCAAACGGTCCTGAGACCGCATTAAGCCAACCGGTCTCAAGACCGCATGGAATCAAACAGTCTCAAGACCGCATGAAGCCAACCGGTCTCGAGACCGCATGAGACCAAACGGTTTCAGAGACCAAAAGGTCTCAGAGTCCAAACGGTCTTCAAGACCGTTTGGACCCAAAACGGACCAAACCGTTTGGACTTCACTTAAGGCCTATAAATAAGACCCCAGGGGTCCTCCCAAGTGTATCAAGTTTCAGACGTCCAAAGGCTTCCTCAATCACTCCAGAGCAAATCTGACTTCCATCCTCCGCCCAGGGGCTGCCGGTCTGAGACCCACACTCCATCTCGAAGTTGCTTTCTCTCTCTCCGCCAAAGAAGGTGGGAAGAGGGAGATCTCGTCATCACGCAACCTGTGAAGCTGGTGGATCGTCTCTCTCTCCCTCCAAAGGGTTGACTTTCCTCTCTCCAAGGGGTTGACTTTCCTCTCTCCTTTGTGGGGATGACGCTCTATCTCTCTCTTCTTGCCTCCTTCTTTTTCCTAGTTATGAGCGAGTAGTCTTTCTCACTAGGGTGCGGGGAGTAGCCCCGCTACCCATGTTTTCATATCATGTAAATGTAATCCATAGTTTGTAATATAGAGTTTATATCTTTTCAGTTCAACATCAAACATTTAATGAATGCTTGTTGCTTGATCACCAACTTGTGTTATCTTTTATCTTTTAGTATGAATTGTCTACGTTTGTACTATTAGATTCGAAACTCATTTGTATGTTGGTTCTTGGTACATGTATCCACCATGTGCTTGGTTCGGTATCTAGGAGTGCTTTCGAGAAGTGGAGTAAACTCACTTCCAAATGTTGTACTTTCATACTATGAAATGGAATCAGTTGACGTATAAAAGTACAACCTTGGTAAGTCGAGGAGCACACTTTGAGAAGGGAATGATGCAAATCAGTTGACCATTCGTTCGGGGATGGCTGGCGTTGCATCATTTCCACACTTCTTGTAGTTAGTTCTCCGAAAGGAAACTAAGTATACAAAGATACTAACTGACTAAACTCTTGTTGCAGGTTATGTTTTATTTTGCATGTCTTGATCCATGTGTAGTGGCGGTGAAAAACCGATCACACCCTAGTGACTTCTTATCATTGTTTAACCTCTTTAAGTTTACACGCTTGCTTTACTTTACATGTTCTTAGTTTAAAACAACAAAACCAACCTTTCGATCTAAATACCAACTAATGAGTAACTAAGTGAAGTTCTAGCGTTTTCCATCTTGTTGCTTGCAACAAGACCGTTGTCCTGTGGATTCGACCCTTAACTATACTACGATAAGACTTCCACGTATCTTAGCATACGTGGGTGGAGTTCTTTATCTAGTATAAGCAAGGCTAAACCTAAAGACTTACTATCTTTAGGATTTTTAGTTGGTGCACGCAATTCCACGTAAGTGGGAGCTCCATCAAAAATTGGCGCCGTTGCCGGGGACAACGGACCATTTTAATTTCACTTACCATCTTGCTAGTTGGTTAGGATTTTACACTTTCTTTTAATCATTAATCCATATCTTCTTGAATTCACTATATCTTTGGCAGCATCTAAAAGGGTGTACTCTTTTCTCTACTCAGGTAGAAAATGTGTATGCGATCATCGCATAACCTCAGATTCTCCCCTGATCCAGAGTACGACTCTGAGGTTGAGAGAAGTTTCCACTGCCGCATCAGACTCAATCGCCAAAGAGCCAGGAAAATGGCCAAAGATCAACGCCGGACTGCATTGGTGATGGAAAGGGTCGACGCCGCCATCGCCGCTCAAAGAGCACAACTCATCGCTGATACTCGTGCTCAGATTCAAGCGGAGATTCGTGCGGAAGAACAGGCCCGCATCAGAGCTGAAAATGAGGCAGCAAACCAAGCTGCTCAGTTGGAACTAAGGAACAAGCAGTTGAGGGATCATGCTGTCCCTAAGAACTATGAAGACAACCATCCAGTCCAATCTCCGATCATCAACATTCCCAACTTTGAGATTCGGACCCAATGGATCCAGATCATGCAGGGCATCTCATTCTCTGGAGGTTCTGGAGATGACTGCATGGATCATCTGAAGAGGTTTAAGGCACTGTGCTGACTGGTCCCGCAAGCCAGAGTTGCCTTTGATGCAATAATGCTCCATCTGTTTCACTTCACTCTATCTGGGAGAGCTCTAATCTGGTATAACTCACTTGACAGGGAGCCAATAATCACCACATGGGCTCCCCTGGAAGAAAAGTTATTGGAGAAGTTATTTCCCCCTTCACTGACTTATGAGATCAGGGGGCAGATTAATCATTTCTCTCAACTTCCCGGAGAATCTCTTGCTGAAGCATGGGAAAGGTTCAAAGAGCTTCTGTGAAAGTGCCATCATCACGGCATCTCCCAAAACCAATTGATAGAAACCTTCTATAGGGGAGTGAGTGTTGACATAAAGTAATTTCTGGATTCCTCATCTGGAGGAAACTTTATGAGAAAGAATTATAAGGATGCCTAGAAAATAGTCACACTCGGAGCTGAGAATCAGTCCAACTGGGGACGATCAGCTGGCAAAGGAGTCCTCAAGGTCTATAAAGCCGAAGAATCAATAGAGATGAAGGCTATTGCTGAAGCCTTGAAAACCATAGCTCTTAAGCAACAAGCTCTCGAAACTTCTCTTGGAGAATTTGACAAGAAGAAAAATCCTCAGTTTCAACAAGTCAAGGCTTCTATAGGATCCTGTGAAGCCTGTCATGCATCTGATCATCCAACCCTTTTATGCAGAATGCTTTACAATGTGATGATGGATATGCATCCACCACCAAAATAGTATGAACCAATCACTGACCAGTCTGAAGAGTAATTGCCAGAACAAGTCAACTCTATTCATACCATTCCTGGACAAGTCTATTATAATCCTAATCAGCCAAGGAACCACCCAGGATTCCAATACGGGAACCCCACTGGGACCGCAAATCCACAACACCAGACGCAAGGAGGATCCTCCAGTAGGTTACCACCTGAATTCCCAAGCAATTTAAATCAAAATCAAGGGAATCCCAGGAATAACTTCCCGAGAGCCAACTACCCCAGGAACCCATCTGCCTACTATCAGTATACTCATCCTCCTCTACACCCACAGTTGCACCCTCAATTACAACAACCTCAGTTAGCGCTGCCTCCGCAACAACCTCAACAGGGTCAACAACAACTTCCTCAGAAGAGTACCCCTTCTCAACCAGAAGATGAGATGACTTTGATAAGGCAGATGCTGCAATCACAACAAACTATGCTCGCAAATCAACAAGCTCAGCAAAAGGCAGTAGAAGCTCAACTAGCCAAAATTGCTGCACAACTGAAGCCTCCAGCAGGCACATTTGCAGGGCAGCCTGAATCGAACCCTAGACATGGACAAAATAGGCCTGAACAGTTGAATGTTGTTACTACGAGATCTGGATGCACCCTCCATGAAACTATAAGGATCACTCTTGATGATGACAATACACCCGCCTTCATGCCAAATGAGAGCCCGAAACCAGGAACGGAGAAGTCCACAGAGAATGCAAAGGGCAAAGGAAACGAACAAGTAGCTATAGAGCCGGAAATCTTATAGTATAAACCAAGGATCCCATATCCGGGAAGACTGCGAGAAATGAAAATGGATACCAGGTTCCAAAAATTCAAGGAGGCGATGAAGAAACTTTACATCGATATCCCACTCCTTGATGCTCTCTCTGAGGTACCGGCTTGGAAAAAATACCTCAAAACTCTGTTATCAAGGAAGTACATCACTGAGGAGCAAGAAACTATCAAACTTGCCTAGACCACCTCTGATATCATCCTCAATAAAATGCCAAAGAAGAAGAAGGACCCAAGTTCTTTCGGAATTCAATGCTGCATTGGAAATGCATCAACCAAAAAGGGATTAGCTGACCTAGGGGCCAGCATATCCATTATGCCTTATTCTATGTGCAAATGATTAGGTTTCACCAAATTGCTGCCTACAACAATGACTATTCAGTTAGCTGACTCCACCATCACCGCACCTCTTGGAATCATTGAAGATATTCCAGTTAGGATAGGAAAGGATGCCTACGTCCCGTGCAACTTTGTCATCATGGATATTAAGGAAGACCTGAGATACCCGATAATTTTTGGCAGACCTTTCCTCGCCACTGCCCGGGCGCTCATCGATGTTGAAGCTGGTACCATCATTCTAAGACTCAAAAAAGAAGCAATTCAATTTCGAGTCCTCAACAGCATGAAGGGCCCCAACATTCAAGAGGAGTTCTTTCTTCTAGACGCAATACAACTAATGTCTCAATTAGAAACATACGAGCCATCAGACGAGTTAGAGAATGTCCTAACCAACCCAGAAGTCGAATTCTCTGCAAATGAGTTGGTTCGACAGTATCTGCAACACTTAGAGAAGGCCGAAGAAGCACCGACGGCCACCTTTGAAGAACTCAAGGCTGTCACCGTCTTGGAAGCAACAGAGCCACCTAAGGCTCCTGAGATGAAGACTCTGCCCATAGGGTTTAAACATGCCTTCTTGGACGAGGAAAAATTATGCCCAGTTATCATCAGTTCCACCCTAACAGAAAATCAGGAAGAAAGACTTCTGGAGGAGCTGAAGAAACATAAAAATGCCATTGGGTATAAGATAACTGACTTGACGGGTATAAACCCGGCTTTATGCATGCACCGACTACCCATGGTTGAAGAATTTAAGCCATCACGCGAACATCAGAGGAAGCTGAACCCTAATCTCAAAGAGGTGGTTCGCCTGGAGGTCCTCAAATTACTTAAAGCTGGCATAATCTACCCTATCTCTGACTCCCAATGGGTCAGCCCCGTCCAAGTAGTTCCTAAAAAGGGAGGCACTACTGTCGTGCTTAACGACAAAAATGAATTAGTACCTACTAGGATGGTGATAGGGTGGAGGATGTGTATCGATTATAGGAAATTGAACAAAGCCACACGGAAAGATCACTTCCCCCTGCCCTTTCTCGATGAAGTCCTAGAGTGTTTAGCTCATCAGAAATACTTATGCTATCTCGATGGTTATTCCGGGTTCTACCAAATACCCATACACCCGGAAGACCAGGAGAAAACTACTTTCACCTGCCCTTTTGGAACATATGCTTTTAGAAGAATGCCCTTTGGGTTGTGTAACGCACCCGCTACTTTCCAAAGGTGTATGTCTGCCATTTTCGCAGGATTAACAGAATCCATAATGGAAGTTTTCATGGATGATTTCTCAGTTTACGGAGATTCTTTCGATAACTGTCTAATCAACCTTGGACAAGTTTTACAACGATGCGAGGAAACGAACCTCATTTTAAATTGGGGAAAATGCCATTTCATGGTAACAGAAGGTGTCGTCCTCGAGCACAGAGTGAGGGACAGAGGGATTGAGGTCGATAAGGCAAAAATAGATGTTATCTCGAAGCTGTCGCCACCGAAAGATATAAAAGGAGTAAGAGATTTCTTGGGTCATGCGGGGTTCTACAGAAGATTCATTAAGGATTTTTCAAAAATAGCAAAACCCATGACCCAACTCCTGACTAAAGATACTGAGTTCATCTTTAACCAAGAATGCATGCAAAGTTTCTCTACTCTAAAAAATGCTTTAATTTCTGCACCTATTCTGAGAGCCCCAGATTGGTCGCTACCATTTGAAATCATGTGCGACGTAAGCGATTATGCCATAGGGGTTGTATTAGGACAACGGATTGACAAGAAACCCTACATAATTTACTATGCATCTAAAATGCTAGATGAAGCATAGAAGAACTACCCTACCACAGAGAAGGAGTTCCTGGCTGTCATCTACACATTTGAGAAATTCCTCTCTTATTTGATTGGATCCAAGGTCATCGTCTACACCGACCACTCCGCCATTCGATACCTAATTCGGAAGCAAGATGCCAGACCCAGACTTATCCGCTGGGTGTTGATGCTTCAGGAATTCGATTTGGAAATTAAAGATAAGAACGGGGTGGAAAACGTTGTATCCGACCATATCAGTCGTATTGAAGTGGAAGACGAAGATAAAATCCCTATCCGAGACTCTCTTCCAGACGACCAATTAATGAAGGCCACCCATGGATTCCCTTGGTATGCGGATATTGTCAATTATCTTGCTACAGGGATCATTCACCCCTCCACTTCCTACCACGACAAAAGGAAGTTCCTCCATGATATAAAGCAATATTATTGGGATGAACCCTACCTGTTTCACCTTTGTGCTGACGGACTTTTCCGTCGTTGCTTGCCGGAAGAAGAGATTACCCCCGTCCTAGAGCATTTCCATTCAGGACCCACGGGGGGCACATGAGCGCAAAGAAAACCGCTATAAAAGTTTTACAATCAGGCTTCTTCTGGCCAACCATAGCAAAGGACTCCTATGATTTTGTGAAATCTTGCAACAAATGTCAAATTTCTGGCAACATATCTAAAAGGGACGAAATGCCCCTCACAATGTGGCAAGAAATTGAACTTTTCTACGTGTGGGGGCTAGACTATATGGGCCCCTTCCCTTCTTCCTATGGTTTCTCTTACATCCTGGTTGCGGTGGACTATGTCTCAAAATGGGTCGAAGCTATACCCACTATGTCCAGCGATTCCAAACCAGTTATTAAATTTTTCAAAGATATCATTTTCCCCATATTTGAAGTCCCCAGAAGTGTCATATCAGATGGCAGGACCCATTTCCTAGAACGAAGTTTTGAAGCCCTGTTGAAAAAGTACGGAGTCAACCACAAAGTAGCAATGCCTTACCATCCACAAACCAGTGGTCAGGTTGAGGTATCAAATAGACAACTAAAGGCGATTCTAGAAAAAACAGTCAACAAAAACTGCACGGACTGGTCTACCAAGCTTCCCGATGCCCTTTGGGTATACAGAACTGCTTATAAAACACCAATCAGGACAACCCCGTTCCGTTTGGTATACGGGAAGTCTTGTCATCTTCCAGTGGAGTTGGAACACAAAGCTTGGTGGGCCATCAAATAGCTAAATTTCGATCTTAAAAGTGCCGGAGAAAATAGACAACTCCAGTTGCAGGATCTAGAGGAGCTCCGAATGACCACCTATCAGAGTGCTAGGATTTATAAGGAGCAAACCAAAATGTGGCACGATGGTCATCTTAAGAGGAAAGACATCGCCGTCGGCGACAAAGTACTCCTTTTCAACTCCAAGCTCAAGTTGTTCCCCAGAAAACTTCGAACAAAATGGTCCGGGCCCTTCACCATAAAGCATATATACCCAACTGGAGCTGTCATAATTGTCGACAACAACGAACGTGAAAGGACGGTCAACGATCATCGTTTAAAGAAATACTACACTCCAGCAGATAAAATGCCAAGACAGACCATTGAAATCAAAGACGCCACACCATCAACAAAACAACATCAAAGCTTCGTCGGGCCAACGACGTAAAAACCCAGGCGCTACTTGGGAGGCAACCCAAGATTTCAACTTCTTCCTTTATTTCCCGTTCTTTTAATTACCTTAGGTTTATCTTATGAAAATATAAACAAAATTCACATAACCAAAACAAACATAAAAATATAAAAATCCTTTCGACCTTTACCCTTCCAAACGGTCCTGAAACCGTTTGGAGTCCAAACGGTCCTGAAACTGTTTGGAGCCCAAATGGTTCTGAAACCGTTTGGAGTCCAAACGGTCTCCAAACCGTTTGACCTAGGGTCGACTCCCGTTTCCTATAAATATAAACCCTCCCCTTTCGTCTCCTCTCTTTCGACTCTCGAGCTTTCTCTAACTCTTGCACAAGAGCTGTTCCTATGCCTTCGTCTTCCTACTCCCGTGCGGCTCAGTTTCTCTCCACCTCCGACGGCCTTGTTCCCATGTTTATTCACGGCAACTTCACCTCAGTGCCACCACCCTCCGCTTCGTCGTCGTCTTCTCCGCCAACAGCAACAAGGTTGACACATCACCTTCGTCGACGCCGGCTGCGCCGCCGCGAACCCTATTTTATCAAACAGTCTGCCATCATCTTCACGTTTCCCGCCACCATCACTGACGCCTGCACGTGCCACCACGGCAACCTTTTCGGTCTTTTCACCTTCGCTCACCACCATCTACAACACCACCACAATCCTCTTTTCCTTCACCTTTGTCGCCGCCATCCTTGTTTTCGCCGGTCACTTCACCCGATGTTTCACCTACCAAACGGTCTCGAAATCGTTTGGGACCAAACGGTCTTCAAACCGTTTGGGACCAAACGGTCCTGAAACCGTTTGGAACCAAAACGGTCTTGAAACCGTTTGGAACGAAACGGTCTTGAAACCGTTTGGGACCAAACGGTCCTGCAACCGTTTGGAACCAAACGGTCTTCAAACCATTTGGAACCAAACGGCCCTGAAACCGTTTGGTCTTTTCAAAATCGCTTGCTTTTAATAAAAACACATAAACACATCTTTTATTTTAAATAAACTTCTCTTTCTAACACATGACTATCTTACTTTCAGTAATGGCATCACCAGCAAAACAACCCAACAGATGTGAGGATGGTCCCTTCTGGACACTAGAGGAACTCATAGAGGACCGAGCCAAGCTTCAAAAGATCATAGATAACTACAACGCGACTGGAAAGGCCCCTCCAAATATCAAAATCATGGCGGTTCTGTGTGAAATTGACCGCATCAACAAATGCCTAGCCGAGGCACCTGAAGAAGAAGTGGAAGAAATTTCTTCCAATGATGATGAAGGCTCAGAATATGAGCCGACTCCTGACCACAAAGACCAAGGGGAAGCGGAAGGCCCAAGAAGCCGCTACAACTCAACAACAAAAGAAATGGGCAAGGAAGCAAGTTCATCCTGCCACTGTAAGGGAACAAACCCTAGCTGGGTATGTCCCACCAACCACTACCACCACCATTACCCCCTACTACCACCACCATCACTACCCCCGTCTTCTCAATTATCACCACCACCGCACCACCACCAGAAGACCTTTTCATCCACACCATCCAATCCACTGACAAAATCCTCAAACCCACAAAGTACGTCTGCTCCAGCGTACTCCTTAAGATGGGGATCCATGACCGAATTTTAAACATGCTAGACAAAGCCAACCTTGTAAAGCTATGTTTGGTACCTAAGATCTCCTACTCTGAACCCACAACTGAATTCTTCACCTTTCTTAACAAAGAGCCCGTCGACATCATGGATAGATCACAGGATGGAGGTGACTGTAGGCTGTCACCAAACTTTTCGGCAGCAAGGTTGTCATAACAGAAAACATGCTGAATGGACTTTTTATAGACAACCAGGAGAAACTAAAGAAGGACAAGGCCGTGGGAACTGAGAATACTAATTTCAACAGGCACAACTTTTGGAAATCTCTGACATGGCTCCCCACCTATGATGCAAAAACATGCAAGGCATCCAACATACAATATGGACTAGTGTGCACTTTACACAAAATCCTCGCCGATGCACTCTTCCCTAGGATAGAAGGAGGGAATGTTACAATTTTGGATCTCTTTGTTCTCTGGTCCATTCTACACGGGATGCCAGTCAACATTGGACGTCATCTGATCCAGAAACTATCAGCTTACGCCCTGGGGAAGGAAATTTGCATGGGAGGTCATGTCACATCCATCATCAAATATCTCAAGATGGACAGACCTCTACCCAGATGCAAACAAATAAAGGGCGACATCCTCACCAACAAACAAACCTTGAAGAACTCCTTCATTATCAAGGAGAAGGATGCAAAACTACATTATGTTTTCTACCCTACAGTTAAATCATCCAGAACCCTACTACCGCTGCCGGAGCTCGTAGACTACGACAAGGAAAAGCTCCTCTTCACTGACGAGGAGCTTACCAAACTCTTAGCTACCGTAAAAACACCAGCAAAGAAAATAAAGGCAGGGTAGACTGAACTCAGCATCAACGCCCCGACAGCTAGAATATCAAAAATTCCTGTGAAACGACCATCCACAAGACTTTCACATAATCAACAGCTGTCGGGGACACCAACTTCAAAACCACATCTAGAAGACAACCCACTTCCCGACGATCACATCACCTCCTCATCTTTAGACTCATTCATTATGAGTCTAAATGCTGAGCTAACCACCACCACCTCACCACCCTCCACCTTTCCAACATCCACCACTCTTCCTTTTTTCACCACATTTACACAACCACCCGCATCCTCTTCTTCACCCCTTTTCCCTTCGGGCTCTCCCTTCTCCATTCCTACACCCGACTTTACCACTTTCCTCTCCACCTCCACAGTCTCTCCCCCACCACTATCTCTCCCACCACTTTCACCAGAGATAACTCCACCTTTCCCATCCACCACCACCCCGACACCGCTGGTGACCCCATCCATAGTCACCACGAAGTTCACGGAACCATCAGTGTCTCTTCTGCAAGGCACTACCAACCTCCCACACAGACCCCAGCCACCCCACCCTTCTGCCTCTGGGGTCCCCTTTTCCAATATCGGTGAGGAATACAGACATCAATTTGACGTCGTTCGAAACCTCCTCACCGATCCTTCTAACATTTTACATTCTATTTTTTCTTGTGTGCAGGGATTATCCAAACAGGTGGCCATGATTGACGAACAGAACCGCGCCTTGCCCAACATCCTCCAAGGTTTTCACTAAAGACAAGATGTGGTGGCTAAGCAAGTTGATCACATCAACAACCACTACAACAACTTGCCCAAGCTGGTCCTTGGAGCGAAGCGCCAGTAAGAAGCGATGGCTAAGCAAGTCGATGAGATCTCTACGCAGACTCAACCTCTTCCCAAGACTCTCCGCGAGCTCAAGAAGCAACAAGCAGCTCTTAGCACGCGCTTGGACACCATCAGTAGCACCCTCGCACACCTAAACAATCGCCAAGGGGAGTCATCAAATAATGAAATCTAGCAACTACATGCTCAAGTAACAAAGCTCATAGCACGACTCCTCTCCGCCGAGGGCCAATATAACGACCTCAAAGAAACACACGATGCACTGCTCGAAACACACGAGCATGTGCAAGTGGTGTTCGATGAGTTACAAGCCGTCCATCGGCGGTGCAAAAAGACCGCACACAAGAAGCCAGCAGAAAAGGCAGCGGCTGACAAAGATGGTGATAACGACAACGAAGAAGACTTCGACTCCTCTGCTGATTCGAACAATGATACAACCTCCTCAGGTGATAAATCTGACGATGGAGAGGACCCAGGCCAAGCAGTAGAACCTTCTCAGAAAGGTTTCGACAAAGGTCACCAAGAAGGTGGACATCACCCCAAGTCCCCCCACAATGAAAATGTAAACATGTCATATGGGGACCAATTCCTTGATTATTCTGCTCTGGGATCCATTGGGGAGTCTGCTAAAAATGCAACTTTCACTGAGTTCCACCAATGTATATTAGGAACCAGTGCAAGCCCACCCGCAACAACCGCTCAACCTTTCTCCCCCACTTGATAAATCAGTGCCTTTCCCCGATGACCAGGACGAGTCAGAATGAGTACAATTAGATACAGATGAAGAACTCGATTCTGCTTCTGACTCAGATGACAATCTGCAAGGCTATGTAGAAGTCCTGGAACAACCCTCTTCCCCACCTCCCCAGGAGCTCCCCCCGCCACCACCTCTACTGCACAAAATGCATGATTTAGACATGGCGGGTATCTCAACACTAGATGCCCAAGACATTTTTATCCTAAATACTATTGTTGACGATGCCAAAGAGGGGGGAGAAATCATCTACCACAACACCAAGACCAAGTGCAAGCTGACGCGTGAAGATTTCCACAACATCCTGCGACCCCAGACAGATATGTCTATGGCAATCTTCTGCGTCCTGCTTGCCAACTGTATAGAAGTCTACAGAGACTCCAAACGGCAGCAACCAGTTTTCAACGCCTCACCTGTTCTATCTATCGGCCTGCTATACAAAGAAATACGAGCAAAGTCAATAGAGCGGCTGCGTGCCGGTTTAGTAAGGAAAGCACGATATCTAACAATGCCTTTTCAAGTCTCCAACCACTGGTTGTTCATGATTTTGGACACTGAGGCTCGGGACTCCAAGGTATACAATTTCTGTGCCAATGAGATACCAGCTGGAACAATAAATTTTGTTGGAGAAGAAGTAGGTGAAGCACGACGCATACCTTTCAGGCTTCTCAAGTTAATCTAGGCTGCACGCCCATCCCTCCGCCAAGACTGGAACCAACCCTGGTTCCAAATTATAAGCCCACAAGTCCAAGCTATCGACGGATCTGGGGATTGCACCTTTTGCACCATACGTCACATTCAGGCGCTGAACCAAGAAATCCCTTTCACAGAGCTGGTCGCCGAAGACTTTCACTCCCTGTGTGGGCGTTATGCCATGGAACTTATTTGTGATAGACAGTTCTTCAAGGACCCGACAATGGCACCAGATGACGTCCCCCGCTACCTCTTTTCGGCAATCCAACGTCCGCAAAGGCGACCTTTCAGACAAACCCTAAAGGAGTTGGAGCAAAACAAACAAACAACCGAAGCCCCTGAGAAAACAAAAAGGGACCCGTCCATCTTCGATCTATCACAAGATAAAGGGGAAATAGACCTGATATCAGGGGCATCCATCAGGAGATCCTCATCACATATGGTGCCCCTATATGCCATAGAACCTACTTTCCTGGATTTTGACCTTGCCGCTTGCGCAACCCTCTCTGACAACGAGCTTCGTCTCATCATGTCAAGGCTTTACGCCAAGAATGATGACCTAGTTTTCATGTCTGTCGATATTCTAGTTATGGCAGATGCACTAAGGGAAACTTTACAAATAAAAGGGTCCCTGTCCGTAAGCTTAATGGCCGCTTATCAATTCCTTCTCGGACAAAATTACCCCACAACTTATATGGCATCCCCCTACATGAAGGACGACTTATTAAAGCTAAAGAACTTCAGAACAACTGCGGTGCTCATTTCCTTCCTACAACACACAACACCGAAGTTTATCATGCTCCCATTCCTTTATCATGAGAACTGGATGCTTCTGGCAACCAATCTATCCAAAGGAACAACTATCATCTACAACAATTTCGACAGCCAGTTCAATCCCCGGTAGAAGAATTATATAATGACACAAAAGATGCCCACGGAGGTAGTGGCGAAGGAATGTGCAGACAAATAATCGATTTATTAAGTCAGCACACAAGAGCCTACGACAAAGAACATTTTCATCGCCCAACCTTCAACCACAAATGTCCACAACAAATTCGGTAGTCAAATGACTGCGGCTTCCATGTGCTCTACTGGATGTACACCATCAAGGCCCTTCAAAGACCAGTAGAGGATATGACAGATGTGGATTACCACGCCCTTTGCGGAAAGTTCGTTACTAACCTACTCCGCACACATGGCGCAAACAAAGGATTAACAGAAGCCTGATGCCCTTGTCCTCGTACTTCTCATCCTATCACTTTGACACTCTGAGGATAGAGTGAGTGATAAGTTGGGGGGGAGTACACTGGACAAGGGCGAGGTATCATTTCTACAAACCTTTCTTCTCAATTCTCCCTTCTTTTTTATATTTGTACGAATTATTTTACACTTTTAGTCTTTGTTTTTATATTTCCTAATAATAAACCCCACTCATATAGAATAGCATCCCTCTTGGATCAAGATCAACCCCTGCTGACTTAAGAATCCATTAGTCCTCAAGAATAAGAATAATAATAGCATAAAGGCATGTAACGGCGAGTTAATAAATTTCCTTCACGCTTGATTTTCATGATTTTGCTTCAGTTCGACATCAGACTCTTCAACAAGTCAATATCAAAGCCGAAGCAAGCCAAATATTCTCAAGGACAGGAGGGAAATCAATGAAATCCAAATCAAGGAACCTCGCAAGTGGACCACCAACCACAAAATAAGTGCATGTCGGGAAATTCTAAGATCAGTTTTCTTCTTTTTAATAAAAGAGGCTTGGCCGCCCAACCAAAAACCCAAATATCCAAATCCCAAGCCTATGGGTTTTCGAATAAAAGCTAGAGTGTTGAATAAAAACATGAGATTTGTGCCATGCATAAGGACTTATATGAAGAGCCAATAAAGGTCTCACCCGCCCGACACATTCAGCTGCCCTCATGAAGGCAGATGTGTCGTGCTCGGTAGTGAGATCCTAAGGTCTCCAAATATATGAAAAGGCTGATAAAGGGCTCGCCCGACCGGTACATTCAGCTGCCCTCATGAAGGCAGATGTGTCGTGCCCGGTAGTGAGTTCCTAAAAGCATAGATAAACCCTCTCCCACTAAAAGGGAGAGTTACACAAAAGCCCTTAGCCAACCCTCATAACCACTCTAGTTTCCGATAGGTTTTCAAAAGAAGTACAAAGCTGATTAGAATCAATGACATGCCCATAATAACATCAGGAAAAGGTGGTCCGAATACGATCTACGTGATTTAGAGGAAACCTGAGATCTGCACAACTCTCTATACCTGAAAGAATTAAGACAAGCAGAAGCTCTAATAAGACCTCAGAGATCTCTGATTTAGAACTGAAGCAAGAGTATGGAAATCCTAACTAAATAAAATCACCTCACCATTACATGCCTCAGCTCTATCTAGCTTGAGGACAAGCTAGACTCTAAGTTAAGGGGGGTGATAACCTCCAATTTCGTGATATTATCTTAGCATTCCTCTTCCATTTTCTACACTCTTCTTTAGATATATTAGATAAAATCCCTAGCTATCCTCTTTTATTGCAAATAAATTGTTAGATAAACTTTTCTCCTTTTTGCTTACAGAAAAAGATGAAACAAATCATAAAAGAACCAAACGGTCTCAAGACCGCATGAAGCCAACCGGTCCCGAGACCGCATGAAGCCAACCGGTCTCAAGACTGCATGGAGTCAAACAGTCCCGAGACCGCATGAAGCCAACCGGTCTCAAGACTGCATGGAGTCAAACGGTCCCGAGACCGCATGAAGCCAACCGGTCTCAAGACCGTATGGAGTCAAACGGTCCCGAGACCGCATGAAGCCAACCGGTCTCAAGACCGCATGGAATCAAATGGTCTCAAGACCACATGAATCCAACCGGTCTCGAGACCGCATGAGACCAAACAGTTTCAGAGACCAAACGGTCTCAGAGTCCAAACGGTGTTCAAGACCGTTTGGACCCAAAACGGACCAAACCGTTTGGACTTCACTTAAGGCCTATAAATAAGACCACAGGGGTTCTCCCAAGGGTATCAAGTTTCAGACATCCAAAGGCTACCTCAATCACTCCAGAGCAAATCCGACTTCCATCCTCCGCCCAGGGGCTACCGGTCTGAGACCCACACTCCATCTCAAAGCTGCTTTCTCTCTCTCCACCAAAGAAGGTGGGAAAAGGGAGATCTCATCATCGCGCAACCTGTGAAGCTGGTGGATCGTCTCTCTCTCTCTCCAAGGGGTTGACTTTCCTCTCTCCTTTGTGGGGATGATGCTCTCTCTCTCTTCTTGCCTCCTTCTTTGTCCTAGTTATGAGCGAGTAGTCTTTCTCACTAGGGTGCGGGGAGTAGCCCCGCTACCCATGTTTTCATATCATGTAAATGTAATTCATAGTTTGTAATATAGAGTTTATATCTTTTCAGTTCAACATCAAACGTTTAATGAATGCTTGTTGCTTGATCACCAACTTGTGTTATCTTTTATCTTTTAGTATGAATTGTCTACGTTTGTACTATTAGATTCGAAACTAATTTGTATGTTGGTTCTTGGTGCATGTATCCACCATGTGCTTGGTTTGGTATCTAGGAGTGCTTTCGAGAAGTGGAGTAAACTCACTTCCAAATGTTGTACTTTCATACTATGAAATGGAATCAGTTGACGTATAAAAGTACAACCTTAGTAAGTCGAGGAGCACACTTTGAGAAGGGAATGGTGCAAAGCAGTTGACCATTCATTCGGGGATGGCTGGCGTTGCATCATTTCCACACTTCTTGTAGTTAGTTCTCCGAAAGGAAACTAAGTCTACAAAGATACTAATTGACTAAACTCTTGTTGCAGGTTAGTTTTATTTTGCTTGTCTTGATCCATGTGTAGTGGCGGTGAAAAACCGATCACACCCTAGTGACTTCTTATCATTGTTTAACCTCTTTAAGTTTACCCGCTTGCTTTACTTTACATGTTCTTAGTTTAAAACAACAAAACCAACATTTCGATCTAAATACCAACTAATGAGTAACTAAGTGAAGTTCTAGCGTTTTCCATCTTGTTGCTTGCAACAAGACCGTTGTCCTGTGGATTCGACCCTTAACTATACTACGATAAGACTTTCACGTATCTTAGCATACATGGGTGGAGTTCTTTATCTACTATAAGCAAGGCTAAACCTAAAGACTTACTATATTTAGGATTTTTAGTTGGTGCACGCAATTCCACGTAAGTGGGAGCTCCATCATTTCCCTACTAGTCAAGACCCTCACACCCTACTGTTGCACTCCGGCTTACCTCAATCTATACTGCCTCCAGTCGGGAAATTTTTTCCTCCCCACAGTGCAGGCCTCATCCTGTGAGGATTCTATAGTGTTAAGGGCATCTAAATATCTAATTCACTCTTTAAATTCACAATTCAATCATCACAACATATCTTAGTTTATCTTTGTAAACTGTTCATTTCATAAACCATCTGATAACATTTACAACAATTGAAATATTAAGCATGACAACATCTCATATTGAGAAACATTGATATCCCAATACTTGATTCACGGAGCACCCTATCCTTAGGGTTTCATTTACGTCATTCACTTATAACATGACTCATGTAAGGATTTAATGTGTCATAAACATTCGCTAAGTAAAGATTGCTTTCAACAAGTCATATACAATCAACATATGTATGAAATCCTGGAATTGAGCTAAATTAGGGTTTTCCAAGCCATTCATTGAGATATTATGAATCAAGAATAACATCGAATAAATAAAGTCTATTATGCTAAGAAAAGGACTTCAAATGGATTTCACCATATTATTCATAAATTTCCAACTTTCCACTCATCTAGGGCATCACCCTCGTTATGGAGATATCAAGCAAGCACTATTCACATCACATGAAATCCAAGATAGTATCTGACATATATGTACTACATATTCAAGCAAACAATCATTCATAATCAATGAGATTTATATAGACAAATTTCTCTATCTAATTATACAACAATTTCAGTTATAGCCGAAAACCCTAAAATTCAGTTTACTCTTATAACCTCTGCAAATACTTAGAGAATTTGCATTAAGATGGATTGTATCCATTTATAATATGATTTTATCATCTGAAATTTATCAAAATAGAGAAATAATCCATTTCATATCATTTTTTAAAAGATAGATCAAAAAGGCAATTTAGGGTTTGTACTCGCATACTAAGCAATTGAAGATTATTGATGATTTATCTCATTTTCATGCAATCTACTATTTAAAGGAAGTTCCCACTCACCCTTAAGGTGTGTAAACACCTTAAAAATACAACCCATCTCTGAAAATCTCATATCCATATCAAAACCCTAGCAAATCAATAATTTCTTCTTCCTTTCGACCCGAAAACCTTGATTTCATCATATCTCAGATAGAGAAACCCTAGACCAGCAATTCCACCACTTTCTCCTCTCAAAACCTAACTCTCCATCTCTCTCTTGGATTTCATTTCTCTAGAATTAATTATGAATTATGAAATCTCCTAGTATGTTAGGTTGACCATATAGAGCAATTGAGCTACTTGGGTCAATTGCACATTGACCCCTCACTATATTTTCTCTTATTTTAGTTCAATTTTCTATCATAAAAAATGTTCTTGTAATTCATTTATTTTATAGGTCAAAAATTATCGAAAAATTCCGAAAATTTATCATGTTGTTTTTAATTGAGATACAAAGCTTCAATAAAAAATTTAGATCATTCTAAGCTATCATTAAATAATCAAAAATCCAATAGTACACTGCTATCTAGATATATGTAGAACAGTCGGTTGAAGAGAAAATTCCCTAGAACGGCCATGCAATCTACCACGGCCGTGCTAAGATGAACCCAGAATTGCCGTGCTTCCCGCCACAGTTGTGATGCATTGATTTTCATCATATTTGAGTACAAAAGTTGGTCAACAGTTCAATTCTATCAAAATGGCCATGTGGCCTAGCACGCCTGTGCAACCAATGACCTAACACGGCCGTGCTACCCACCACGGTTGTGCTATCCAAGCCTCCAACTACTATTTACATTGTCCTTTTCCTACCTATCTCATTCCTTCCCAACATGAGCCTTTTTGGTGAAAACCCTAATTTCAGCCGACTAGGTTTATATTTTCTCAAACCCTAAATATACAAAGTGATAGCATACTTGGAGTTCTCATTAGGTTTAACATATCATAATTGAGATAACATCATTAATCATGTTTAAGAAATGATCAATCTAATCATACATGTAATCATCCATATAACCCTAACTTACCAATTAAGCTAAGATACAGCCATAACATCAGTCCCAACAAGTTTTACTTGTAGGCACTTAACTAACATTCATCGGTAAAGTTGTGCCATCGACATGAAGTTGGTGGCACTGAGGTCTTTGAAGATCGAAATGTCAAATCTCACTATTTAACTAATAAGATAATTGGTTGTATCAAAAGTTAATTTGATACAACTAAATGTTACATTTAGATTCATAAAAAATCATGTTCTCCCTAAGTCTAATTTGGTTCCAATGACTTGGTAGTCGGTGGTACCCACATTTAATTGTTGAATTCATAATTCTCAATTATGTATGCTTTGATGTTACCCACTTGTTGGTCATTAATATTGACTTTTTCTCATTCCTGTAAAATGAACAAGCTCATCAAGCATCATAAAGTTGCATCAAAATTGCTTTACAACTACTAAGATAAAAATTTAAAACTATTATGAAAAAATAAACAAAACATGTGGTTTTCTCCCACTAAGCACCCTTGATTAAAGTCGTAGGCTTGACCTACTCAAATCTATTAACTTATATTTTTTTGATTGGTTTGTGAAGAATGGTATGGAATTGCACTCTGTTATAATCAATTCCAAGTGTTAGATATTCATGATGCATAACAATGATCACATCCACAGTGGCATGAAGCGGTTGCATTGGATCCCTTCTTATCCTACATGCCCATCATGATAAAATCAATTGAATAGATGAATTTATCTACTTTGACCAACACTTTCTCACAGATTTCCAAGGATCTAATGATGAAATCATGTTCCATATGTATCATCATGCTTGTTTTTGTAGGATCCTTCAGTCCAAGTCTTCTAAAAGAAGCAAGTTGCATCAAGCTGATGCTTTCTTAGGAATAACATAGTGCCTCACCAAGCTTTATGCTACTAATAGAGCAAGGAATGTTGAAACATCCACAATCCTTCCTTTTTGGGAATATTCACCTTTAAATCAGTGCACTGATGATGTCACTAACAATAATATGATATGCATATTCAATGTGCCACTTTTTGTTAATGATTTGCTTGAGAAATCTCCCATGTGCTGTAATTCTCGCTATTGAGTCCACCAAAGGAATATTGAAATGGATTTTTGAAAAGATGTTTAATAATTGATTGAATTTATCATATTTTATTCCTAGATTTAAGTTGTGTGTGGATGAGTCATGAGTTTTATTTTTGAAGAATGTGTTTGGTAGTTGTGATTGGGCACCTATGTGGATGGATGTATATTAGATTGGACAATTCCTCCCTAAGCTTGAAGTGGAATTGTACTCCTATGTAATGGGACTTGGCTCAATAGGAATGGGATGTTCCATCTAAAATATGGATGCCTCTTTGTGGATGGTTATTGTTATACTATGGAGTAGGACCTTCACCTATTGTTCTTCTGTTGTCACCTCCCTTGAGATATAGTGATGGTGGAATTTTTAAGTCCTACCCTTTGCCAACTTGGTCTAGTTATTACTTCTTTGCTTCTTTCCATGGTTTCTATAATAGGTGAAATGCTTGCCCATGCACAACTCACATATTTACCATGTCTCTTGAAAAAACACTAGAGGGGGGTGAATAGGGTTTTATAATAATTTTAAAATTAATTCAACCAAGCAACTACAAAAATATTGGAGAAGGAGATAAAGGTGTTTAGAGTGGTTCCACCCTTAACAAAAACTAAGGGAGTCAGTCCACAACCCAATTGTTTCCAATTGGGATTTTTAAAGCACTTGCATTTGATTACCTTTTTGAAGGATGTTATGTAAGATACAAATACCTTCCCAGCCCTTAGGATAGCCTTCACCTAGAAGTAGTCTCACCAACCCTGAAGCAGCCTTCCTCTTGAAGTAATTTCAAGCTTCCCCTTGAAGTAGCCTTCCTCTTGAAGTAGCTTCCCATGGAGACAACCTTCGTGAAGTAATCCTAAGTCGGCCGAGCTACCTTCTCCACATGAAGAAGCTCCAACAACCCCCTTTCCACAGCCTCCAACCTAGGAGTAGCAAAGGAGAATACAAGTAATACAAGGGAACAAGAAAGAAGAAGGAAAATACACTTTACCACTTTAGCACAAGGCTTGAATCCTATATCAAGCGTTTTGATCTCCTATCCAATGTGTATGCACGTGAATGTGTAGTGGGTAGGAGATGTATTCCTATAGGACACGAAATCTCATCTTATGGTAATGTTTTATAAGTGAAGGATTGTTCAATTGCTCACAAGAGTTGATTCTCAATTGCAAGTATGTGTGCTCAAGTGATTTTGGGTGTCCTAAGGCATGTCCTACTTATAGGAATGGCTTACAAGGGTCTAGGGATGTTCTAGACACTTTCTAGGGTTCTCTTAGTGCTTAAATAGCCATTATATATCCACTAATTACATTTGTAATGACTAGTTGATTAATTCTGAAAAGTGCAGTCAGAACCTTTCTCGGTCGAGAAGTTTGTCGATCGAGTGTTTCTTAGTCAAGAACTTCGTCGACCGAGGGAAAGTCTGGAGTAAGTGTATTGTAACATTCAACTCAACTCGCAACCACTTTTTCCCACCAAGTCTAACGGTTATAGAACCTGCTCAAAGGATAGACTCAGGTGATTCTTGGTTGAGAAGATGTTCGACCGAGTGTGTCTCGGTCGAGAATTAGTTCGACCAAGGGAGTCCATGTTTTTGTGTATCTAGACATGTACTAAGTGTATGTATCAAAGTGTCATTGTGATACTATCATAGGGGATGACCTATCTAAGTGTTTTGAGTGGATAGGGAAGATCTAAACGCTTGATTTTCATGATATCTAAGTACTTGTACATTATATATTTGTACAAGTTTACATTTGATTACAATCATGAAGAAAATAAGGCAATTTGAGCATATAGATCTTCCAAGCTTAGCTATCCATCACCTTGAGTTCTTGTTCCTGAAATACTCAAGTAGCACGTTAGATCCACAAGAATGAAATGTTTGTCATTTTCAAAACAAAGGGATTTTGATGATGTCCATTTAGCCAACAATCTCCCCCTTTTTGAATATGACAAACATTTCTAAATATAAATCAAATAAGCTTAAATCATATTGAGTTTCATACCTGAAGTTTACCTTGTCCTTCTCTTGTTTATGGAATGTGTGCTCATTATTCCCAAAGAAGTGTGGAACATAAAATCCAACTCTTTAGGGAATATAGAAACATTTTATGTGAAGCCAAGAGAGTATATATGAAACTCATTGATTGAGTATTTAAGATTTATATTATTTCTCCTCCTTTGTCATTTCAAAAAGATAATTGTTAAAAACATGTCTTAAGACTCCCCCTTAATTAGTGCTCCCCTATAATATGATAATTAAAAAAGCTAAAAGATGTACATTTACAACCAAAATGTAAGGAATGGAAAAGCAAGTCGATTTTAAGAAGCAAAAATGTCAAAGAAAACATCTTCTAAGGGAGTGATAAGTAATTTCTTTATTATGTTATTGAATTGATACAACAAAAGTGGTTTTGTGAAAATATCAACCAATTAATCTTCTGTATCAACATGACGAAGGGATATATGATTTTTGGAAATATGATCCCTTATAAAATGATGGTGAATCTCAATATGTTTAGCATGGCTGTGTAGAATATGATTATGTTCCAAGTTTATAGCACTTATGTTATCATAGTAGATAGGTGTAGATGAAAACATAAAACCATAATCATTTAAAACTTGTTGCATATAAAGCACTTGAGCACAACAAGACCCGACTGCCATATATTCAACTTCAGTGGTAGAAAGGGCAACCGTGTTTTGTTTCTTGCTAAACCATGATACTAAGGCTCTTCCTAATAAGAAACAACTACCGCTTGTGCTCTTTCAGTCAATTCGACAACCAACATAATCAACATCGATATAAGCTTTCAAATCCAAAGATTGTCCTTTAGGATACCATAAAACATAGTTTGTAGTGCCGACTAAGTATCTTAGAATCCTTTTGACAGCTTGAAAATGAGTTTTCATGGGTTTTGATTGAAATCTAGCACAAAGTCCAACGGAAAACATGATATCCAGTTTAGAAGTAGTTAAGTAAAGCAAACTACCAATCATGTCCCTATACAAAGAATCATCAATGGCTTCCCCATTTTCATCCTTGTCAACTTTAGTAGAAGTGCCCATTGGTGTGGTAGCATGTTTGCAATGTTCCATTCCAAAATATTTCAAAAGTTCATTTGTATACTTCTCTTGACTTATGAAAATCCTAGTGGGTCTTTGCTTTATTTGAAAACCAAGAAAGAAATTCATGAGACTCATTTCAAATTCCTTTTGCATAATATCACTAAATTGTTTACATAAAGATTCATTTGATGCACCAAAGATAATATCATCAACATAGATTTGAACAACTAGAAAATCAGATTCATATGTTTTGAAAAATAAAGTAGAATCTGAATTTCCAATTGAAAACTATTATCAAAGAGATAATTTTTGAGCCTTTCATACCAATTTCTAGGTGCTTGTTTTAATCTATAAAGTGCTTTCTTAAGTTTATATACATGATAATCTTTACTAGGAATTTCAAAACCAAGAGGTTGGGCAACATATACTTCCTCTTGTATTATTCCATTGAGAAATGCACTTTTTACATCCATTTGGAATAGTTTGATGTCTTTGTGGGCAGCTATAGCTAGTAACATTCTAATAGCTTCAAGTCCTGCCACAATGCATAAGTTTCATCAAATTATATTCCTTCTTGTTGATTGTACCCTTGTGCTACCAACCTAGCTTTATTTCTTACTACTTCCTCGACTTCATTCAATTTATTATGTAAAACCCACTTAGTTCCAATAATGGTTTTATCTTGAGGTTTAGGAACTAAGTCCCATACATCATTCTTAGTAAATTGATTTAATTCTTCTTGCATGGCCATTATCCAATAATCGTCTTTTAGAGATTCAGTTACCTTCTTGGATTCAATTATAGATACAAATGCCATACTTGCAACATCTCTAAAAGAGGAACGAGTTTTTACTTTATCATTAGGATTCCCAATGATTAGTTCTTGATGATGATCTTTAATTAGTCCCTGAATGGGTTGTTGTTTCTCAATTTGTTGATCATTTTCAACATTTTGATCATCTTTAGTTGATATGGTAAGATCTTCAATCTAATGAGTAATATCAACTATGTCATCATTTTTGGCTATTTGTTTTAGTTCTTCATGAAAAGTAATGTGAATGGATTCTTCAACTTTTTCTAGAGATGACGTTGTAAATTCTAAATGCTTTGCTAGAAGATGAATACCCCAAGAAAAATACTTCTTGTGATTTAGAGTCAAATTTGTCTCTATCATCTTTTGTGTTTAAGATATAGCAAGTTGAGCCAAAAGTGTGAAAAATAATCAACCCTTGGTTTCTTATTAAAAATGAGTTCATATGGTGTTTTCTTCAAATGAGAGTGTATGGTTACTCTATTTAGCACATAACAAGTTGTATTTATGGCTTCAACCCAAAAAAATTTAGATGTATTATGTTCAAGCATCATAGTCCTAGCCATTTCTTGTAAGGATATATTCTTTCTTTCAACTATGCCATTTTGTTGTGGAGTGTGTGGAGCTGAAAAATTATGAGTGTAACCTTGAGATGTGTAGAATTCTTCAAATATATGATTTTCAAATTCTCCACCATGATCACTTCTAATTGTACATATTTTATTTTGTAATTGATTTTCAATCTTTGAGTAAAATTGTATGAACACTTGAATGGTATCATCTTTATCTGCAAGAAAATGAACCCATGTATATCTACTGTAGTCATCAACAATATCAAAGCAATATCTTTTTCCACCAATAGATTGTGTTCGCATAGGTCTGAATAAATCCATATGAATAAGTTCTAGTAGTCTACTAGTGCTAAGCATGTTTTTGGGTTTAAATGAAGTTTTAATTTGTTTACCCAAAGTACATGGTTCACACTTTTCAGATTGATCAAAAGATAGTTTAGGCAAGCCACGAATAAGATCATATTTAACTAACTTTTTAATAACATGTGAACAAGCATGACCTAATTTTCTATGCCATAATTGTAGAGAATTATCTTTTGCAAGCAAGCATTTTCCAAATATAGGTTGCATAAAGTTAGGTCTAAGAATATATAGATTTCCAATTCTTTTTCCTTCATAAACAACATTTGTAGTGTTCTCTACTAGTAACTTGCAGAAATTTTTATTGAATAAAACATCATATCCACTATCACATAGTTGACTGACACTTATTAAGTTATGGTGCAATCCATCAACAAGTAAAACATTTTTGATTTCAAGATTTGTACCAACATTACCTATTCCAACAATTTTACCTTTACCATTGTCTCCAAAAGTGATTGTTCCACTTTTCTTTTCTTCAAATGATTGAAAGGCCTTTTTGTTGCCGATCATATGTTTGGAACATCCACTATAAACCACCCAATCCTGCAAAAGAGATAGATTTTGGTACCCATGTGATGGTCCTCTTTGGTTAGAGTCACTTAATAATAAACTGATCATGATTACATAATTGAACAATTGAATGTTTTAAGTTGAACAGAACTACATTCGATCAACAAATTCTTCGACTGAAGGTTGTATCAGTCAAATATTTTGTTGACCAAGAGTATTGCTATTTTACAGTTGAGACAGGAAATTTCTTGGTCGACAATTTTCTCGACCGATGTTGTCTCGATCGAAGATTTGCTCGATCAGGATTTTTACTATTTTACAACAGATTTCATATTTGATACATGCATTCCCTCAGTCGAATACTTCCTCGACTGAGAGGTGTCTCAGTCAAACTATTTGTCGACTGAGGTTGTTTCTGTTTGTTTTCAGCAATTTGTTTATGTCAGTTTTGATCTTAAGTCATTGCAATAAGCTAAGGTACCAGCCTATTTAGTTGAGATGAGACATTAAGATATTCAAATGAGGTGTTAGGTCAAATCTCAACTTAATCATATTCAAATTCACTAAGTTTGGGGTCTTGGGACCCAAACTAATTCAACATCCTTTTTCTTGTATGGGCATGAAAAACAATAATGACCAAGACGCAAGCAATAGTGACAATAAATAGAATCAATTTCATTTCTCTTTCTAAGATTTGAAGTTGAATTGTTCTTGGGTACATACATGATCTTGGTCTTGGGTGCTTTTGTTCTTCTAGGTTTAGGTTGACATGATTTTTCTTTTGGAACATATCCTAAACCTCTCCTTCCATTATAACCAGAAGAATTCTTTAGGATTTTATCAAGAACATCATTATTTCTCAAGCTACTAATTTCTTTTTGTAACTTAGCAATCTCATCCATTTTCTTTTTGATATCTAACTTTTCTTGATCTATATCAGATGATAAAACATCTCTTTCTTTAATAATAGCATCATAATCTAGATGAGTACATAAGATAGGTTGAGTCTGAAAATCATTTAGTTTTGCAAGCAATTCAATCTTTTCTAGAGAAAGAAGATCATAGTTTATTTCTAGGGTAAGCAACTTTATATTACAATCATTGAAAGATGATTTCAAGGCAGAGTTTTCAGAAATAATACTTTCTTTTTCAAAAGCAAGATCGTTTAATTTAGCATACAAATCCTCATTAGTTTTAGTAATTTTCTACAGTTTCTTTTTGCAATCAACATATTTGTCATGTGTATCTTGAATACTAGTGATTAGATCTTCTTTTGGCAAATAAAAAAGGCTTACCTCTTGTTAATCATAACTATCATCTTCTTTGTCCATGAGACACTCCACGTTCTCTTCTCCACTCTCACTTTCACTTGACTCATCCCATGCAGCTTTGTATGCTTTTTCTCCCTTCTTCCTGGATGAGCTTTTCTTACCCTTCTTTGCTTTGGGACATTATTCTTAAGATGTCCTTTCTTTCAACATTCAAAACACCCAGGGGACGAAGAAGAAGAGGAACCAATAATTTTGTTAGATTTAAATCTTATATATTTCTTACCATTTACAATAAGAGCTTCTTCTCCCTCATCTCCATCACTTGTCTCATCAGTTTCTTGAGTGGTGACTTTTGTAGCCTTTATATCCATGTCATTCTTTCTCCCTTGTTGAAGTTCACACTCCCGTCTTTCTTCCTCCTCCAATGTTGCCTCATGTGCTTCTAAGTTGCCAATGAGTTGCTCCATCCTTAATTAGGTGAGGTCATTGGATTCTTCAATTGCAGTCACCTTAGGCATGTACTTGGGAGGAAGAGACCTAAGAATTATAGACACTTGATCCTATTCACTAATGGCTTTACCTAATGCATTCAAACCATTAACAATAGAGGAAAACTTTGCATACATTTCACTAATAGACTCATTTGGTTCCATACGAAATTGTTCAAATTTTTGTTTAAGCATGCCAATTTTGGAGTTCTTTACTTGTATAGTTCCTTCATAAGTAATAGAGAGTCTATGACATATTTCATATGCAGTTTCACAATTTTATATTCTATTAAACTCACCTATGGAAATTGAACAATAAAGGATACTTACAACTTTTGCATTCAATTGGGCTAATTTTACCGTATTTGCATCCCATGTAGCATACTCCGCTTGAGGAAGAGTGTAGGCATTTGAAACCATTCTCCAAAGATCCTAGCTAATCCCTTGAAGTAGAATTGCATCCTCCTCTTCCAATAGTTGTAGTTGGTGCCATCAAATGGTGGAGGCCGAGCTACAAGTGTTCCTTCCAAATTGAGGTTGTTTAGTACTCCATCATCCATCTTCTTCAAGACTCGATTGGAGCTCCTTGAAGCCTACTCTGATACCAATTGAAAAAACACTAGAGGGGGGGTTAATAGGGTTTTATAATAATTTTAAAATTAATTCAACCAAGCAACCACAAAAATATTGGAGAAGGAGACAAAGGCGTTTAGAGTGGTACCACCCTTAGAAAAAACTAAGGGAGTCAGTCCACTACCCAATTGTTTCCAATTGGGATTTTTAAAGCACTTGCATTTTATTACCTTTTTGAAGGATGTTACATAAGATACAAATACCTCCCCAACCCTTAGGATAGCCTTCACCTAGAAGTAGTCTCACCAACCTTGAAGCAGCCTTCCTCTTGAAGTAACTTCAAGCTTCCCCTTGAAGTAGCCTTCCTCTTGAAGTAGCTTCCCATTGAGACATCCTTCTTGAAGTAATCCTAAGTCTGCCGAGCTACCTTCTCCACCTGAAGAAGCTCCAACAACCTCCTTTATGCAGCCTCCAACCTAGGAGTAGCAAAGGAGAATACAAGTAATATAAGGGAACAAGAAAGAAGAAGGAAAATACACTTTACCACTTTAGCACAAGGCTTGAATCCTATATCAAGCGTTTTGATCTCCTATCCAATGTGTATGAACATGAATGTGTAGTGGGTAGGAGATGCAAGCCTATAGGACATGAAATCTCAGCTTATGGGAATGTTTTGCAAGTGAAGGATTGCTCAATTGCTCATAAGAGTTGATTCTCAATTGCAAGTATGTGTACTCAAGTGATTTTGGGTGTCCTAAGGCATGTCCTATTTATAGGAATGGCTTACAAGGGTCTAAGGACGTTCTAGACACTTTCTAGGGTGTTCTTAGTGCTCAACTAGTCGTTAGATATCCACTAATTGCATTTGTAACAGCTAGTTGATTAATCTCGAAAAGTGCATTCAGAACCTTTCTCGGTCGAGAACTTTGTCGATTGAGGGAAAGTTTGGAGTAAGTGTATTGCAATTTTCAACTCAACTCTCAACCACTTTTCCCACTAAGTCTAATGACTATAGAACCTACTCAAAGGATAGACTCAGGTGATTCTTGGTCGAGAAGATGTTCGACCGAGTGTGTCTCGATCGAGAAGTAGTTCGAACGAGGGAGTCCCTATTTTAGTGTATCTAGACATGTACTAAGTGTGTGTATCAAAGTGCCATTGTGATGTTGTCATAGGGGATGACCTATCTAAGTGTTGTGAGTGGATAGGGAAGATCTAAATGCTTTATTTTCATGACATCTAAGTACTTGTACATTATATATGTGTACAAGTTTACATTTGATTACAATCATGAAGAAAATAAGGCAATTTGAGCATATAGATCTTCCAAGCTTAGCTATCCACCACCTTGATTTCTTGTTCCTGAAATACTCAAGTAGAACGTCAGATCCACAAGAATGAAATGTTTGTCATTTTCAATATAAAGGGATTTTGATGATGTCCATTTATCCAACATCTCTTTGTAATCCATACAACCAGACATCAAAGTCTATGGTTGCGGCTTGAATGTCCACATGCTTCACATGAAATTTGAATAATGTGAGTACTTGGTACCACATCCCTTTCCACTATCAATGGAAATAAGCTTCTCCTGTAATAGAATCATGGGGGGAATGTATGGTTCTGGATTCTCTTCAATGACACACTCCTTCTCAATATAGATAGAAATGATCTTGGCCTAATGATGTTGGTATTTTTTATTATTTCTCAAAAAACCTCGTCGAGGTAGTTTCTTTAATTGTGTCATCTTGTTTCTACCTGTGACATCTTGGTTTCTAATATCCTAATCTGAGCTCCCAATTTTTTTTCTCCTTAGTTGATTTATCAAAATTTGCATCTGACTTGGTTATGAATTTTTCCAAAATGTCTTCAAACTTATCTTCTTTGAATGGTCCTTGTTCATGCTAAAATTGGCCAAGACAATGTTGCTGGTGCACTTGTTAATGTTACATATGTGATTTCTCGTGCTGGAAATTATTTGGATCCTTCCATGAGAATCTATGATTTTTCGTCCATGAGTACTTGTTCCTCTTGTTAGGTTGTTACATGGGCATGCACTCCTCTTCTTCTCCTTCAGATGACAAGGCAGTCTTCATATCTAGTTGCTTTACCAACTGGGCTACTTGTGTCGTGAGTTCCATGACCTCATGTGTTTCCGTAGAACATTTTGCTGAGGTAGAACACTCATGGTTATCACCCCAGGATTGATTCATAGCCATGTTCTTCAAGATTTCTTGACACTGTGATGCCTTATAATTAAAAAAATCACGCATCGACCCTATCAAAGTGGTTCTCTCTCTTGTGTACAAACCATAGTAAAAAGTCTCATCTTAACCATATAAGTCAATCCCAAAATGTGAAACCTTTCTTAGCAAGTAATTGTATCTTTCCCAAGTCTCTGGATAAGATTCACCTATGTGTTGCTTGAACCCATAATTTTCCCACCAAGTCATTGGTATTCTGAGGGGGAAAGTACCTCTCAAAGAAAGCACAAATTATTTCATCCCATGAAACCATGGACTCTAACAGAAGACTAAGAAACCACATCTTTCCGCTGTCCATCAAAGAGTAAGGGAATAAGCTCAATAAATCACTATTGCTGGAATGTTATCTATATTCTACATGTCACAATTGTGAACAAAATAATCAATATGTTGCATTACGTCTTCATTGTTGTGCCATTGGAACACTTGTGACTTGATCAAAGCAACAAGTCATGGATCAATTTTGTAGCTTTTGGCATTGACAACATGTCATCGAATGGGCCCCAATTGTGCTATAACATATGATGCCTTGATGTTATCCCTTATGATCTTCTTATTATCTAAAATTGCCACATCCTCATTATCTTCCCTATAATTAGACATATCTTCAACTTGTACCACATGTTCTTATGGAATAATCACCTTCTCTTCCTCAATCTCCAGGTCAAGATTAGGTCATGTTGGCAGTGTGGAATTATCATAATCTATGGTCCTTGTTTAGACCATACACGAGTACTTGAGAGTAAAGGATGAATGTGAGAATACTAGAAAATTAGCCAAAAGCAACAAATTTTTTCCCCATTGTTTTGTAACTAAAAAATTAATAGAAATGAAAAGTAACTTAGAGTGGTGGATTTGATCATTAGTAGTGCTAGAAGTCTCAATTTCTGGGAAAAGGTGTCAAAAACTTGACACAACTTATGTGTGATCGCTAAACACAAGTGTATGTGTCAGAATAGTGAAGGGACTCAAAGATGCCCAAATATCGATCTCATAAAATTGAGATAATTAAAATATACTACTAATTGAAACAAACCAAATAGGTCCAATAAAATAGTTGATTAAGTGATTAAACTAAGAGTAAATATTAAATTATAGAGAATTAAAATGGATCGAAGATCAGATTTATGGATTGTTTAGGATATAAGTTTCACCACAGTGTTAATCTGTGCATACATTCTATCCAATCAACATAATATATCTTAATTCCTTGGATTAAGTGTTTTTATCTTGCACTACTCACTCTAGTAGTGTATTATATTGTTTAACCTAACTACTAACCCGCTCTCGTGTTGTTAATATATAAAGTCAAACTATGTGATCTCCCTCTCGACTATCTATGTCATAGTGGTTAGCCAACTCTCAGAGTCATTAATAGTTGTATTGATAATGCCTTCTTTAGCTATCATACTAATTAGCAATCTATAACATATTCATGGTGATACAACATAAATAAGGCAATGAATAACTTCACTATGAAAAATCATAGCAAAGACAATCTATGGTAAACTAAACAAATACGCACGAAGTCAACATCAAGCTACTCCGGGGTCCTAAATGGGAAGTTTAGCCCCTCATGCTCAAGATAAGATCAAAGGAAGGATAGGAGGATAAGAAATCTAGAGGAAATTCCTGTAACACAATATCATAAGAAAGTTATATGACAAAGTAAGTCGTGACATGTTGATGGTATCAATGTCACTGCCAACCACCCATGTTGATGCATTGGTACATGTGTAGATATCATGGGCCCCATGCAACCAAGATATATTAGAAACACTAACTAGGATCCAAAAAATGTGATTAGAATGCAAAAAGGAACTCACTTGAGACCTTTTTTCCCACACAACAATCTTGAGGCAGATTTTATACAACTCCTTATGTAGTTGCACCTTGTATTCATTTTTATAGTCACATCATTTGTGGAGGGTGGCTCTCTACCTTGAAATCATGCATACTAATAAATTCTAATCTACGTGCATGATAATCTAGTCTGGGGTCTTGTTGGTTGGGTATATACGACAACCATGACATTATAAATGACACATGTGTTGGATATATGACAGAAGTTAATTAGATTAATAACAATTATGGATTTGGATAAAAATAGCGATTGGTTAGAAGATGCAAACTCCAAAGCCTGGGATGAAGGGGTGTGACACACTATCTTCAAGATAGATTCCACTGCTCCTGGCATGAGGTTTTTTGGCAGTCTATCTCCTAGATTCATCCACCCCAACGCTGGTTCAACCGCTCAGTCCAAGCGATAGAACTATGTCAAACTCGTTCCTTTAGCCCTTTGTGGAAAAGAAGAAATAGATCATCATGAAGCATTGTCGACGCAAGTACAACAACAAGCAAAGAGTTTGGGAATGAACAGAGGGTGTTGCGGTGGTAGATGAAATGGGAGCATTCCAGTTAGGAAAAATAGAACACAATTTTTTTGTCTCTGTGTATGTTATTGTATAGCTATGTATCTCAGTGTCTTAGTGTATCTTCAATAGAGAGTGAACACCTCCTTATAAAGAGAGTGTCTCAGCTACACCCTACAAAACATCATGTACACATTGCCCACTTTGCAACTATTCGTCTTCCAATATGCATCTTAATCGTCATGGTTAATGGGCGGCTTTAATGGTTGTCAAAGAGAGGATAATTGTTGTTTCCTTAAACTTGCAATTGTTGATCTTCCCATCATGTGTTTTAATCATCAAGCTAGTTGATGAATTAAATGATAGTCAAAGAGAGGGTAATTGTTGTTGCATTCAAAGCTTTCAACATACTCCAAATGATGCAAAAATTAGAAACCAAAAGCCTTTCATAAATAAAACAAATAAAAGAAATTTATTCCATAAAAGGAAATATAGGACTAAAATGATAGCTGTAAAAACTAGTTTTTATAATAAATAAATATAACATTCACTCACATGTTCTATAAAATCTTTCAGAATATTTATTGACAAATTTTTTTATAAATAACAACATTTATAAAAAAAAAATTATAAATAACAAAATTTGAAACATTACTATGTTTTCAGCATTGGTAGCTTGTGGTATTGAACAGTTGCCTAGAATGACTCATTTCAATCCAGAGAGATGTGATGAACTACTTTTTAAACCAAAATATTTAGTTTAGGATTTAGTAAATAACACAATCATAGTGTGGGCACGAGAATGTTTTCCTATTGTTGTTGCACATAAACAACCTTCGTAAGAATCTTGTTTCATGAGCTCTCTAGCGAGTATGCCCAACTTACATAAATCCCAGCTCTTGGGTTACACTCATATAGTAGGGATCTCTAAGGGTGCCCTATCCAATATACACGCTGCCAATAAATGACCTTGAACCCATTCAGAACAAAGCTCTTTCTATACTCAGACAATATGAAGCACTAGCATCATAGGGAGGGTCTGGAGTGAAACTCCAAAGTGTGCTCTACATAACATGATAGTTTAGTTGTCTTGTTGAACCAATCAACTTGGGATCTCCAATTTTTGAATGGTAGGGTTACTACTACAATGTTTAATCTATGGGAGGAAGACCCATCCCCCTCGACGAATTGAGTACTAGCTTTCTAGCTAGACCCTTACTAAGTGGATATGCAATATTCATTGTGGATTTCACATACTCTATATATAGGACCCCACGGGTGATATGATCTCTCACATCTTCATATCTTAACCTCATAAAGTGATTTCCCCAGTTACCTACAAATTTCTTAGCTTTGTCAATAGCTGCTTTATTATCACAAAATATAGAAATAAGAGGAAATGGTTTAGAAATAATTGGAAGGTCAATAAGTAAATTTCTAAGCCATTCATCCTGACAAGAAGCTAAATCCAAAGTAATAAACTCAGCCTCCATCATGGATCTATCTATCACAGTTTGCTTGGATGATTTCTAAGAAATTGCTCCTCCTCCAAGGCAAAACATTTACCCACTAGTTAACTTGGTTTCAACAGAATCAGTGATCCCGTTTGTGTATGGATAACCCTCTAGTATTGGTGGACAACCAATGTATTGAAGACTATACTTTGTTGTACCTTTAAGGTACTTAAACACTCTTACCAAATCTTTTTAGTGGTCCATGTTAAGACAACTTGTGTACCTACTCAATCTACTCTAAACATAAGAAATATCATGTCTAGTGCAGTTGGCTAGGTACACCAAGCTCCCTATTACTTGTGCATATCTATGTTGATCCACAGGAGTACCCTTATGCACCTTTAGGTGTAACTTAGGATAATAACATGTATTAATAGGAATACAATCAAACATTTCAAATTTATGCATGATTTTATGTACATAATGAGTTTGATGATGTACAAAACCAGAAGAAGATCTACTTAATTTAATACCAACTATTACATAAGAAAGTTCTAAATGTTTCACATCAAAATTGCTAGCAAGAAAAGATTTTAGTCTCATTTATAATTTTGAAAATAGATCCAAACAACAAGATATCATCTACTAACAAATACACAATGATGCAAGTGTTATCAATAGTTTTTAAATAATACAATGATCAAATTCATTCACAATAAATCCAGAAGGTAAAACAATTTTATCAAATTTATCATTCTACTGTTTAGGTGCTTGTTTAAGTCCATACAAGGACTTTACTAGCCAACAAGCTTTATGTTCTTGTGCAGGTGCTACAAAACCTTCTGGATGATCCATATAAATATCGTCTTCGAGATCTCCATTTAATAAGGTTGTCTCAATATCCATTTGATGGATTTCATGTTTATGGATCGCATCCAAAGCAACAACTTCACGAATGGAAGAGACTTTTGTTACAAGTGCATATGTATCAAAGTAATCAAATCCTTCATTTTGACTAAAGCCTTTAGCTACTAGTCTAGTCTTAAACTTACTAATGGAACCATATGCCCTCATCTTTTTCCAAAACACCCATTTACATCTAATAGACTTACAACTTGGAGGAAGCTTAGTAAGAATCCAAGTATGATTGCTCATAATTGACTCTATTCCATTATCAACAACTTCCTGCCTAGGTCACTAGGAGGTTCATCTACAGGGAGTTCATGTTCTACTTCATATGAAGGTGAAACATGAAGAGGTTCTTGAGGATAAGAGGAAGAAGGACCTTCACTAAGCTATATAGGAACCTTTTCCTTGAGAGGAAATTTGGTTTCATAATAGACGACATCTACAAGTCTAATATCAAGTATTGAGTCAAATGTCTGAGATATAAGATTTTATAACTATGAATCCATTAGTACTACTATTTTCCATACCCTATAAAGATTGTATCAACAGTTTTAGGTTCTAGTTTTCTCTTTTTATTATTATAGATTTTTAATTTGGCCAAACACCTTCACACTATAATGTATTTTAAATAGGGTTTCTTGTTAAATCAAAGTTAAAAGGGTGTTTTGTCAAGATTTTTAAAAGGTATATATTTTATAATGTAGATGGTTGTATGACGAAATTCCCCACACAATTTGTGACTAAGTCCAGACTCAGTAGGCATAGTATTGATCATATCAATAAAAGTTGTATTTTTTTTGTCACCCAAGTGCGCTATACCTTTATTGATATATGGAAGGGTTCAACACCACTTCCAAAACATGTACAATAGTCCAAAAGAAAAAACAAAATCAACTATACAGAACTATACAATATGTATCTATGGATTTCCAGCAATCATCTAAACTAGGAATCCTCTCTTAAAAAACAACAAGGTTCCTGTATCTCCAAATATGAAACAGAATGGTAAGACAACAACCAATCTCTCTAGACTTCTTCATCTTCAGAAGATCATTGATCTGGGCAGGCTTGCAGTAAATGTAACCACTGGCTACAACTTTATTCCAAAGCTCAACAGCAAACGAACAATGATAGAACAGATGAAAAGTATCTTCCCCAGCAGAACAGCAAAGAAGGCAAATAGAAGTCAACACCATTCCTCTTCTTCTCAAATTCTCCACAGTAGGAAAGCATCCAGAGAAGATCTTCCACACATTAATTTTGAATCTACTTGGAGCATGTTCTTTCTAGATCCAAGAACTCCATTGAGTAGGAGAAGATGTACATCTAATAGTATTCCATACCATCTTTAGATTAACAGATTCCTTCCCATCAAAAAGAACACAATCTTCATTAATAGAAGGATTATAATTGTCCACCAGAAAACTTTTTAAGGGCTTAAATCTTCTAGTATTAGCAATGTTCCACTTCCCATTAGAGATAATACAGCTTGCTTTAGCATGCAGACCATACCCAAGATTGAGATAAGCCACATTATAAAAAATATCAACCAAGAATTTACCATCTTTCAGCCAGGGATCTCGCCAAAGCATGATTCTTTCACCATTTCCAATGATAAATCTAGTATACTTCAACATAGTATATCTAGCTTTAAAAATACTGCTCCACATCCAAGAACAATTAAGAATAGGATCCATCTTCCAAATCGAGTCCAATTTTAAGTATCTACAATGAATCCATCGAACCCACAAGGAGTCCTTCCTATTAGCGACATTCTAGAAATTCACCAACAAGGCAGCATTACACACATCTCTAGAGAGTCTAATATTCAACCCCCCTTCTTTTTTCGGCTTACACACTTTCTCCCAGGCCATAAGGTGAATGTGTTTAACATCCTCCTTATCTCCCCACAAAAAATCACGATAGATACAATCAACTTCATTGCAAACTATAGAAGGCAGAGGAAAGAAATTTTCCCAAAAGCCATACACAGCAAATAAGGTAGATCTAATAAGTTCAAGGCGCCCAGCCAAAGAGAGAGACTTACACTTCCAAGCTTCAAGCTTGCTTTTAATCTTATCAATAAGAGGATGGCAGAGACTCTTGGTGAGATGACCAAAAAACAAAGGAATACCCAAATAGCTAACAGGCAATTCCCCAACAGGAATATTACACTTATCAACAAGGTTAGTGATAGAAGCATGTTTACTGAAGAAGATAGAGCTTTTGCCTTGATTAAGCCGAAGACCAGAAGCATTGTCAAAGTCTTGAATAATGGAATTCATAGCAACCAAGTTATTCTCAGAAGCTTCTCCAAAGACCATAAGGTCATCTGCAAACAGAATATGAGAAATATTCATATCGGAGCCCCTGGACTTGATAGGTTTGAACGATTTCTTCTTCACTTCAACATTGATGATACTAGAAAAACCTTGCATACAAATAACAAATAAAAGAGGAGCAAGAGGATCTCCTTGCCTTAGACCTCTAGAAGGTTTAAAGGGAATAGACGGCTCTCCATTAATAAGAATCTGATAAGAAACCGTATCCAGAATAGTGTAGATCCAGTTACACCAGAAGGAAGGAAACCCCATACCTTCCATAATCTTTAAGAGGTAGGACCACCTAACAGAGTCATATGGCTTCGTAATATCTGCCTTCACACAAAATTTGGAACCACATGAAGCTTTATTGAAATTAGACATCAACTCGTTTGAAGTCAGAATAGCATCTTTAATATTTCTCCCATGAACAAAAGCACATTGACTAATATCAATCACATGAGGTAAGATTCTACTGAGCCGATTAGCAAGAATTTTGGAGATGATTTTTTGCACAAAATTGCATAAATCTATCGGCCTCCATTCTTTGATAGAAATAGCATTCTTACATTTGGGAATGAGAGTGATGAAAGTCCTATTCACCTCCTTAAGAAGCTTACCATTATTAAAGAAATCCAACACTGCCTTGGAAACAACATCTCCAATAATATGCCAAGAAGACTTATAGAAATTTCCATTAAACCCATCTGGGCCAGGGGCCTTCCCACCATCCACCTTGGCAATCACATCATCAATCTCAACTCTAGTGACTTCATTGCTAAGAATCTGGATATGAGAATCATCAAGCTTGGGCAGAATCTAATCATCTTTCCAATCAGAAGCAAAATCATTAGGCTCTTTGAACAGATTAAAATAGTACTCCATAATATGAGAATTAATAGCAGCAGTGTCAGTAACCCGAACCCCATCAATAAGAAGCATATTAATATTGTTCCTCTGCCTTCTAGTTCTAAGGGAGTTGTAGAAAAATTTATTATTACTATCTCCAAGTTTTAACCACTGCACTCTGGACTTCTGCTGAATGAGTGACTCTTCAATCTGAAGAGCTTTAAGAGCCTCAACTCTTTTATTCTTAGCAACAATCCTAAGAGAACCATCCAACAGATTTCCATCCGCCAAAGCTTGAGCTTCCACATCATCAACTTCCAATCTCCTAGCTTCGTGAATCAAATTACCAACACTACTTTTATTCCAAGCAATAAGCTTTTGCTTAGTTTCTTTAAGCTTCTTCATCACCCTGTACATAGGACACCCTTTAACCTCAATATTCCAGGCTTTACTAACTTTTTCAAGATAGCCTTCCTTCTCAGCCCAAGCATTAATAAAACGAAATGGAATATGTTTTTTTCTGCCCTCAGAAAATAAACTAATCCTAAGGATCTTGTGATTGCTAAATATAGTAGAATAAATCTCACCCAAATAGTTAGGACATAAATCCAGAAAATCATTGTTGAAAAGCACTATATCAATCTTAGAGGCAGTAAACTTATCACCCATCTGACGATTATCCCAAGTAAAAGAATAGCCTTTCATTTCAGCCTCAAACATGGAACTTCTCAGCATAAAATCATTAAATTCAAACATAGAGGAAGCAGAGGGGTTAGATCTGCCAATTCTCTTAGAAACCAGTCTAATAGGATTAAAATCTCCACCCAAAATCCAAGCAGAGTTAATATTGGCTGCAATACAGTTCAGACTAGCCCAAAGATCAGACCTCTTCTTATCGTTGTTAGCACCATACACAGCAGTAGCAAAAAACTTCACTCCTTGGCAATCAAAACAACATGAATATACTGATCTGACTCCTCTATGTAACTAATATCAACTATAGAAGGATCCCATAGAATTACAACCCTTCCCAAGGGGTGAGAGGAAAGATTAGACAGCCACTTGTAATCCGGCCAAAATTTATTAAGAGTCTTTGACATCTTCTTACTCCTCAACTTAGTTTCAGAAAGGAAATAGATAGGAGAGAAAACTCTACTGAGGTCCTTTTTAACACAGGAATGATGCATAGGATTATTAAGACCTCTCACATTCCAACAGGTAATAGAGATATTATCATTCATTGTAAGTCAGGTTGACTGGAATCCTACCAGTCCTAGTACCCCCCCCCCCCTTCCCCCTCATCCAACATCCCTAAGCTTTGGAACATGTTAGGAGAAATAAGAATAACATTATTACCAGTGATAAGCCTCTTGCTCTTATTGGTCCTAGTCGCACCTCTAGGAGGAGATTTTGACTTGATGACCAATTGAAATCCTTCACTATCTTTGACTCCTGAATCCACCATTTTAGGAGTCAATCTCTTCTCATGACCAGGTAGCGTCACTGATACTGCTTCCTTCTTCAAAGCAAGAGCATCCCAGTCAGACCCATCACCGATAGAGCAGCTAACAGAAGTGCTAACTGGACACTCAGTTGCATCATAAGAAACAACCAACAATGAGCTAGTTATGGAAGAGGCAGAATAGTCAAAGCTACCCTTGTTGTTATCAACCTCAGTACTCTTACCTTTACCATTAATAGGGGGCATCATTTTATCACTCAAAACCACTAGAGTTCTATCATTAACCAAAGACTTCTCATTAACCACAATAGCAACAGAGGTAGAAGAAAGTTTCTCCTTAGGAATCCATACATTCTTAGCCAAGTTTTTACCAGAGCTTGATGGTTTGGAACACGTCTTCAAATCATTCCCAAACGACCCACAATTCTGAAATTTCTTGGGAATCCATTCGTAAACAATATCTATGATATGCTCAACCCCATAATCACTCTTCAAGGACACCGTAGAAGGGAAGTCCGAACCAGTAGCAATCAAGATCTAAACCCTAGTGAATTCCAGACGAGAGCAATTCTTCATTGCTAGATCAGTGTCAAAAGGGATTCCAAGAAAGCTTCCGATTCTCGAAAACATCGAATCATCCCATAATTCAAGCGGTAAATTCAGAAATCGTGTCCACACCGGAACAAGATCTAGCGATTCCTTTTCCAATATGTCACTGATTTGCCAAGGTTTCAAAACGAGAGGTTTACCCTTAACCAGCCAGGGGCCATCCTCCAAGGCATGGATCATATCTTCTTTCACTAAGAACCTCACTACAAAAAATTTGGCCTTTATTGAAGAACATTTGTGAGGAACCGAAAATCATGAATAATGATGTCTATTTGTGAGGGATCATCCTTCAAACATGGGACCAAATCCCTCAACCGCGTTTTTTACATCCTTAGGCCTTTTATGTGAACACTAATCCCTCACAAATACATTACTCACTAATCACCCCGTGAAAAATGCCATGCCAAATATTTCCCTCCATCTCATAACCCTTCCCTCCATTCTAAAAGACAACATTTGCAAAAAAAAAAGATAAACCCTCCCCTTTCACGCCGTGCTCCCTCCCGCGCTGTGCGTGTCCTGTTTCATTTTGGAGAGGGTCGTGGTGGAGATGCTGTTCCATTCCTCTGCCTAGCCGATCGTGGGGTGCTTCTGTTACTTCCTCGCCCTAGCTGACACCCCCAACACCTCTACGGTCACCGCCGATAGGTGCCCTCACCTCCATTGCGCCGACAACTGCCCCCAACTCCACTACAGTCGCCGCCGACAGGTTCTGCACGAGGTTGCCGCCGCCGACTGGTTCTGCCCCAACTCTTTATTTCCATTTCTTTCTTAGTTCCTTCAACCTCTGCACGAGGCGACTCAATTGTGTACAGTTCTGAGGAAAATGAACTGCGCCATTTTCTGGCGTAGTCCATTTTCACGGCCATCGGTGGTATCTGTATGTGTCTGGTACAATTTAAATAATAGTTGCTTGCCGCACCGGCTTTGAATCTGTAAAATTTTGATGATTTTGGCAATGAATTAAAAAGTGGCTGGTGCAGCCATTTTTTCCCCTTTCTACCCCTTTCTTCGTACGATCTTCTCTCTACCTTTTTCCCATTTTTTCCCTATTTCCACTTTTTCCTGTAGCCGTAGTACTACTGTGCTTTCCCGGTTCCCTCTCCCCTGCCACTTCTCTGTTCTTCAACATTTACAGTTTACGCTAAGGTTGACAGCTACTGTACACCTACAGTAGGCTTGAGTGAGCAAATCGTAAATAGGTTACTGCTGAACAGTAATCTGAAATTGATGCGTTTGCACATGGCAAAGAGAGATATGTACTCATTATTTCCATCCATGATCATTCTACTCCCTTTCCAAAATCATGGCCGTAACCTCATATTCAAGTGGCTCATACATGACCATCTTCATCCCAGTTTGGCACATGTTCTGGTTCAGTACCTACATTCATAAAGGTCCTCCTACATGGTACTTGCACATAAATCCGTTGGTATTGTCATGATTTCTGGAGACTTACGTTACCAAAAAATAAGAACAAAATATAGTTGTATTGTTAATCAAGTAAACTATATTTATTAAGTTGTAGAGTAACTCAATTCCAGTTTATCAATCTCAGTACTTCAGCAGTCAGTATGATGTCTAAAAATTAACAAGATCAACACTCAACTCTCCTTTGATGAAGTGCATGTGATTTATTGCCCAACTAATTTTTGGGTCTCCTGCTAGGCCGTCATCTTGTTTTGTTTGCAATAATACATTATGCATTAATTGATTTTGACTAGAAATAGGCTTATAGTACATACACTATAGATTATTGAATGTGTGTTATCCTCTCAATTTCACTCCTCTCAATTAAACTTTTGTTGGTTAAGTGACATGACTTGGACCATTTCATATTAATGAATGTTAGTTACTTTGGTAATTGGACTATTTTTACTCTATGAAAGTCATTTGTTGCGGTGAAAAATTATTCAAAATGTATAGTTGTTGAGTAAATTTTCTTTTTGTTAGTAGTATGGTAATCACTAATATTTTTTTTCTAAATTACTAAAATAATGTGAAACGCTTTTTCAAAAAGCATCCACTTTACTCCGCTTCAAAACCCGCTTCCCTCTTCCCGCTTCAAGGACGGAAATCCGCACGCTTCGCGCTTCGTGCTTTCCAAAACCTAGGATTCTGATAACTTCACCGGTGTGTTCTGATTTGAAAAGTACCTCAAACCAGACGATGAGCGAACCAAAGTTCGAGTTCTGACTATTTAAGACCAAACAATTGACGTTGGGATGGAATTCATGTTTTTCTTTTCCTGTTCTAAAACTCATCCTGCTCCTTGCAACCACGCAGAACCAAACGAACCCTAACTCTTATTTCAATTATCACAATTCTCTTATATAGGGTGTATACTCTGTGTTCTTCCAATAGCTGATATAATGTCTTAGACTTATATAATTAAATACATCATGTGAGAGTCTTTTTTAGAAATTTTTTATAGTTGTCAAGTTTCTAAATCTAAACACGTGGGTTATATCCGCTTCAAACTAGTTTATACATTTTAATAACTTATTTTTATCTCTTTAACATTTAGTTTAGATTTTATTTTGGCTTGATCTTCCCCTTTAGTGTTGTCTTTTCTTCTTTTAGTAAGTTCAAATATAAGTGTGTGTACTCTCAAAAAGCAAAATTTTAGGATTGGCTTGTTTATTCTTATCAACATTTTACTTGATTTTAGTTTCAGATCTAGCTTCTTATACTTGTATCACCTCATCTTTTGTGTCATTCCTTTTATCTATATTTTTATTATTGCCTTTTCATTTTGGATTCATTAGGTTGCTTCATCACAACAACTAGAAGAATCAAACTCATAAAGTCCATGTTGTCTCTCCCAAAGTACTTATACACATGACTAGGCACAGAAATAAAGAGTTCAAGCACTCAATTGTCATATTCATAACATGTTTATTTATCTTGATCATGACTCTTGTCGTGACAATCATCTGACATAAACATTGATACCACACTTGTGACAGACACCCTTTTGATTCAAATCTCAGGTAGTCATTACAGTCGGTAGTTTAATTAAATTAAATTAATATATAATACAACATAATGCAAAATCTAAACATAGGGTAAACATGACTAGTTTTATCTTTATTAGAAACATGCATTTCAAATATTTGATCTATAGACAATCTTGATGATAACAAGATATAAATCTTAACACCTAAAAATCCAATTCTGGTAAAACCATACTCATATTTTTAATTTCTTAATAATTTGGTGATGAACCTCATTTACATGAAGTTACATCATTTTTTTCAATCCAGTCAAGTTTAACACCTTATATATATAAGACTCTGTGTGAGGAAGTTTGGTGCATCACACAATTTTGACTGCATACAAAACACTTTAAAGGTGAGAGTATACAACATTGCAAAATTGACATATGTTGTATTTTATTAAGGCTTCATCATATACGAGTATCCATTGATTTACTTATCAAGCCAAATCCAAGTATAGCCAAATTCCATAAGTTGATTTGGTTAACATGGAGAACAATATGCTACACTTATTTTAATATATTATTGCCTTTTAATATATCAAATCTAGATTCATGCGTCCAGGACACACATGGATAACAAATACTTATATTTATTGATTTAGACAACTCTTTCTAGTAGATTCATAAGCACATAGATGGGGACGTGGTATAGGAGGTGCAAGTTAGGGAAAATCCTCAGACAGATATGAGGGCATTAGATCTATGTTTGTTTTATCTAGGTTCTTAAAGCATAATATAGGGTTTCAAGAGTTTGATCTTTGGGTTTGAGTTAAATTAAGAGTGAACATACAAGCAATTAAAGGGAACGAGAATTAAACCCTAGATTAACCCTACACAATAAAGGCTAACTAACAAACTAAGGGAATATTTACACTAAAGCAATCAACTAGAGACAAGCAATCAACACTATACTAACAAGGACAATCCTAATTAACAACTAAGAGAAGAAATTAGGTAACCAAGGAAAGGGTAAAAACTAACTAATAATAAGGATATTGACCATAAACTATGTAAAACAGACTAAGAAGGAAAGAAAGGAAGACAACTAGACGATCACTAGCTATAAGAAAAGCAATTAGGGTTTTAACAATCAATTATGAAAGTGGTTCATTTGGGGGTAATGTGATTATCAGTCTACTTAGAGTCATATCATCGAACACATCCATCTAGTAGGCAATGAAGATAGATAAACCTATTCTACTAGTTTGTCGTGGGTGGCATAAGGTGTATCTACTTATTTACAAACATATCTTTATCTCCTATAATAAATGACCAAATGCCATCCACCTTTCCATACATACTAGAAAATAACCTCTGATTCCTTTCCAGCCAAACAACATCAATAATCAAAGAAGCAGTTAGCTTAGCTTCGTCACCAGTATTTATAAGGTCTACTAACACTTCACCTTTCTACCATATAAGGATTCAAGGTACATCCATAGCTCCACAGAAAATGGACTGAAGATAAAATATGCTCACAATCTTAAATATGATTGCAAAATAGAACACATCTAGACACAATTTGTAGTCTAAAATTCTTCAACACATCTTAAGAGAGCCCTTCCAAAGAAGAACAATAATCCTTCTAGGTAGAAAACTAGACCACAACCAAACAGCCCAACCAATGTTCTCACCATGCTCCCTACATACCTGCCAGATTTCGCTTAATTTTGAATCTTTTTTCCCATTAAACCAAACAATGTTTCCTTCCCTTAAAGGTTTCTACAAATAGTTGAAAAACTTACAAGCATCTTCAAAGCCTTGAATAGTAGTAAAAGACCAAGCACCATTAGTAATACATTCAGCAACCCTACAGTGGCTACCATCACCAAATCTAGCTAAGAAATGGCTACCTAGAATATTAGAAAGAGTTTTACCTCCTGAACACCAAGGATCAATCCAAATCATAGTGTTACAACCTTCACCAACTCTAATTTCAAAATTATCAATATACCTATCCCGTATAGAGAGCGGATTCCTCCAAATCCAAGAATAGATTGACTTTGCTTTACTGCTCCAAACAAAATCTCTTCGTACTTACCTTTCATGAGGCCACTTTACCCACAAAGAATTTTTATTCTGAGCAACATTCCAATGATTTTTAATAAGAATACCCTTCAACAAATCTTCAATATGTCTAATACCAAGCCCACCCTCCTTTTTTGTCTTATAGATTTGATTCCAAAAAATTGTATGGAACTTCTTCACTTTAACATCTCCCCATAAGGAATCTCTGAAGAACTTTTCCAGCTCCTTAATGGTTGATTTGGGAATAGGGAAAGTGACTGACCAAATCTGAAGAACTTTTCCAGCATCAATATGCTTTATCCAAAATTCTAGGAAACCCATCTTATTCATTAAGAATTGGATAGATTTTCTATTCATATTATCATAAGATTTTGTTAGATAAGATTTCATACACATTTCAGTAGCAATAAGTAAAGCATTACCAATCTTCTTGCCTGTAACAAAGACCACCTGATGTAAATCAATCAACCCAGGCGAACCCCATGCAACCTGTTGGCCATAATCTTGGTAATGAAGTTATAGACAATATTGCACAAGGAAATCGGTCTCCAATACTTAATGGAATTAGCTTCAAAACTCTTACAAACTAGAGTAGTAAAGGTTCTATTACTCTCTTTCAACAATTTAGAGTTCTCAAAGAAATTAAGAACAACTTTCATCACATCTTCTCCAACTGTCTCCCAAGCTGATTTAAAAACCACATGAATAGGAACATGGATCATCACTATATCTTGACTAAGAACTTCTAACACTTTCGCATTATCAATATCAACAAGATTGACAACCTTACCAATTTCAGTAGAAACCTGCAACTTTTGTTTCAAAATCCATACCATCTGTCAATTTTTCCTCACAATCACTTTAGGTTTAATAGGAAGCACAAGGTGGGTGGACAAGATGGCCACATCATCATCATACAAGCACTTTTTTCAAAAAGCAGATGATTAATTATTGATATATTTTAATATATGTTTATCTTTATTGCACATATAGGAGTTAAAGATGTTGAATGATAAATGGACAACAAATAACTAGTCATACTCCTCAAGGTGGCTAGGCGGTTTTCACCACCCAAGGGGTGCCTATACTACAGATATAAAATATGAAGAACAAATTTACTCTAAATCAGACCTATATCAGGTTACTCGATTATTTTTATATATATAATCAAGGAATATAAATACCTAGATAGAGTGAAAGGAATATAATCAATATACTATTTGAATTGCATATATATATATATATTTCTTGTAATGTGTGCTTAACTTATTATATATTTTCCTTCATGTAGATGGATTTTCTAATAGATCGGAGTTGGATGTATATTGGGAACAGAGTGCGAAGTGATGTATTCAAGGCAGTGTTATGAAAGTTCATTGAGTTTGCTCTTATCCATTAGAGACCAACTAGACAGGGGAAATTAATATGTCCTTGCAAGGTATGTTTGAACAAATACCTTAAAACAGAGGAGGAGGTATTCTCACATGTATTACAAAAAGGATTTGTGCATAGCTATGATGTTTGGACGTCTCATGGGGAGGTGATTGGTAGGAGCAATCCTATTGTGGCACCAAACATGCCTAGCACCGACAATATGCATCAGATGCTGGAGGTTTTGTTTGGTATGGGTGACACAACAAATGACCACTCTACTGAAGCTACAGAGGAACCTGCAAATGTAGATGCACAAAGATTTTACAAGCTACTAAAAGAGGCGGATCAACCACTCTATAGAGTTAAATTAAGTGTGAAAAAACAAGTTGTGTCTTCACAAAAGTAGATTAGAAGAGCCAATAATAACAAAGGAGAAAATATCATCAGGAGCTCAGCCAAACATAGAATCTAGAGGCTCTTCCAAAAGGATCAGCGTGGCTCGTCACAGAGCTGCACGGATAGGCCAACATTAATCTATGATACCATCCAAATCAACAGTTGGAGAGCCATTTTCACAGAGAACTACAACAGACATCTCCAAGGCCTCCAAGACACAAGGTCCACAAAAGTAGACTACCCCATTCGTACAGAACATAAGAACTCATGATAATCTGAAACAAAGAAGAGCAGCCTGTACAAACTAATTAGCTTCTTTCATTATTCCCAAGCCACTAACTCATTTTTACATCTCGACCAGGTTCTATGTCCAGTCCACTCAGTCTTTGAAGGGAGAGTATTTGTTAGAGTCAAAGCTGAATATTATTTCTGTAATCTCTTTCATATCTAATTAGATGTGCATTAGGCAGTTAGGTCTATTGTGGCTCATAAGGTAGCTACCTGGACTGAAATGTGTTCTTCAATGCATTATACTTTCATGCTTAGAAAGACCTTGGTAATTAGCTTGCCGTTCAGTTATAGTCGTTAGAGGGTAGACAAGTAACATGCATAATTTCACAAAGAGCAGTAGTAAAGGTAACATCTTCAGCTCTTTGCTTTGGATAAACTATTGCATCAACCCATCAGTAATTTAACCCAATGATGAATCAGCTGGAATGTGGTTTAGGCAGATCTATAGCAGCAAAACAACATATGTGATTTTCCAAAACTGCTCTTAGCCTCCCCGGCCATGGCCGCAACCCTCCTCTTCAGAGTATGTGTCTTCTTCTTCCCCTTCATCTACCTATTCTCCACATGTTGTGCGCTGGTTGCTGTAGAAGTTACAGAGGAAGCAAAAATCACCCAAAAATTGGGTACTATATGCGACCAAAGTTCTGCTATGAAATTGCTTGTTAGAATCCAACACTTATACTTTGATTTCTTCTCCTCATTATTTCATGGCATCTTGTTCTTGCCCAGTTCAATTTAGACAAATTTGTGCACATCAGGGTAAATTTCATTTGGTATTTATATTGTTGTCAATGTGATATAAACTATACTATAAATAGTTACTTATATCTAAAACCAAGTCCCTTTACCTTCTTTAGGTTATTAGATGGCTTTTTTGAATGGGATACAAACAACTTCAACCCCCTGATAACATTAATCTGAATGTTGGATATGAGTTTGACACAGATTTATATTTGGGTCCAAATGTAGTTAAAAATGGTGTGGAGTAGTTATTCAAAATGGGGACGTCTATTGTTTTGTTTCAGATTTCCTCTCCTCTCTGTCCCCCATCTCATAACAAGCTCTTATTTGATGTGTTATTATTGTTTGAACAAAGCTTGAAGAACGATTTACAATATTTAAATTAAGACTTTGTTCAACTATTGTTACTGGTTTACTGCTAGCAGGCTGTAAATTTTATGTTGTAGTGGGCTGTTAGTACATAACTGTTGTAGCTTGAGAGAAACTTTATTTAGATGCAATAATTAATTTGCTGCATGAGCTTTTTGTACTAGTAACGTGGATCTTTTTGTGAAGTATACACACAACAACTTGTTGTTCTTGTGAAATACACAAAATATACAGGAGCTAAGGTTTTTTGTTGTAATTTTCATATTGATATATACAACATACGACTATGTACATAGACAAACAACATCTGGTCTTCTGCGCGGAGAAGAGATCCAGAAACATATATGCTAAGTAGCAGGTTGTCTAAAAACTAACAAATCATTCTTTGTTATTTTTTTTATGGGCGCCCGTGGGTGACCCGCAACCCGCTGGGTCGGGTTTGGGTTTATGTTTGTCCCACCCATTTAGAACAACGTCTGTTTGACCCGCATCCGTGAGATCCAAACCCGCAATGACCCAACCCAAACCCAACCCACCCACCCGTTTGACAGGTCTAGGGGGGTATGCTTTTGCAGATACAGAAGTTAACTTCTGGCTGCAAACTTTTTTTTAATTATGTACTATTTACTAAGTTCAATCATAATTTTAGTTTACGGGTGCATGTTGCTGCTATGTTGGTTCACTTACATTTATCTCTACTCCGCACTCACTCTGATTCCTTTTTGTATTTATATTGATAGGGTAGAATTAATTTTAATGATGGATTTCGACGAACAATGCACCTTGGAGTAGACCAAAACCGAAATATAGGGTAAGTTGTTTGTTGTACTATGATTTATGTATAAACTTTAAATTCTATTAATATAATGATTTGTCATTTTTAGGAGAAGAATATTCAAGTACCTAACTGTATGAGGCCTGGCATTGATGAAGAGAACCACACCATTTGAAGGAATATGGAGACATTATAGATCTTAAGAGTTTCTAGAATGATATGTTGATTGTCATCAATCTCAAATTTTAGAACCATATGTACTATTTATTTATATCAACGTTGAGCACGCAATGTATGGATAATATTTTGCTTCAATAACAAAAATTGGTTTGAGGTGATTTAACATTTTTATGTGTCATTTTGGTGTTGAATCTTCTTATGATGTCATGTGAATTAGTATAAAAATATTTCTTGAGGTTATGTATACAGAGTTTTCATTTAAAATTTGATATTCACTATAGTAACAATTAATTAACATTTAATAAATCATTCAATAATCAATAACCAAATCATTTACAGTAGTCCCTCATAAATATATTGATGAAGGTCCAGATTGACCATTAAAATTGCATTGATGACGACTACATAGCCCCTCAAAAATAATATTAATGAAGGCATTATCCCTTCAAAAATATATTCTCCAGGACCATCAAGTCCCTCAAAAATGTATTTATGAGAACTAAACATGCCCTCAATAATGTTATTATGAAGGCTAAATAGTCCCTCAAAAATGTATTTATGAAGGCTAAATAGTCCCTCAAAAATGTATTTATGAAGGCTAAATAGTCCCTCAATATAACATTCTTGAGGGTCAGTTGGTCCGTGACAATTGTATTCGTGAGGGCCACTGGTATTTGTCACGTGAGTTCTCTTCACTGACCATTTATGAGGGCCAGACTCACAACCGTCCCTATTTTTGAGGGCATGCAGAGATGGGTTTGTGACAGGACTCACTCGTGAATAATGACCCAATTTTTACTAGTGCCTGATGATGAAAAAGCCATGGCTTCGAGCAGAGATTTCGATCGTACGTTTCACCTTCCACAGCCACGCCAAATGTCTCACCAGGGTGGGAATGTGAGCTTTGAGATCAATCACATAGCCAGAGACCGTGTTAGACCACTTCTCCGCAATCCTCTCAGCCTCCGCTTGAGGATACACAATCTTGCCATCTGGAAGTTCCACCGGAACCTTCTTCAACTTTGCACTTCCTCCAGAGTTCGATCTGAATAGACTGGACCAAAGAGGCAAAGACGAGGAGGTTCCTTCCCTAACAGCCAACGTCGACGGAAATCCTCTAGCAACAGACGACGACGGATGGCATCCAACAATCCCTCCATCTCCGGTCACACCCCCACCACTACTCAGCAAAGATGAGAAGGCTCCTTCCCTAACTGAAGCAACCGACAACGACGGAAGACCTCCAACAACAGACATTGACAGAAGGCCTCCAGCAACAGACGTCGACGGATGGCCTCCAGCTGCCCCTCCATCTCCATTCACAGCCCCGCCGCTCCTCAGGGAACCCCTTCCTCGCGCTCCCGCGTGGTTCAAACGCGAAGCCATCTTCAGCCTTAAAAAAAGTTGTATTTTTCATCTTAGCTACTCGATTAGATTGAGGATTATATGGGGTAGTGGTTTCATGTATAAGTCTATGGTCCTCACATAACTTGTTAAGTTCATTAAAAGTGTATTCACCACCTCTATAAGACTTCACTCTCTTAATGTTCCTATCTAATTATTTCTTCACTTGGGTTTTAATCGGACCTCACTCTCTTATTGTTCCTATATAAATGTTTATAAATTTGCATCCTCAGTTTTCAGTAAGAAAATAGAACAATATTTGGAAAAATTATGTATAAATGTCACAAAGTATCTCATACTATCATGAGTAATTACATTATTTAAATAAAAAATATCAGTATGAATTAATTCAAGCAAAGATGTACTACGATCTATTGATTTAAATGGCTTCTCAGGGAGCTTAGCTTCCACACAAATTTGGCATCTATTAGAAACATTTGTATGTATCTTGGGAATGAGATCTAAGTTAATCACGTGTTTCATCATATTTTTATTCACATGACCAAGATGTGCATGCCAAACATCATTAGTTTTAGAAAATAAAACAGTGGGAGACATATCATTAAAAGAAGTTGCATTACATGAAATGAAGGATAGTTTGATAAGACCACCACATGTGTAATCAAGACCAGCATAAGAATCGTTCTTAGAAATTACAATGTGATTGCCTTGACACAACAAAGTATAACCAGAATGTTGCAAAACAACTTGACTAATAAGATTTCTACAAAAAGAGGGAACATGTTGAACATCATGCAATCTATCAATGTTTTCAGATGTAAGCTTTATGTCAACACGCCCATATCCTACAATTGGAATGGTGGATGAAGGATCTTTCCTCTTGATCACTCTGTTAGATTCGGCCTGTAGGAGGAAAAGAGGGATTGGTCAAAACAAATATGGCAAGTGGCATTGGAATTCATGTACAAATAAGAAGATAAGTAAAAAAAAAGAATGGTCATATTTCTAACCTTTCTACAAAAGAGGAAGGGACTGCCCCCACAATGATCATATTTAGTTCAAGATTTTTAGGATCCTAGACGTTCTACTTTATCTGACCTTTGTGAAATTTGCACACATTTGCTAAGTGTCCACGTTTATCACACACAAAGCAGACATATTTTTCTCCTTGATCACTATTATTACTCTTAGTTTAGAGGTTCTTGCGTCCCTTAAAAGAATATTTGGGTTTCTTAATGATATGGGAAGGGTTAGGCTTGTTCTTGATTTTATCACCTATAACCATATTGACATCAGGGTTAGAGTTCCTATCTTGTTCCCTATGTCTATCCTTAGTTTGTAGGAATTTAACTAAGGACATATTCCCTTGTCTGTGTCTAAGGGTCCTAGAAAAATCCTTCCAAGAAGGTGGGAGTTTTTCTATGAGGAATGCTACTTGAACATTTTCATCAAGTATAACCTTCGGTCATGGATTTAAAAACTAACTTTTAATATTCTAGAACTTGAGCGAAAATAGATTTATCATCAACCATATTATAGTATCGCCATTCAACAAAGACATAACCCTTGAGACCAGTATCTTCTAGACCAAATTTTGAATCTAAAACTGTCCATAGTTCAAGAGCGGGTGGGACTTATGATAAATATCATAGAGTTCACTGGATAAGGCTGAAAGGATCCTGTCATGACACTGATAGTAGGTTTCCTTGGAAACAAGATTGGGGACAACATGTGTAGGAACAATGGGTTCAGTTTGTTCTTCACCTTCATTGAGGTTTGTGGAGGTTCGGACACAAAAGGATCATGCACATCTTGGGGTAAGATGGCGGAAACAAGACCCAAAGAGGTAGGCCAGAATCACATTCTTTTGTTACAAACGATGAAAGTGTAGATTAGAAAATCATCTCGGCCGAAGGGAAGCAACGTCATTAAGAGAAAGCATGATTTTAAAATCTATATCAAATAAATAGGTAGTTAACTAAATAGATCTAATTAACAATTGTTTATCAATCCGTCTTCGAAATTGTTGGATAGATTGGATGAAACGTAAGAATCTGTCTTGAAATTATTAGATATAGGACATAAGCTAATTATATTAAGACACACAATTAACCACCAAAATTTACAACAGTAATAATAACAATAATGGATTTGGAGAAAAATAGTGATTTGTTAGAAGATGCAAACTCTAAAGCCTGGGATGAAGGCGTGTGAAACATTGTCTTCAAGACAGATTCTGCCAATCCTGGCACGAACTTTTCTTTGGCAGTCTGTCTCTAAGATTCAGCCATCTGAATTCCAGTACAACCGCCCGATGCAAGTGACAGAAGTGTATCAAACTCGTTCTTTTAGCCCTTTGTCGCAATGAAGAAATATATAGATCGACGTGAAGCATTGTCTGCACAAGAAAAGCAGTAAGCAAAGAGGTTTGGGAATGAACAAGAGGGTGTTGCGGAGGTAGATAAAACATGAACGTTCGAGTTATGAGAAACTAGAACAAAAAAATCTTTCTTTTTTCTTTGTGCGTGCAATTGTTCAAGGAATTTGATTTAATTATTAACAGGATAATCTTGCAATAGGGATGGCAATAAGATACCCATTCTACGCAAAGGATTGTGCATGGTGTCATTAAATTAATAAAGTTATATCATCCCAAAATGAATCGAATAAATCGGGTGATTAGAAGATTAGAATAGGAAAGAAGAAGAGGAGATATACAAGTTCCCGTCGGATTAGTATATTACCAACTCCCATGAATTCATGGAAAGATAAAGAGCCTGCTTCCAATACAAAAGATCTGTCCGGCTACCAACCGCAAATAACATAGGCAAAAAAACCTAAATGGCACATTTGCCATTTTTTATTCCCTAAATGGCACGTTCTTGAACTTATTGCCCAAAATGACACATTTCCAGGCCAATGCATCCCCTGTTGGGACGCATTGCCTCCACAGCAGCCGGACGTATTGCTTTTTTTTTTAAAATTATGATACCATGTATACCATGTATATTATATATACATATATATGTTAAATTGCTAAATTAATATAATCTAAATTAACTTATATACAATTAGCCATATATTTAAAATAATATCTGAAGATAATAAAATAATAACGGAATATTATATTTATCAAAACATAATATTTATAAATGTAGATAAAAATATTCAAAATTAATAGATATAATACTAAAATTATATAATAAAGTTTAAAATTATAAAATAAAGAAAATATATACATGTATTTATTTGTAAACTTAAAAGAAAAAAACTAATATAGCAATAAAAATAAGAAAATACTAAAATCAAAAATAAGAAAATAAGAAAATACTAATATAGCAAAATTATATATATATATATATATATATATATATATATGTATATATATGTGTGTATGTATATATATATATGTATGTATATATATATGTATATATATATTTGTATATATTTGTATATATATTTATATTTGTATATATATTTGTATATATATGTATATATATATTTGTATATATTTGTATATATATTTGTATATATTTGTATATATATATTTCTATATATATTTGTATATATTTGTATATATTTGTGTGTATATATATTATTTTGCTATATTAGTATTTTCTTATTTTCTTATTTTTGATATTATTATTTTCTTATTTTTATTACTATATTAGTTTTTTTTCTTCTAAGTTTACAAATAAATACATGTATATATTTTCTTTATTTTTATAATTTTAAACTTTATTATATAATTTTGGTATTATATCTATTAATTTTGAATATTTTTATCTACATTTATAAATATTATGTTTTGATAAATATATATGTATATGTATATAATATATATATAGATATATATATATATTATATGTACATATATATATGTATATGTATATATAATATATATATATATTATGTATATATATTATGTATATATATGTATATATATTTTGTATATATATATTATGTATATATATGTATATGTACATATATATATTATGTATATATATATTATGTATATATATTATGTATGTATATATATATATATATATATATATATATATATATTATGTATGTATATATATATTATGTATATATATATATATTATTTTGCTATATTAGTATTTTCTTATTTTCTTATTTTTGATATTAGTATTTTCTTATTTTTATTGCTATATTAGTTTTTTTCTTCTAAGTTTACAAATAAATACATGTATATATTTTCTTTATTTTTATAATTTTAAACTTTATTATATAATTTTAGTATTATATCTATTAATTTTGAATATTTTTATCTACATTTATAAATATTATGTTTTGATAAATATAATATTCTGTTATTATTTTATTATCTTCAGATATTATTTTAAATATATTGCTAATTGTATATAAGTTAATTTAGATTATATTAATTTAGCAATTTAACATATATATGTATATATAATATACATGGTATACATGGTATCATAGTTAAAAAAATAAAAAAAAATAAAAAAAGCAATACGTCCTGTTGCAGGACGCATTGCCCTCCTGTGGGGGCAATACGTCCCAGCAGGGGACGCATTGGCCTCCCGAGAGAGCAATGCGTCCCAGCAGGGGACGCATTGGCCTGCAAATGTGCCATTTTGGGCAATAAGTTCAAGAACGTGCCATTTAGAAATAAAAAATGGCAAATGTGCCATTTAGGTTTTTTTTGCCAATAACATATCAGTCGCTGCCGACCACCACCCCGGCCGCCCTCCTAGCTACCGTATCTGCCCATCACCAAGCTTTCATGGGCAGTCCGTCGGTATTCCCTTGTGAATCCGAAGTCCTTGACGAGCAAATTGATCTAGAAAGCGGCCTTCGCCGTAAGGTCGATTTATGTTTGAGAGAACGCAACAGCAACGGCGATTGGAGGTGCAACAACACGCCATGGTCTGCTCTACCTTGTCAACTACTGGAGAACCATATCTGGCCGGCTTAGCCTCATTGAATTCTTAATCTTCCGCAGCGTCTGTAGAGGATGGTGGCGAGCCTCGTCAGCGTCGGTTTTCTCCCTCACCCGGCCTCATGGCCCGTTTGTCCTCTTATATGGCCGACGTGATCCTACTACGCAGCCATCTAGCGGCAGAAGCACCACCTGCTTCTTGTTCAACATGCAGTGCCCCACAAGAATCCTACCGATGGAAGTCCCCAAACTTGAACAAGGGTTTACTGCGGTCGCCTCTCGTTGCGGATGGCTCCTCGTTCATCGTCAGCCATCTTTGTCTTCTCCTCATGACAATGGCAAAGGTTCCTCCTTATTCTTCTTGAACCTGTTTTACTGGAAGCCTCCTTGGCCGTGGAATAAATCACCCAAGAACCGGAAGGTTGTCCACTTTAGCAAAGTGCATCGTTTCGTGTGAGAGACAACCCGGTACCCGCAGCAGCAGCGTTCTCGTGCAGTCCCATGTCAGGGAAAGACTGTAAGGTATACCTGGCTTACATTATAGGAACAAGCCAACTGAAAATAGTTACGTGTATCTTTTGCCATAGCAATATCCTCGATCGTAAGAATTGGAGTGAAGAATGGTTCTGCTCTTACTACGTACGGGTACGAAGAAGGAAGGTTTGATGGAGGGATCCCGAAGGCTTACTGTGATGATGAAGGACATTTTTGTATGGTTGATTCAAACGGGGCATCCGCCCGCTACATCCATTATGTAAGTGGTTCTCGGATGACTTCTTGGGATCCGCCAGTACAACCACAAGTCTCCTTCGCTGAACATCAACGAAAGGCCATTGCTGCGGTGGAAGAGAAGCTCAACTCCACACCAAGCCCTAATGCTATCAGGGGAAGTACCAAAGTGGAGAGGGATCCACTTTTTGAAGGATATGACGTCACACATCAAGATAATTATTTTTGTCCAGAATGGAAGGCCATCATCGTAGAGCCTCGTCTTCACGGTGCAGGTGGTCGGATCGGCCCAAGGTTCCGGTACAGGTATCATGATGCCGTTGATGTACTAGTCAGCATATTACTTTTTTTTTTTGAAGTCAACATATTACTGAACACATGAGTATTTCCATTATCATATATACTACTACTTATTCGATTTTTCCTCTCACATCCATATAATCTAGATGTACATGTATATATATGTTTCTTTTTCTACATCAATAGTTAGCACACCATATATATAGCATTCTAACAAATATGCACTTACTTTCTGTCTGCAGGTTACATGTTAACTACTGGTTCGCGTCAAACCGCTATCTGTGCCTCCCATATATAATTGTGATGTCAACCATTGCAATATTTGCTTTACTGGCGGTTGTCCCTCCAGAAATCCTTTACCAGAAAGGCTTGGTTCCCATCACTATTGAGGAGCGCAAAGTTCGCCAGCCGTTCATAGCACCATCTGGCATCCCAGAAGGGGATACCCCCTTTTCCGACAACCCACCTACAATGTTGTGGGTAGATCATAGGAAATATGCACCATATGCGCTTCCAGTAGGGGGAGGCTGCGGAGCCCAACTTTAGGAAGGGAGGGAGGTTGCCTGACCTATTGTAGGATCTAGTCTCATATTTCTTTCTGCAGAAGACCGCCTAGATCGCGTTTCCCACCAACAGCTCCCAACAGGCTTTAGCAACAGAAGCTTGATTGAGAATACTAATCGGGGCAATATCCATACCTCCCTGGTTGAACGTGGTAACAACCCCTTTCCACCCAACCCACGCCTTCCGTGTTTGATTGCTTCTATCTCTCCATAAGAAACTAGAAAAGATCTTCTCAATTCTGTTACAAATCCCGATTGCTAGACAAAACATGATTGATCAAGATCCGTCGACCCGCAAACGATAGAAGGCGAGCCTTCCAAGATGCAATCTTGCGGTTTACCTTATTGATAAGGTATTAAAAATCCGCAAAGTTTACCGATTAAGTTGTTTTTCTATTTCTATCATCATCTTTTGAATGTAATAAATTTAATATTTTATAGCGTCAGAAATCATCTAAAAATATGATATAGAATATATTCCCTCCTCTAAAGAAATTTCCTTTCAAAACTCTAAGATCTATGTGAACTAAATCTAGCAATTCAGAATCTCAATTAAAAATTTGAGGATACAATTTCTTTGTAGATTTACTTTAAGGACATATTTGACATATGTTGTTTAAATCAACAACACCGTGTATATATTTTAGGAAACCTAAAGATTTCATGTGATGTACATATTTCAAATTAACACATCCAAGTCTATTGTGCCACATATCAAAAGAGTCAACGAAATAAGCTGAACAAGAAATTTAATTAGCAGAAGAGTTTGGTACATTCTAAAAAAAAAGGTCATTTGAACAATACCTCATACCTAGGTAGTCCCTTGAGTTAGAAATAATTAACTTGTTTGAGTCAAAAGACATTTTGACCTCAAACTTGACAAGTATAAACATGGAGATAAAATTAAATCTAATTTCTGGAATATACAACACATATTTGATCAACAGGATTTTCCTAGAAGTCATCTTGATCATGATGTTTCCCTTTCCGGTCATAGGAGAACCACTTGAGATTCCCATGACAACCTGATGAATGTACATTCATCTCTCTTTTTACATAGGTTTTATAGTCTTTTTGAGTAGAACTTAGCTCTTTTTACTAATTTTCTAGAATAATAAGCAATTTGCCCAATTCTCATATAATTATGAAAATTCTTATTCTTTACCTTCTTATTTTGCAGTTTCACAATCAAAGGCACAATATTGAACCTCCTAGTACCCGATCTGACCATCTAACTCTCACTGAAACAGTCATTTCAGTCACTGAAAATGCTACACCTTAGGCCTAAACGAGCGTCTCACTAGCCCAGAGCTTGTGCTTCATCCCTCGGTTCGGCCTTCCCACATGGACTAACTCAACAGCAAACTGCCCATCTCAAAATCACCAAACGATCGTCTTAGGGTTTCTAGACAGTCGTCCCATGCACCCAGACATTCGTGTCTAGTTGACTTCAAGACCAAGTCAGATTTAAAGGGGCGTCGTTGCTCATTTTAGGGTTTCAACCTTTAGTTTGAGGATTCCTTTATGACAAATAAAGGTTCAAAATAGTGCTGTCGCCCCTTAGATTAGGGCTCAACTTGCTATCCAAGCGGCTATGCTACTTTCACCCACCAAGTGACCGGTTCGGGTTGCGAACTGGATGGTTTCTAGTGAGTAGATAGTAAAATCTAAAGCCGCCTCTCCCTTTTTTCTTCCCCCCTTAAGGTTTTCACCCCTTCTTACCCTATAAAAGGAGGGGCACTCTACAAAGAAGGAGATCCAATCTTTTGTATTTGCACCTTTACATTGAGCATATTTGTTTCAATTTCTTCATTGTAATCTTCCATTTCTTTAATAAAGTAGCAATCGTTCTGGAGATTTTGTTCTTGTTCTTTTCTTCTTTCTATTCTTCTTGGGAAGCAAGGAACTAAGAGTGGAGGTTGTTTAATTGTTAGTAGTTGAAGATCATTTGGATCTTTCATCCTCTAGTTTATGGCTTTCTTGCTTCCTTTTGTTGTTTCTCTTTCCTTTGTTATGGCTAGTGAGTAGTCTTCCTATCGAGGCAAGGGGGTATCCCCTTAGGCATGTGTAACTCAGATCGAAGGTTTTATATGATTTCTTTAGATAAATTATTTTTGATTTGAAAAGTCATCAATTTTAACGATATGATCTCTCATTTTTATCGTATGTTAATCTTGGAGGACGCAGCCGTGGAGCCCAAGATTTAGAATGACTAAACCAATTGCATGGGGATTGGGATGACACCTCGAAAAAAATCCCTATTAGAATGATTGGGCTAGGATCTGTGAACACCAGGACCAATGAGTTCATGGGGATTTTATCTTTTGTGATTCATTTATAAATATTTTACATGCCTTCTTTTATTTTATTTAGTGTATGATTTCTTTGATCTGAATTTTTTGTTGGCTACGATGGTGAAACCCCTAAGCTTTGATATATTTTTCCTTTAATTCGACCTATTTCTTTAATCGCTTGATTTCAATCAAAATTTACTTATTGCTCTATAGTTCTTCTCTTTTGTTCTAACTATAGCACTTTTTCTCTTATTATTAGTGTAACTTTTCTTAATTGTTTCAGAAATAACTTTAATTTCCTTACAATTTTAAATTAGTTCTCCAGTATAATCAACAAACCATCAAAGTCTGGAATTACTTTCTGCATCTTTTTGTTAAAAAGTGTTGGGTAGAAATTCAAATCTTAAAAACATTGTTTGTGGATCAACCCTTTCTATACTAATAAATCACCTTAACTAGTTGGTTTGAGGTTAAAAAGGATAAACTTTAGGATTAACCACCTAGTTTTTGTTGTGAAATGACACACATAAAAATGGCACCATTGTTGAGGACGACGGAGTGTTTCTCGAACCCCAAATTAAAAACAACTTTTTTTTCTTTTTTATGCCTTCCAAGCACCATTCCGAAAGTGTATATCCTTTTTATGTTGAGTTTCGATTCCAACAACATTGCTTTCCTAGCTTGTTTTTGTAATTTTTTCATTTCATAAAATTTTAGTTTTGTTGATTAAACTTTTGATCTCCTTTTCTGTGAAAATCATTTACTTATCTTTCAGGAATCATATCAAATGGAATGGTCAACACATTATCGTTCACCATAAAATTTGTGCGGTTATTACGACCATACATATATATATTGTCCTAATGTGTCCCCTCCTATGTCAATAGCACCTTATAGTCTCGAGGCACCTTATCTTGATTGTTATTATGCATATATATATATATATATATATATATGTAGTCCTAATGTGTCCCCTCCTATGGAAATTGAAACTTATAGTCTTGAGGCACCTTATCTTGATTGTTATTATGATAATCCACAATTTTTCATGGGCTATTATGAGGAATCAGGCTACTCCAACCAATATCCTAATGGGGGTGTTATGACCAACAAGCATTTGGTGGGTATGGTAAGGATGATCAAAATTTTGGGGGGTATGAACCTGTTTGTGCTCAGTTCACCCCTCCACTAGAGGAATAAATAAGGAAGATTAGTAGCGGAGAGACATGCCATACTAGAAAGGCAACAAGATTTGATAGCTACTTTACTCAAAGCCCAATCACAGAGACCCCTCGAGAAGTTAGAACAGCCCGAGATGGTTCTTCCCGACGATGACTATGATAATCCCATTTTTGTGTCATATATGTTGGATCCTAAAGAAATAGCACATACCATGGGGTCATATTCTTTGTGTGAGGACATTGGTATGAAAATTCGAAGCAAAAGAGTCATTTTGAAGATTCAACAACTTTTCCTATCAGTGATATAAATCCAGACATTATCATTGACCAATCCCATATGGCAGTGTTTATACTGGATAATGAGTACCCAACCCCCAATCATGAAACAAATCCTCACATTTTGTCACAACCAACTCCCGTTCCGCATACGGCTAATCTAGAAGGGGAGACACCACCCTTAGAAGAAGTCCATATACCACCTTCCATTGTTTGCAAGGAAGATGTCCCCATCTTCATCCCTTTTACACCCTTGTGACCCCTTACATAGGAGAACTTGAGCTACATGCTATATCATCAATGAAACCCACTAACCCCAATGTTGACTGCATGATTTTTTAAGTGAACAAAAATATTTGTGATACTAATTTGTATCATTTTGTTCCTTTCATGTCAGTATCAATTTTCCTATATGCACATCAATATGATGGAGGGAAACCAATGCCTAATCCTCCGCCTGATTTTGTACATCCAGCACTTGACGTGTTACTCGCCTGACATTCACCAATCTCCCCTAATCCACATCCATCTCCAAAACTTAATTTACTATTGAAGGAGGAATTGTGGATCATGTTGGAGGGACTACTAGGTGAAAAATAAATTTGAGTGTTCCATTGAGCTTCTACAAGCACCTAATAATTGGGTACACTATGATGCTCTAGCAATCAAGGAGTAACGAAGTGAAATATAGGTATATTATCTTATTGATCCTCTTCCTCAGATTTTCCTATGTTTTCTATCCCTTTTATACTTGATGTTGAATGTGTGGAATTATTAGTAGTTTGGGATGAATTTGATCACCATTTATGCCAATATATGGATTTATGCACAAATACCTCAGTAGATGTTTCAATCAGGATTTAATATGTAAATTTACCACTTATGTGAGATAATGATAAAATGAATTTGTTCTAAAGCATTCCGTATCCTTATTGATCAAGGAAGAGAAGAAAAAAAAGAATGAATAATAATGCTTTAAACATGTTAATATGATATTGAATTATTTAATATGAGCAATAGTGTTAATATTGGAAAATGAAAAAAAATCACAAAAGGAAGACTAATTGGTTAAAGATAACTTGAGATTCATTTTCCTTGGGTTTGGTTTGTCTTGAATGACAAGGTTCACTATTTTGGGATAATAATTATTATATCTCTTTTATTTAGAAAAGAAAATGTGATTTTTCTCCAAATGTAAAATAAGTCATTAAATGATTCCATAAGTGGCAACTAACATTATATTCATAATCTACACATTAAAAATATCCTTTTGGTGAATTTCATCTAAATTGGATAATCTTTAATATACATGTGTAGATTAGGAGACAACAAGTATGTAAAAGTCCAAAATATTAAATAATATATTAAATAATACCAAGAGATAAAATTATTGGTCAATTCATGTTTCATATATTTTAGTTTGCTTGAGGGTGAAGTTTCATATTATTTGCATAATAATAACTATTTTTATTTTAACTAGAAAAGAAAATAAGAATAAAAGTCAAATATATTAAATAAATTATTAAATGACTTCAAAAGAGAAAATAAATCTCAAATTTGAAATCTACATGCCAAAATGAGGTTATTTGGTAAATTTTCAACTAATTCAGACAGTCTTAAATATTTTAGTTAATTTAGGAGAGAGAATATAATTTACGAAACAAAATATTAAATAATATTATGTTAAAAGTTAATTAATGGAAAAATCATTCCTCACGTTTACTATTGCTTATAGGACAAGTTTCATATTTTTAGAAAGTTTCTAGATGCCTCTAACTCATTAAAGGGATAAAATAAGTGATAAGATTTAATAGTATTTAATAAATAAAAAAGTATTCAAAAATTAAAATTAATGCCAAAATTGGATTCATCACTCCAAAATTGGCTAACCTAAAAAATCTAGATTTATTTGGACCTTGTTTGTACCCTCAAATAATTATATAAAATTTTATATATTAAATGCATTAAAAGAACAAAGTTGGAAAGTTGTATAAAATGACATTCATCGCAGCCCACATGAACAGTAATCATGGACCAAGGTCCGGTATTATGGCATAAATCCCTTGTTTTTCAATGAAACTTCGCAAAAAGAGTTGTATTGGATTGAGAATTTAATTTTTCATTCATCCCCTACTCAAGACCTATAATGGAGAATTTAAGAAATGCCTAAACTTGTTCCTCAAGTATCTTGAAACAACTTCTTGCATATTCTTTAAAACTCAAATTCATATAAATAGGACCTTTCCCTCATATTAAACACACACCCAAAGACTCTCCTATGGTTTCAATTTTGCCTTGCATTGTAATTTCATCCACCACCGAATGTGGTTCTTGGTTTGAGTTTACGGAACATCTCCTCGATGTCCTGCTTCTTCGGAGTGTAATTGGACTCAGGTAAATAATTTTAGCATTTGCTAGTTAGTTACACAAACGAGCGACAAATAAATTTTTTCTCAAACTCTTAGACAAGTTTCTCCTTGTCGAGTCGGCCATGGCGTGTGTAGCGGGGAAGGGGATGATCCCTTGTGTTTTCCCCCTTTTGCCCCTCGATTCTCTTTTATTATCTATTTTTCATTATAGGTATTCTCATAAATCATCATGTTTTAGTTTTATTTGTGTTGCTTGTCATGCCAGCATAAATAGTATATTTATACCCTTTCATAGCGTAAAGTTTTGATTTTTGATTTAAGTTAAATTAGTTTCTTGCAATTTAATTTCACTAATAAATTATAAATAAAGTGAATCTTGTAAAAATCATATCTTTTTATTGGAAGCTCCAGAAATTATAGATAAATATAGTTTGGAATCGGAAAATGAGATATATCTAATAAAAATGGTTTCAGTGTATGATTTCTATGTTTTTCGAAGGATGATTTTTGGGGAATGAAATGTATGCATAAAATTCATTAAAATTGTATGTTAATCATGTTAACTACAAATTGAACATAAAAATATGTTTTCTTAATGAGGAGAATCTAATAAATCAATTAGTGAGATTTTAAGGGTCAAAATCCAAGTTTTGTTAAAAAGTTATACTTTTTTCAATCTCAACATTGATATACAATTTGGACTCTAATGTATGTGAATAACTTAAAAATAGGAAAAGTTGAACTTGGAATCATCTAAAGTAGTGAAAATTGATGATCGAACTCGGAAAAAGAGGTATGTACATTCTTACACACTAAGTTGGAACATTTACAAACCAAACCCTATTTTCCCTAATGAGGCACTATATGAACCCTGTTCTCTTCATTAATATTCTTTTTGCTATATTTGCCTCAAAATCAGTATTAAAATTCTATTTCTTGGGTCTTGTACCCCACTTCCATGTTTCAATTATATGATGCTTCTAGTTTCCATAGTTTCTCTTTAGCATTTTGATTTTAATAGACTATTAATTAGCTAATGTAATGGTACTTTTGTACAACCATTCATAGATAGGGCATGTATTATTTTGCCCACGAGAATGTGTTACTCTCCTCATTATAAAATATTTTGTACGTTACTGGAATGTATTACTCTCCCTCACCTATTGGTTGAGGTAGGTAGGTGCCTCAATGCTACTTAGTTAAGGTAATCAATATAAATCATGCATGCAAACCTTCTACTATTTTCTTATTATGGCAAGCATCTATTTGATTATGACTCATACCTTTGATCTCTTCATCTTATAATGAAATCTTGTTGGGTTTTAGGGAAGACAGAAAAGGCAGTGGAAACAAAAAATTTCTTCTCCCCGAACCCAATATAAAGGAATCCTATCAACATCTATACAGCAAGAAGGATGGTTTGTAGAAGCGTACCTTGCCGCGAGGCTTGCTCGGTGACATTACCTCGTGGCTTGCACGGTCTTCACCTCCGGTCTTGGACGGTGTCAATGTAGCTCCTGGTCTCACCAGGACTGTCGGGATTGACAGTTCTCCTCTGAGTGGCAGAAGTCTCCCGCCTCTGAAGTAGTCCACACAGACCACCTAGAACTCCGATCGCCTTATCACACAAGACACCGGAAGGAGTCGTACCCTCCTTTCGGATTACTAGTCACTGACACACTTGTTGGCTAAATGGACATCTGTAAATCCCTTTGTTTTGATAATGACAAACATTTCATTCTTGTTGATCTAACGTGCTACTTGAGTGTTTCAGGAATAAGGTGAATGACAAAGCACTAGGGAATCTATATGCTTGAATGATTGTAAATGTCATGAAATGTAATCAATTGTAAACTTGTACAAATATATAATGTACAAGTACTTAGACTTCATGTAAATCAAGCATTAGATCTTCCCTAGCTAAACACCACATTTAGATAGGTCATCTCCTTCAATAGTGTCACATATGCACACTCATACACACACTTAATGTCTTTATTTGAAACATTGAAATAGGGTCTATCTCGGTCGACAAAATCCTCGACCGAGACACTCTCGGTCGACAAACTTCTTGACCGAGAAAGACCCAAGTAGCCGTTAGACACAACTGACAAGGTAGTTGGCAGTTGGAGATAAACGTTGCAAAACACTTGATCCAGAGAGCCTGTCGGTCGACAAAACTTCGACCGAGTAGGTGTCTCGGTCGACCATTTCTCGACCGAGATGGACTCTGACAGCAAATGTAGAATTAATTAACTAGCTGTTGTTAAAGCAAATAACTTATACCTAACGGCTAGTTAAGCACTTAGAAACCCCTAGAAAGTGTTTAGAACGTCCTTAAGCACTTGTAGGACATTCCTATAAATAGGACATGCCTTAGGACACCTAAACTCACTTGTTTTTACACTTGAGCAATCTTTGAGCATACACTTACATTGAGCAACCTGTTTGTGAGCAATTGAGCATATTGACAACTGGCTACTTCTTCTCTCAGCTCAAATTTTGTGTCCTATAGGCTATCATCTCCTATCCACAGCAATCACAATTCCATACACATTGGTTAGGATATCTACACGCTTGATCTAGGCAAATCAAGCCTTGTGCTTCAAAGGATAAGTTGTAATTTCCTTTTTCCTTTCTTGTTCACTATTATTGTTTGTACTCTCCTTGCTACTCCTAGGTTGGAGGCTGTGGATTGGAGAGGTTGGAGATCTTCTTGGTGAAGAAGGGGACCTTGAGCTACTTCAAGAAGGCTAGTGCAACGGGAGGTTACTTCTAAAGAGGAAGGCTACTTCAAGGGGGAGCTTGGAGTTACTTCAAGAAGGCTAGTGCAAGGGGAGGTTACTTCTAAAGAGGAAGGCTACTTCAAGGGGGAGCTTGGAGTTACTTCAAGAAGGATACCTCGGGTTGGTGCATCTACTTCAAGTGAAGGCTGTTCAAGGGGTGTAAGAAAGTATTGTATTTTGTGTAATTCCTTGTGAAGGTAATAAAATTGATACTTTCAAAATCCCAGTTGGGTAAGCAACCGGGTAGTGGACTGACAACCTTAGTATTTGCTAAGGTTGGAACCACTCTAACCCCCTTGTCTCCTTCTTGATTTCTCATTTGTGGTTGTTTGAGTTAAATTATTGTTAAATTAGTTTAAAACCCTATTCACCCCCCTCTAGTGGTTTTTCAATTGGTATCAGAGCAGGCTTCAAGGAGCTCTAATCGAGTCTTGAAGAATGGAGGGTGATGGTGATTACAACCGCAATAAAAGGAGCAACATGGACCAATCTACAACATGTTGCAATTGGTGCTTAGGAAAAAGCCACACAACATCTAGCTTCCCATGGAGATCAAAGAAGGAAGATGAGCACAAAGATTGTCTTATTTCTACAACAAGTGAAGAAGAAGAAGAGGTAAGTCTTTTTTATTTATCTAAAGATGAGCTAGTTGCTAGTCTTGAAGAGACACATAATAAATATATTGAGTGCAAGAAGAAATTAAAGAAATCTAATAAAGAAAATGATGAATTACATGCTAAGCTTCTTGCTATTACATCTGAAAATGAAGATCTTAAAAAGATCATTGAAGATCATAATATTAAGATAAAATCTATAGAGGCAGATTGCAAACTTCTCTCTTTAGAAAAGATTAATTTGCAAACTCAAGTGAACGATCTTCAAAAACAACCCATCTTGTGCTCACATCTAGATTATGATACTATCGTGAAAGAAAGAAATTCATTATCATCTAATCTAGAACAAGCAAAGCTAGATATCAAGAAAAGAATGGAGGAAATTGCTAAGCTACAACAAGAAGTTTGTAGTCTAAGTAACAATGACATTCCTGATAAAATCCTAAATGATCCTTATCGTCAAATTGGAAGGAGAGGACTAGGTTACAAGCCTAAAGGAAAATCTTATCAACAACCTAGTAAGGGAAGAACACACGCATCAAAGAGTCAATCTATGTATGTACCTAAAGGTACAAATACATACGTACCCAAGAACAACCTAGAACAAAATCATAGAAAGAGATATGAAGTTGATTCTATATGTTGTCATTACTGCTTGCATCTTGGTCACTATTCCTTTTCATGTCCTTACAAGAAAAAGGATGTCGAGTTAGTTTGGGTCCCAAAACCCCCAAACTAAATGAGCAAAAATAAGTTGAGATATGACCAAGGACCCAAATTGCATATTTATATGTCTATATCAACTTAACAAATTAATTCAAGTATTTAAACATCTAATATATAATTCCTTTAAATCTACAAAAACAATTCTGATTTACTTACTGAAAATAGCTCTGAAATAGTACAGAACCTTTCTCGGTCGAGAATCTATCGACATAGAAAGACAGTCGGTCGAAGACATGGTCGACCGATCCAGTCTCTGATAAATATGCTGAATATGTTTTCAAATTAATCAAATTGCTATCGATTTATTGTTAATGACTGATCTTACAAGTTGAAGACCATCATGTGTTATGACATCTAGTATAAATGATCACTGTATTTTATGAAATTATTATTATATGTTGTTCATTACATCGTGGACATGCTTTCACTATTCAGCTCATAAAGATGATAGAAAATGATTATTGTATGCATGGATCCTTGATGACACATTGGCAAGCAAAATGATTCATTTGTGATATGAAAAAGAACTTTAAGGCTTGCAACACATAAGATAAAAATTTCTCAATTAAGAACGTGAGATATTGCTTTCAAGGATATATATTTTCTTGGAGAATCTTACATGAAAACAAGGGTACAAGAAGAAATAGAATTTGATATTTATGTACCTACAACAAAGCTTATATAAATATTCTAGGAGAATTACGAACGGAAATCTTCATATTGAGTATCACTCAAAATTGCCTCTTGGTTAAAATCAAGCTTGACCAAGGGGCACTATGGTCGTAGTCAAAGTCGACCTAAATAAGTTTGGCACAATACTTATTTGAATATCATTCTCTATATAAAAATTGTGATCAAAAGACTAATTAAAATTATGACCACAAAATTGTTCAAAGATTGGTAATAATAATCACAATATTACTCCCTTAGAAAACATATATATGCTCTACAAATTCAGTCTATCATTTGCATTAAGAATCCGCTTATAAATTCATCCACAGTAAGTTTGTCGGTCGACGAATTCCTCGACCGAAAACATCTCGATCAACCTATCTCTCTCGACCGACAGACTTCAAATAAAAATTACATCGGAAAAACTCAGACACACATTCGGTCAACAATTATTCGACCGAGCCAATGTCGGTCGACAATTGTTTGACCGAGAATTGATCATTGGGATATGACCGTTGGAATCTGACCGTTTGAATATAATTGTTGCCGGTCGACCGTTGGGCGTCCGAGTGGCGCGCCTAGGATATGACCGTTGCCGGTCGTCGGTCGACAATTTGTCAACCGACCAGGTTACTGGATTGCTATAAAAAGGACCAAAAATGGGTCATTGTATTACACCTTCACATTCTTACTTCCTTGGCTTCCTTCTAGTGCATTTGTGTGCAACTCTTTAGCCTCTCCATCTCCAAGACTTTCTTGCTTCTTCTCCACCTCAAAGACAAGAAATGGCTTCATCATCAACACGTGGAAAGAAGAAAGTTTCTAGCAGGAAAGAAAGGGCGGCTACTCCACCATTGACGATCATCAACGACATCCCCTTCGTCAACGCAGATGCTGGTGATCGCTATCTCAAGCTCTCCTCCAAAACTCCTCTTCCACGATGGTCGGTTGACGTCATGGACTTCCTCAACATCGTCAACCTGGAGGATCTTTTTGAGGTGCAAAATTTGAAAGAATTTCTTAACCCTTCCTTCCCTTCCTACTCTTCCAAAGTGGTAAATGAGTTCTATGCAAACCTAATCTCCCATTCCAAAAATGAAAATAACTTCTTCTACTCTATGGTCAATGGGCATAGCTTTCGATTTACTGAGGAGGATATTCTTGACATGCTCAACATAGACTCAGAAGAATACCAAGACACTCTTGACCTTACCACTGGAAATCCACTCAATACTCTTTCCCAAGATGACAATACCGTCAATCTTAGTGAGATAAAACGAACCCTTGAATTGGTCATTTGGACCAGTTGAGCCGATCGGTTCAACCCTTGAATTGGTCATTTCACCGTGTCCTGAGCTGATTGACTCACCAACTGAGCCGATCGGTTCACCAAGCTGAGTCGATCGGTTAATTATATGAGCCAATCGGTTGGGAGTGCAGACTGTGACAAATCAGTCAATAGCAGTTTCAATCAATCTGGTACTCTAATCAATCGGTCCAACACCTCGAACACTATGCTACTGAGCTATCAATTGATTGAGTATTTAATTGAACTACTAAACTACTTTAGTGATCAATCTAAACATTGTTTGTGGATAAACTCCTGTTCCAGGTTAAATCCTATGTGTGTGACCCTGTAGGCCCATTTCACGTTGGCAGTGAAAGTCCATAACACTGATGACTTCACAAGCAAAGAGAGGTGCCTAGTCACACATCAGTGCTACCCAAGTGAAAAGGAAAGTTGGAGAAAAACTTTAAAATTTAAAATCCGTGAATGGTGTTACACTGAATGTATAATTCCTTTGTCACTGATATCCTGAATGAACTCAAGGCATGGAACAGTCATCCTGTCAACGTTCATTCACTTTCTTGCTCTCAGAGTAGATTGGAGGAGATATGTATGACATCAATATCACATACTAATTCACACATGCATGCGCATGCCAATCTCAATCCTACTCATCAAGTGGCCATGGATATCAAACTCCCTCCAGGGACAAATCCCATATCTATCACTCACCCCTCAAAAGACCCATGTGTCAAAGCCACCCAATCATCACCTTTATAACAAACCATGTTTCAGGACTGCGTTTGATGATGTCAAAGTGTACCCAACGACATGTGTTGAGTGTAGTGATTTCAGGTCAAAGAATCACACTCACCACCATCAATGTGAGAACTGACTGTGACTACCATGTAATGGGTCCATGTGTCAAACTTGTAGTGAGTTATAACAACACCTTGCCAAAGTCAGTATTTAACTACATGTCTCTCATCTCCTCATTGTACGTCACACGGATGAGATGGAGTTGCCTTAATATGTGATCTAGTATTCCTGTGCTAACCTTTAGCCACATTGCATGACCAAGTACTCCTTACTTGTCATCAATGACTGGAATATCTATAAGTTCATCTCATGAAATTCCGGATCCATATAGTATCCACTAATGTTCTCTAACACATAGATACACGACTTTTCCTTTTTAAATGGCTTTATTGGAACATTTCCATTTATCAACAAACATTCACTTTTATATATCCCATACATATTTTGCGATTAATTTTCTGTCCTTTTCAAAAGTTTGCATCAGTGTAACTCTTTACAGTGAATCCTTCCTTATTTCCATAGAAATAGTACTTCTCAAGTACTTATCAAGTTCTTATGTTATTCCAGTAACCCTTACTGGAACTAGACAGACATCCACTCATCATGTCCCACATACGAGTTATCTGAATGAGCACATCATATTGTCATGTCCTACATACAAGATGATGAATGCATTTAATTCTTGCTATGTCCATACATGCAAGATAATGGGATGATTACATACATGATAGATCCATATCTATTCTTAGTGTTCCCATTCTTCATAAGAATTGGACACTTGGCCTTGGGATACTAACTCCATGTAACATGGACAAGTTTTCTCCCACTGAATCTGTGTACACTAAACCCTTCAGTATAGATTGCCAATGTGTGCTTTCTCTTTTTAGGTCAAGAGGTTTTCGAGAACTATCTCTATAGATCTCTATTCCTCTTACATAGGAAACATCTCTATCTTCCTTAAAGATAATTTCCACTTTGGATTTCCATTCTAGATCATTTCCATCAACATGTGGAATGTGAATATGCTCCCACTAAATCACAGATCCCTTCTTTATCTTTATCATATCAGTCAAACCCTTTGACTATATTATCAAAGTAAAGATCCCAATTTTGAGCTGCTTGTACTCAATCAATCACATTGATTAGTCCATTGTAACTTATAAACTTCATTTGCATTAATGGATTCATAAACCTTATAGGTTGTGTCATGTACACATCCTTGTCTTATTCCTCACAAGAATTCAATTTTAGTATATGTATGCCAAATCTCTTAGTCATTAAGTTGCAATCAACAAGCATCATCCTTCTCAAAATGTCATCCATGTGTCTTAATGCTTACGACTTATTTGCACTTATGGATTTCATCCCAATGGGTGCTACCATCAAGGTCATACCTTATGGTTCACATGGAAGTCATTTAGGATGTAATGGTCATAAACCATAACTCAAAATCCGGTTCATCATATTCATATAGATAGTTGACTCATCACATGACCAACTCATCACATAGATAATCGAGGTGTATCTGCCAAGGATATAAGAACTCACAACTCCTTGTGATTCTTAATGTCCTTTATTAGTATGGGGTATTCTTTATTTAAGAAGAACTTAGTTATTTGATAATCATCCTCTAACTCCTTAGAGTATGATTCCTTCTTGATTTACACATCAGCATGCCTTAATCACAAGCTCACTATGATACACTATCATAATCACTCATAAGGATCTCAAACATTTGGTTCAAGTATTTCATTAATTGATCTCATCAAGAATTAACACTTTACCAAATTTGTACTTCATCTATGATTTCATGAACACTTCAAGATATTCATATTGGTATTTCTCTAAACACTGTTTGAAGTATTAGCATTTGCTCCAACAAGTATGTAACTACATCACATGTATTATACCTAATAGGATAATCATTCTCCAATGACCACTAGTGAAGATTGATTAATCATGTCTAAGATATTCATGTCTCTTACTAGTTCTCTAACCAAAAGAGTCTAGATTTATCCATCACATGGATACTAGAGATGAATTTCTCATGATAATGCTAATTCGTTGTTTGATTTATCAGTAACTTTTAGGTATCATTTTGTCTTATGCATACCAAGTATCATAAGATAAACAAGGCATTGCCACAAAGATCATATCTATGTAACATCAACTATATTGATAGCCATCTTGTCTCAACAAGATGCAATAATAAAGTGTTTCTATTGGAAAATTGAAACAACAGTTCTCAACTCTATTTTGTTCCCTTTAGGCTGAAATAAATTGAAACGTACTCCTATCTATGGCAGCAACACTTGCCATAATGATGGGTACTCCTCTCTTGGTCCTTTCATAAAGGCCATCACTTCTTTGTAGATCTTACATATCATATATGTCAGATCTTCATCTTGGTATCATATACCTCAGAAGCGATTCATTTCATGATACCTTAGGTGGAGATCTCCATCCCCTCCTTCATCTTCTTTTGTTCTTCCAGATATAGAGGGAAATTCCCTCATACACCCTTTCCCTATGTGCCTTGAGGCTGAAGACGACTTGGGCTGTTGGCTAGCATCAGAACATTTCTTTGCTTTTCCCTTGTCCTTGCCTTTAAGACTTACCCCTCATCTATCAAAGATTAGGGTTTGTCTTTCTTCATCTTTGCCTCTACTGTCCTCAACATGTCCAACAACTTTGTCAACGCTTGTCAAAGTTGTTCATGTCACAGTTCATCATGAAGTGTATGATTCTCGCAACATTTGCAGTATCATACCAATAGCCAACACTTGGCTCAGAGGGAATCCTTCTTAGTCAAGTTTTTCTACATACCCAATCACATTGAGTGTGTGAATACCTTATTGGATCTCCTTCTATCATGACACATAACGACAGTGTCTTGGAGACATCATATGTCTCATGTTGTCTCTGCAACTCATAGTTCAGAGAACACAACATCAAGCACTCCATGTTAATGGCATCCTCGGTATGCTTCCATAAGCATACTTTCAGCCATTGGTGTGATGGGATTGAGTTCATCTGGTTCTAGTATAATTAGGACTCAGAGCTTTCACTCTTTGATTGAGAACACTTCTCAACGTCCTAACCAGTTGTGGAAATTATTCCCATTTAATTTGTTGGTCTCAAGGACCGATCACAAATAAAGTGATTATTGTTGATTAGCCATTTATTGTATAAAAGGAAATATATGCAATTTAGTCCAAAACTCAATTTTGACTTATTTGATTGATTTGAAAAGTTAACGATATAATTAGGCCTTTAATTAATTATCGCTCCCACTACTTTAGTTCAAATTGATAGCCCTCACCATCAATTCAGAAGATTGGAGTGTACAATCTTCTAGCGGGCAAGATCCTGAAATCCTCCAAGTCATGGACCAGCTAGGGCTGTCACCCACAACTTAGATCTTCCAGGTAGGCAACTTTTGCTAATTGCATCATATGCAACTCTTGAAAGATGTCATGCGCAACTCCTTGCCATGATCGCCTCCATGCCTCAAGGTGCTAGATCCTATCTAGGTCACCTTGTTAAGTCCGACCCAAAGCCAACATGATGAATATGCACCCTGCTAGGGCAGACCCACATATCCATCCTTCACGCTTCCACAAGATAGACGGTGCACCATGCTAGGGCATTCCCACACTTGGCCGATCAAGCTTTTCACATGTGTCGCATTTGGAAGGCATCTAAAACTTTAATATTTAATGAGGGATTTGGTTTTTATAGGTGCATATACATATCCAATCACCACAATACATAGTATGTATCATATACATGCTACATCCCACAGAAAACATGTGAAATGATAAAAGTGATGATTATGGCCATCCTAATGTGATTCCTCGAACCAAGAGGAATCACGATCATCTAGGTCTACATCACATGCAACCTGTACAAGATGAACTCTGTGCTTTTCCGTTCTGGGTTTGATCAACTCATCTCCATGATTGATCAGCTTGCCATCAGGCCGGTCGGTTGGGTGCCACTAGCCGATCGATTGGCTCCTCCAACCGATCAATTCACCTGGTCGTCGTGCATCTCCTCATGGTGGCCACCCACTCGTCTTGCTCCTCAAACCGGTCCTATGGAACGCCAACCGATCGGTTCACGCCTTGAACCGATCATCTCAGTTGTCGTCAGGTTGTCCGCCGTTCTTTGACATAACAGGAAATACAATCTATCCTTATTTACATTTGAATTTAGAAACCCTGAGTTAAATTCGGGGGGAGCAAAGGTAGGAAAGAAATCTCGAGTTATCTTGAGTTACATCTTGAAAAGGAGGTAGGGAATCAGTGCGCAGACTGAGATGTAAGCAACTACATTCAACCATACACAGACATAGGGTTTATTGGCCATAACCACACTATATATCCACCATAATACTTGTTTAAGGGCGACACATATCGAGTGCATTCATATTACATATCATATATGTAATTGGGATTTGTGGATTTAGGATTAAACATGCATAAAGCTAATTTAATTCGCATAGTATGCAAAAAATAAAGATGACAAACCAAAATCGATCATATCGATAATCCAAAAGTATAGAGCAGTTGACGTGGCTCTGATACCACTGTTGGGTTTTAGGGGAGACAGAGAAGGCAGCGGAAACAAAACTTTTCTTCTCCCTGAATCCAATATAAAGGAATCGCGTCAACGTCTATACAATAGGAAGGATGGTTTGTAGAGGTGTACCTTATCCCGAGGCTTGCTCGGCGACATTACCTCGCGGCTTGCAAGGTCTTCACCCCCGGTCTTAGACGTGTCTGTGCAGCTCCTGGTCTCACCGGAACTGTCGGGATTGATAGTTGTCCTCCAAGCGACAGAAGTCTCCCGCCTCTGAAGTAGTCCACAAGGACCACCTGGAACTCCGATCGCCTTGTCGCACAAGGCACCAGAAGGAGTTGTACCCTCCTGTCGATGTACTAGTCACTGACACACTCTCCTGCCACCAATCACTTTTTTACAGTTGCCTTTCCCTTGTTGTGCCTCCCTTGTTAGGTAGCACTTGCTCGGGCTCTCTTGGTTACCACAACCAGAGAGAACGACAACTTTGCAGAGCAATTGGTGTTCTGAGTTATTGTTCTTGAGAAGCCCCCAATACCCCTATATATAGGAGGGTCATAGGACAGGGTTCTCTACCCCGGGCAATGTGGGACTGAAGCAGGAGTAGAAGGGTTCGAGATTTTCCACAAAAACAACCAATTGTGCAACCTGAACCAATCGTTTCAAGCATGAAACGGTCAGTTGGGGACCTGAGCCGATCGGTTCAGGCCTGAACTGATCAGTTGGGATGCCTGAAACGGTCAGTTCACTTCTGAACCGGTCGGTTCACTACCCTGGTCAGTTCCCGATTGACTTTTCCTCTTTTTTTTTGAATTTATCTAAATATCAATCCTTGTTCCAATCAAATTTGACAAGTGAAATGAAAAGAAATTTCTCACCAACCTAACTTTCCCAACTCGCTCGTTTGGACCAGTTGAGTCGATCAGTTCAACCCTTGAACCGGTCATTTCACCATGTTTTGAGACAATCGACTCACCAACTGAGCCGATCGGTTCACCGAGCTGAGCCGATCGGTTCATCATATGAGTCGATAGGTTGGGAGTGTTGACTATGCCAAATCAGTCAATAGCAGTTTCAATCAATCTGATACCCTAATCAATCGGTCCAACACCTTGAACACTATAATACTGAGATATCAATTGATTGAGTGTTTAATTGAAATACTAAATTCCTTTAGTAATCAATCTAAACATCGTTTGTGGATAAACTCGTCTTCCACGTTAAATCCTATGTGTGTGACCCTACAGTCCCATTTCACGTTGGCAGTGAAAGTCCATAACACTTATGACATCACAAGCAAAGAGCGGTGCCTAGTCGCACATCAGTGCTACCCAAGTGAAAAGGAAAGTTGCAGAACAACTTTCAATCCTACAATCCGTGAATGGTGTTATAGTGAATGTATAATTCCTTTGTAACTGATATCCTGAATGAACTCAAGGCATGGAATAGCCATCCTGTCAACATTCATTCACTTTCTTGATCTCAGAGTAGATTGGAGGAGATATATATGACATCAATATCACATACTAATTCACACATGTGTGTGCACACCTATCTCAATCCTACTCATCAAGTGTCCATGGATATCAAAATCCCTCAGGAGGGACAAATCCCATATCTATCACTCACCCCTCAAAAGCCCCATGTGTCAAAGCCACCCAATCATCACCTTTATAACAACCCATGTTTCAGGACTGCATTTGATGATTTCAAAGTGTACCCAACGACATGTGGTGAGTGTATTGATTTCAGGTCAAAGAATCACACTCACCACAATCACTGTGAGAACTGACTGTGACTACCATGTATTAGTTCCATGTGTCATACTCACAGTGGGTCTGTCTAGTAAACTTGTTCTCTAACAAGCACCTATGTGTTTGGTTTGATATCTCCATATCATGACTAATGAGATTCTGTCATCAACCAACACCACAATCTAGTCTTGTGTGTTATTGCTGTATATCTACCTTCCACAATGACATCTGACTAGGGACATAATAAGAATGTACAAACTCTTAGCATCTGTATGATCTCATCGTTCAGGTCCTGAACCTGAAAGCATACGTCATTGAGTATTGTCATTCTCTAGACATTCAATCTGTTCTATCATTATCTCATATGACTGAACCAGAAAGAATTGGAAGCTTGCCTTTGATGTTTATCAAATCAATCTTATCGTATCCTACCAATCATCCCATGATTGGCTCTCAGAGCATACATACCAACAGAATCCCACTTGCACTACGAGCCAATCACCCTTGAATCATATTCTTAGTGATTTTCAAACATGCTCCACATGTTACTATGCTCTAGAGCTAACATAATGAGTTATGGCAACACCTTCCCAAAGTTAGTATTTAACTACATGTCACTCATCTCTTCGTTGTACGTCACACGGATGAGATGGAGTTGCCGTAATATGCGATCTAGTATTCCTATGCTAACCCTTAGCCACATTGCATGACCAAGTACTCCTTACTTGTCATCAATGATTGGAATATCTATAAGTTCATCTCATGAACTTCTAGATCCATATAGTATCCACTAATGTTCTCCAACACACGGATACACGACTTTTCCTTTTTAAACAGCTTTATTGGAACGTTTCCATTAATCAACAAACATTCACTTTTATATATCACATACATATTTAGCGATTAATTTTCTATCCCTTTTGGAAGTTCGCATCAGTGTAACTCTTTACAGTGAATCCTTCCTTATTTCCATAGAACTGGTACTTCTCAAGTACTTATCAAGTTCTTATGTTATTCCAGTAACCCTTACCGAAACTAGACAGACATCCACTTGTCATGTCCCACATACAAGTTATCAGAATGAGCATCATATTGTCATTTCCTACATACAAGATGATGAATGGATTTTATTCTTGCTATGTCCATACATGCAAGATAATGGGATGATTACATAAATGGTAGATCCATATCTATTCTTAGTGTTCCCATTCTTCATAAGAATTGGACACTTGGCCTTGGGATACTAACTCCATGTAACATGGACAAGTTTTCTCCCACTGAATCTATGCACATTGAACCCTTCAGTATAGATTGCCAATGTATGCTTTCTCTTTTTTGGTCAAGAGGTTTTTGAGAACTATCCCTATAGATCTCTATTCCTATTACATAGGAAACATATCTATCTTCCTTAAAGATAATTTCCACCTTGGATTTCCATTCTAGAACATTTCCAACAACATGTGGAATGTGAATACTCCCCCACTAAATCACAGATCCCTTCTTTATCTTTGTCATATCAGTCAAACCCTTTGACTATATTATCAAAGTAAAGATCCCAGTTCTGAGCTGCTTGTACTCAATCAATCACATTGATTAGTCCATTGTAACTTATAGACTTCATTTGCATTAATGGATTCATAAACCTTATAGGTTGTGTCATGTACACATCCTTGTCTTATTCCTCACATGAATGCGGTTTTAGTATCATTATGCCAAATATCTTAGTCATTAAGTTGCAATCAACAAGCATCATCCTTCTCAAAATGTCATCGATGTGTCTTAACGCTTAAGACTTATTTGTAGTTATGGATTTCATCCCAATGGGTGCTACCATCAAGGTCATACCTTATGGTTCACATGGAAGTCATTTAGGATGTAATGGTCATAAACCATAACTCAAAATCCGGTTCCTCATATTCATCTAGATAGTTGACTCATCACAAGACCAACTCATCACATAGATAATCGAGGTGTATCTGTCAAGGATATAAGAACTCACAACTCCTTGTGATTCTTAATGTCCTTTATTATTGTGGGGTATTCTTTATTTAAGAAGAACTTAGTTATTTGATAATCATCCTCTAACTCCTTAGAGTATGACTCCTTGATTTAGACATCAACATGACTTAATCACGAGGTCACTATGATACACTATCATAATCACTCATAAGGATCTCAAACATTTGGTTCAAGTATTTCATTAATTGATCTCATCAAGAATTAACACTTTACCAAATTCATACTTCATCTATGATTTCTTGAACACTTCAAGATATTCATATTGGTATTTCTCTAAACACCGTTTGAAGTATTAACATTTGCTCCAACAGGTATGTAAATACATCACATGTATTATACCTAATAGGATAATCATTCTCCCACTACCACTAGTTAAGATTAATTAATCATGTCTAAGAGATTTGTGTCTCTTACTGGTTCTCTAACCAAAAGAGTCTAGATTTATCCATCTCATGGATACTAGAGATGAATTTCTCATGATAATGCTAATTCGTTGTTTGAGTTATCAATAACTTTTAGGTATAATTTTGTCGTATGCATACCAAGTATCATAAGATAAACAAGGCATTGCCAAAAAGATCATATCTTTGAAACATCAACTATATTGATAGCCATCTTGTCTCAACAAGATGCAACAATAAAGTGTTTCTATTGGAAAATTGAAATAGCAGTTCTCAACTCTATTTTGTGCCCTTTAGGCTGAAATAAACTGAAAGGTACTCCTATCTATGGCAACAACACTTTATCCAATGATGGGTACTCCTTTCTTGGTCCTTTCGTAAAGGCCATCACTTCTTTGTAGATCTTACATATCATATATGTCAGATCTTCATCTTGGTATCATATACCTTGGAAGCAATTCATTTCATGATACCTAGGTGGAGATCTCCATCCCCTCCTTCATCTTCTTTTGTTCTTCCAGATATAGAGGGAAATTCCCTCATACACCCTTTCCCTATGTGCCTTCAGGCTGAAGACGACTTTGGATGCTGGCTAGCATCAGAACATTTCTTTGCTTTGCCCTTGTCCTTGCCTTTAAGACTTACCCCTCATCTATCAAAGATTAGGGTTTGTCTTTCTTCATCTTTGCCTCTACTATCCTCAACATGTCCAACAACTTTGTCAACGCTTGTCAAAGTTGTTCATGTCATAGTTCATCATGAACTGTATGATTCTCGCAACATTTGCAGTATCATACCAATAGAATACTCTTAGCTCAGAGGGAATCCTTCTTAATTAGGTTTTTCTACATACCCAATCACATTGAGTGTGTGAATACCTTACTGGATCTCCTTCTGTCATGACACACTACGACAGTGTCTTGGAGACATCATGTCTCATGTTGTCTCTGCAACTCATAGTTTAGTGAACACAACATCAAGCACTCCACATCAATGGCATCCTTGGTATGCTTCCATAAGCATACTTTCATCCATTGGTGTGATGGGATTGAGTTCATCTGGTTCTGGTATAGCTAGGACTCAGAGCTTTTGCTCTTTGATCGATAACACTTCTCAACATCCTAACCAGTCATGGAAATTATTCCCATTTAATTTGTTTGTCTCAAGGATCGATTACCAATAAAGTGATTATTGTTGATTAGCCATATATTGTATAAAAGGAAATATATGCAATTTAGTCCAAAACTCAATTTTGACTTATTTGATTGATTTGAAAAGTTAACGATATAATTAAGCCTTTAATTAATTATCGCTCCCACTATTTTAGTTCAAATTGATAGCCATCGCCATCAATTCGGAAGATTCCATCATACAATCTTCTAGTGGGAAAGATCCTGAAATCCTCTAAGTCATGGACCAGCTAGTGTTGTCACCCACAACTTAGATTTTCCAGGTAGTCAACTTTTGCCAATTGCATCATATGCAACTCTTGAAAGATGTCATGTGCAACTCCTTGCCATGATCACCTCCATGCCTCAAGGTGCTAGACCCTATCTAGGTCAACTTGTTAAGTCTGACCCAAAGCCAACACGATGAATATGCACCCTGCTAGGGAAGACCCACATATCCATCCTTCACGCTTCCACGAGATAGAGGGTGCACCACGCTAGGGCGTTCCCACACTTGGCCGGTCAAGCTTTTCACGTGTGTTGCATTTGGAAGGCATCTAAAACTTTAATATTTAATGAGTGATTTGGTTTTTATAGGTACATATGCATATCCAATAACCACAATACATAGTATGTATCATATACATGCTATATCCCACAGAAAACATGTAAAATGATAAAAGAAATGATTATGGCCATCCTAATGTGATTCCTCGAGCCAAGAGGAATCACGGTCATCTAGGTCTACATCACATGCAACCTGTATAAGATGAACTCTATTCTTTTCTATTCTGGGTTTGATCAACTCATCTCCATGATTGATCGGCTCGCCTTCAGGCCGGTCAGTTGGGTGCCACCAGTCGATTGATTGGCTCCTCCAATCGATCGGTTTGCCTGGTCATCGTGCATCTCCTCATGGTGGCCACCCGCTCGTCTCGCTCCTTGAACTGGTCGTCTGGAATGCCAGTCGATCGGTTCACGCCTTGAACCGATCGTATCAGTTGTCGTCAAGTTGTCCGTTGTTCTTTGACATACCAGGAAATAAAATCTATCCTTTTTTACATTTGAATTGAGAAACCCCGAGTTACATTTGGGGGGAGAAAAGGTAGGAAAGAAATCTCGATTTATCTCGAGTTACATCAAGAAAAGGAGGTAGGGAATCGGTGTGCAGATCGAGATGCATGCAACCACATTCAACCATACACAAACATAGGGTTTATTGGCCATAACCACACTATACATCCACCAAAAAACTTGTTTAAGGGTGACGCATATTGAGTGCATTCATATTACATATCATATATATAAATTGGGATTTGTGGATTTAGGATTGGAATGCATAAAGCCAATTTTATTTGCATCGTATGCAATCACTACTACAGAAATGGCTTATAAAGTCACTTTTCAAGGTGTAGGTTGTATACATAAACGGACACCTAAACTCTATAGTGTCGGTTTATAACATAAACCGACATACAATCTGTGAAGGTTGACCAGACACATGTACTGCTTTTATTAAGTGTCGGTTAATTAATAAAAAACCGACACCTAAAATCAACCGCCAAAACCAAAATTCCAGCAAAAAAATTACCTCCAAAATTTGACATATGTCGTCGGTTCATAAATAAATAACCGACGACTAAAGGGTATTCACGAGACAGGAATAGGTGTCGGTTGACCTTTAGTTAAAAACCGACGACTATAATATAGTATAGGTGCCGGTTTTTGGAATAGAACTGACACAGTTGGTTTATTTGTCGGTTTATTAGAATAACCGACGCTTATTGTCAACTTAATAGCTCACCAGCACGAGCTTCTCTTCCCCTTTCCCAGTTTCATTCCCGATTTTAGTTAGGTCTGATGATTTCTTGCTCGCCCCCGCTGGTCGTTGCTCCTCCGCCACCGCTCCGTGCTCCTGCTCCTGCCCTCGCCGCTTCTCCGTGCTCACCGGCGACCGTGCTCCTGCTCCTGATCCTGCCCTCTGTGCTCACCGACAGCCGTCCGTGCTCCTGCTCCGTGCCCTCACCGCTGCTCCGTGCCCTCGCCGCCGCTGCTCCGTGTCCTCACCGACGCTTCTCCTCTCTTTATCGCCGCCTCCGCCGGTGGTTGCTGTGCTCCGGCCGCTGCTCTCCTCTGCCTTCAAGGTATGCCAGCCCGCCCTGCCTTCTTCCTTCTTCCTCTGCTCTGGCGGCTGCTTGGGCGTGCCTTGGCACCGCCCAAGCAGCTGCTGGGCGTTTTTTTTTTTTTTTTTTTTAAAGTTATTTACTTATTTGTGTTTAGGGTTTAGGTACTATTTTGTGCTTCTACTGTGTTGAATCCTCTATTGTCTATACAATACATGTAATTTTGATCAAGTGATGATATGTAAATGTAGAAATAAGTTAGTAAGGTATCAGTGATAAGTCTACTGTAATGTGATGCAAAACAGTTATTGTATCATGCATATCTTAATACTTTTTTGTTTTATAGTTGTATAGGGTGTTTTATGTGTGACAAGTCTATTGTTTTATATATAGTTGTGCATACCTGCGAGTTATCAGGAACACCTAAATGAATGTCTAACACCTAAATGAATATCTAGTTGTGTATTTTCCTAGTATCGTGAAAGATTCTCAATCGTGTGTATCACATGGGATTCTTATCTCAACACAATGGACTGCAATATATGCATCTAATGCCTTAAATGGAAGACTCGAATGTTATAAAATCCCATCAAAGTAGGTAGAAACAACTTATATATATTCAGATCTTAATAATTCCATGAAGTGCACATTATCTTACTCAGGAAAAGTATGTGTATAATGTAGGATTAGTTCCATATAATGGTTCTATTTTAGTAAGCACCTAGAAACCCATCCAAGATTTACTCATTATGAGTAAATCTTAGATAGTCCCCGGTTTGGGACTGTTCTTGAACACCTAATCTCACTTAGAATGTAAGTGTATAATGTGTATTGGGTTTTCGAGAAAATTTCGGTAGCATATCCTCATTTGTTCTCTAAGTACATATGTAGACTTCTTTTCAAGCTATCATGTCTACCACAATAAAGTTGGTTATGACAAGCAATGAAAGGTTAACTGATGTTATACAACTTTTTCTGAAAATATATAACATCGTTATATGTACTTACACTTTGTTAGTACTAATATTATGCAGTCTCTGTCCACCCATAACAGTCACTATGAACTGGGCCTCTATGTCAATGTTACCGTTCCCTATTGAAGAAAAATTGGACATCATCCTAGATGATCGTTCCTTAAACCAATTAGTCATACCCAAACATTGGCGTTTTCTAAAAGGAAGACACTACATGCCTGGTAAAGTGACCCTAACTTTTGGCAATTATTCACATGTTATCGAGGTTGAGTATGATTTGGCGGGAAATCTTGTATCAAAATCCAGTTGCCGTGATTGGATTGGAGAGATGCATGTGGTCTGTTGCAACAGGCTTTTTCTCCGTCTAGTTGGCCATAATTCCATCAAAGTTTGGATAACCAACAGCAACTGTGAGACCCCCGATCATCTACTGCGGTATGAGCGCACGTCGTCGCATATCAGCTCGGACGAATCTGAATCTGAGGCCCCTGTCAGTTCAGATTCGTCTAAATACAGTGAGGAGCTTCGTGACACAGCTTCATCATCAAAAAGACCACGGTAAGTCCAATTAACAAATATAATTGTCAACAAAAAAAAATGTGTGTTTACACTTTTTGTTTGAAAGCAATCAATACTCATAGCTGCTTTCTATTCTGAACTTCAGGAGAAGATCGCCACAATGATAAGTCCTCGAAGTTACTGATGCGGGACCATGTTGGTGTAGTATTTAGTTGTCTATCTATCTAGACTTGTCTGTATTAATAGTTTTTTTAATTATGCGCATCTTTAGGGGTACACCAACCCCTTTGTTTAGTTACTGTTTAGGGGTACACCCCTGTGTGTGGATGTAAAAAGAGATTAATGAATGGAACTGAAAGTTGCTACATGAATGCTTATAACTAAAGTGTGTGTTCCCATGAATGCTCCCATTTGCATGATTACACTACTATTTTCTCATATTGTATAGTCTATTTTAATATGACATACTTACTCATATGGTATATGTTGGGTAAGTTTACTTTACTTATATCTTTAACTTAAGTATAGTATATATATGCATACATGTGCATTTTTTTATAAAATTGTATAGAAAATCAAAACCCATTCTTGGTGAGAATCCTAATCACCCTTCTTGCTTAATGATGAACTGTAAAGACATCAATAATCACCCTAACTTGAAGAACTAGGATTTTAGGTATAAGAATGACAACACATTATTTGTTGGCCTAGAAACCCGTCCAAGATTTACTCATTAGGAGTAAATCTTGGATAGTCCCCGGTTTGGGACTGTTCTTGAATACCTAATCTCGCTTAGAATGTAAGTGTATAATGTGTATTGGGTTTTCAAGAAAATTTCGGCAACATTTCCCCGTTTGTTCTCTAAGTACATATGTACTTGGAGAACAGCAGGGAAATGCTGACGAAATTTTCTTAAAAACCCAATACACATTATACACTTACTAGTGAGATTAGGTGTTCAAGAATGGATAGGTGGTACACATTTATTATATATAATAATGACATCACATGTATTTGTTAACCCTAGACCCTAATCTTGTCCTAATATATACTTGTTTTATCTTTGATCATAGAATAGATAGATCATGGATGTCCATTCGCAATCGCTGCACCCCAGAGTTTATTTCTGGTCTTGACCAGTTCATTAGATTTGCCGAGGAACATAGGAAACAACCTGGAGATAGGTTCTACTGTCCATGTAGACATTGCGGTAACAACTTGAAAGTCAACACTGGTGACGAAATCAAAACTCATGTCATGTGCAACGGGATTATACAAGGCTATACAGAATGGCACTGGCATGGAGAGATTTCAAACCCGAAACCAGTGGATGTCGATAGCAGTGTTTGTGTGGAAGAAGAAATTGCCTATAATGACGTAGATGTGAATGAACCAGTTCCAGTAGACATCGTTGATGCGATGCAGGATAGTTGTGGGGTAGAGCACACCGATCCACCTCCCATTTTTAGAAACATTGTGCATGATGCTGAGATGCCGTTATACACAGGTTGTACTAAGTTTACGAAGCTTAACGCTGTGTTGAGATTGTATAAGTTGAAAGCTAACAATAGATGGAGCGACAAAAGCTTCACGTCATTGCTGTCTTTGTTGAAAGAAATGCTTCCTGAAGGAAACGAGCTGCCAATCTCAACATACCAGGTAAAGAAATTATTGTGCCCAATGGGAATGGATGCCAAGAAGATACACGCATGCCCGAATGATTGTGTATTATTTCAAAAGGACTATGTGGATTTGAAACATTATCCAAAATGTGGTGCGTCACGATATAAATTGACGACTTCGGGGGAGTCCAAAACTGGTTATCTTGCCAAGGTGATGTGGTATCTACCTATAATATCACAGTTTCAATGTTTGTTTGCCAATCCGATAGATGCGAAGAATTTGAGGTGGCATGCAGATGTTAAAAAAAATAATGATGGGATCCTACGACATGCATCTGATTCCCCACAATGGAAGAAGATTGATGTATTGTACCCTGAATTTGGTGAAGAAGTCAGGAATCTAAGACTTGGGCTTTGTACAGACGGGATGAATCCGTATGGGACATTGAGCAACCAACATAGCACTTGGCCAGTCATGCTTGTTATATACAATCTTCCTCCCTGGCTGTGTATGAAAAATAAGTACGTAATGCTGTCGTTATTGATATCGGGCCCTAAAAAACCTGGAAATGACATCGATGTTTATCTTGAACCTCTGATTGATGACTTAAAGAAATTCTGGGGTGAAGGTGTGATGACCTATGATGCTTCATGAAGAGAGACATTTCGTTTGCATGCTATGTTGTTTTGCACTATTAATGACTTTCCAGCATATGGGAATTTGTCTGGATATAGTGTCAAAGGAGCTAAAGTGTGTCCTATATGTGAAGAGAACACTGATTCAACAAGACTAAAACATGGCGGTAAGAATGTATATCTCGGTCATCAAAGGTTTCTTCCAAAATTCCATCCGTATCGTAGGAAGCGCAAAGCATTCAATGGATTGAATGAGGAACGCAGTGCACCTAAACCTATACCAGGGGAGGTTGTTTATGAAAGAGTAAAAGACTTTGTCAATGAATTTGGTAAGAGATCACAATGTACTACACGGAGTGACAATTCTTCTTTCAAGAAGAAGTCAATATTTTGGGATCTTCCTTATTGGAGTTCTTTGACAGTCAGACATTGTATCGATGTAATGCACGTTGAGAAAAATGTCTGTGATAGCATCATTGGTACTCTGTTAAATATACCAGGTAAGACTAAAGATGGGATAAAATCCAGACTGGACCTACGTGAAATGGGAATAAGTTCAGAATTAACAGAATTACGTGAAATGGGTAATAAAAGAACATACTTACCTCCCGCTTGTTACACGTTGTCTAGAAAGGAGAAGAAAGCTTTTTGTGAATGCTTGGTAAATGTTAAGGTGCCACATGGTTACTCATCCAACATCCGTAGATTGGTATCAATGAAAGATCTGAAGTTGATAGGTCTTAAATCTCATGATTGTCACACTCTAATGCAACAAATATTACCCGTGGCAATTTGATCTATATTGCCGAAGCATGTAAGGTTTGCAATCACCAGACTTTGTTTCTTTTTCAACATTCTCTGCAACAAAGTTATTGACCCTGAGACTCTCGATAATTTGCAAAGAGAAGTGGTTGTTACCCTATGTCAGCTTGAGATGTATTTCCCTCCTTCATTCTTTGATATCATGGTACATCTTGTTGTCCACTTGACTAGGGAAGTGAAAATCTTGGGACCGGTTTTCTTGCATTGGATGTATCCCTTTGAACGATACATGATCATTTTTAAAGGTGATGTTCGAAACCGTTATCAGCCTGAAGGGAGTATTATTGAAGGTTATGTGGCGAGAGAGGTTATGGATTTCTACAATGACTTTCTCAGTGGTAATGAAACTCTTGATAATGACAAGAATATTGACGAGCTATTTGGCAAAGGAATTTTGGGATCACGTGTGAAAGTAATCATCCGTGAGCAGTTGGAATAAGGTCATTTGTATATTTTACACAACATGGACGAAGTGAACGTTTATATCGAGGAACATACCAATTTCATCAAAAGACAATATCCTCAAGCCAATACAATGTGGCTTGCTAGAGAGCATAACAAGACTTTTATTAAGTGGTTTGAAGATAAAGTCTTACATCAACTATCTCAAACACCATATGATATTACTAAAACTATCAAATGCCTCGCCTTTAAACCAAAGTTGACTGTTATGTCTTATGAAGGGTATGACATTAATGGATTCACATATTACACAAAGCACCAAGATGATAAGAGTGTCGTCCAAAACAGTGGGGTCACCCTTCAAGCATCGACTATGTTTTTTGCAAGTACAAAGGATAAGAGTCCACATGAAGCTAAAATGTCATATTACGGTGTCATTGAAGAGATATGGGAATTTGACTACATAGATTTTAGAATTCCGCTCTTCAAATGTAATTGGGTTGATAACACCAAAGGAGTTATAGTGGATGAATTGGGTTTCACTTTAGTGAACTTTGAAAAGATTGGCGAGAAGGATGAACCATTCATATTGGCATCACAGGCGAAACAAGTATTTTATATCGATGATCCTGCAAATGATAAATGGTCAGTTGTTCTTCATGGTAAAAGACGGTTCATTGAAGATCCTATAGATGAATAAGAGTACTATGATAAATATGATGACTCCAATCCATTCTCAGTTGGGTTCCCAACTCCACAAAATATTGAAGCTAATGATGACTTATATGTGCGCGGAGATCATAATGAAGGATTGTTAATTGATAAAAGATCACAATTTTAGAGGCATGCATGTTTATATTTTTTTATTGAAGCTAAATGTTTACTTTTTTAATATCAATATCATTTTCTGATTTGATGTTTCATTATCTTCTAGTTAATACAAATGCTAAACATTGTGGGAGGGTGCTAAAGAACTATATGACCAATATCACCCGAGATTACATACGCGATGCTGAGAATAGGTTCTTGATTGATTCCAATTCTAGACATTGATCAGTATTTCACTAACTCTACACTAATAATTTTTGTTTGTATTCTCTTTGAAAAATAAATATAGGAAGAAGAAAGCCACACAACAATGGAACTACTTGGACCCCAAAGACTGGGAGGAGTTTGTTACCCAAAGAAAAACAGATGAATTCAAGGTATTAAGCGCCACTCCCAATTTAATTAATATACATTTTTATGTATTCACCTATTCAAGATTAACCTTTATTGTTACTAACCAAATCAATGTGCTAACTAACTAGGCTATCAGCGATACTCAATGACAACTACATGTTACGACCACATAATGGGTCCAAGAGGATATGCAGGCGTTCGCCAAAGGTTATATACATATATAGGCAGCAAGCCATGAAACAACAAAAGAAGATCCAATGAAGAGAAGCAGGATACATATACAATACATAAAGTGCAACACACACAAGTGCTTCAGATTCATATAACAACATGACAGACTAACACATATATAGTGCATAACAACAACAACTCCGAATTTACATACAACACTAGCTTAGTACATATATAGTGGGACTAAGGTGACGATCCCACCTGCTAAAACAGGTTACCGACAACTACATGTTACGACTGGGAGGTCGTGATTCAGCAACCGTATGCATTAGCAGGTGGATCTGTTTGTCCTCCTGCTAATGAATACGGTTGCTGAATCATGACCTCCCAGTCGTAACATGTAGTTGTCGGTAACCTGTTTTACCAGGTGGGATCGTCACCTTAGTCCCACTATATATGTACTAAGCTAGTGTTGTATGTAAATTCGACGCTGTTATTGTTATGTACTATATATGTGTTAGTCTGTCATGTTGTATGGACATCGATTGTATTGCTAAGGTATTATATAGTCTCATTAGATAATATGAAATATATCAATCTTATTTATAGCTCATTAATTATATATATGCATCATTCTCTTTATAGGTGTTTAAAGCTGACCCCACTACAGGAACGGACTTACCAGATGTACATGCTCCCTATACGATGGGAGAATTAAATGAAGTAAGAGAAGAATGAGAAACAACCATACAAATAGTGGGGGTTTTAAAATATAATTGGGATGTTGATAGCGAATAATGACTAAAGAATGATATTTTGTAAATGAATTTCTGAATTATAATATATGTGTGAATGTTTCTACATGTCTAGATGTTTCTACATGTGTATGAGTGAAAATGAATGAAAGTGTTGGTTGCTATATGAATATTTCTACATGTGTGAATGTGAATGAATGGAACTACAGATTGCTAGCTACATGAATGTTTCTAAATGTGTGAAAATAAAATGGAACTGCAGGTTGTATTGCTAAATGCATGTGTGAATATTTTTGTTGTTAAATTTGTAGGTTTGTGGTCTATTGTTGGCTGATATCAATGGATGTCGTAAAACCTGCAGTTAACTGCAGGTTTCTCATCCTGCGACCAGCCACAGCAGGTCTGCAGACTGACAGAAAAAAAACAATAGGCGTCGATTATTTGTATAACACCGACACACAAAGTTATAGTGTCGGTTTTATATAAATAACCGATGCCTGTTTCCTGTGGCGCGAAGGTATATGGCGTCAGTTTATTATCTAATAACCGACGCTGATAGTGGCCAAGATGGCGCCCTTTCTATGGCGTGAAGGTATATGGCGTCGGTTTATTATCTAATAACCGACGCTGATAGTGGGCAAGATGGCGCCCTTTCTGTGGCACGAAGGAATATGGTGTCGATTTCTTATCTAATAACCGATGCCTATACATTCGCGCCAAAGGAAACAGGCGTGATTTTGGTGGCGCGCGAAGAGTTTGGGCGTCGGTTTTAGAACCGAAGCGTAATGGGTGAGCCTTTAGTGTCGCCCACATAGGTGTCGCTTAGAAACCGACACTAAAGGCCTTAAATAACCGACACTAAAGGTAGGTTCTGTAGTAGTGAATAAATAAAGGCGACAAACCAAAATCGATCATATTGATAATCCTAAAGTATAGAGCAGTTGACATGGCTCTGATACCACTGTTGGGTTTTAGGAGAGACAGAGAAGGCAGCGGAAAAAAAAATTTTCTTCTCCCTGAACCCAATATAAAGGAATCGCGTCAACGTATATACAGTATGAAGGATGGTTTGTAGAGGCGTACCTTGTCCCGAGGCATGCTCGGTGACATTACCTCGCGGCTTGCACAGTCTTCATCTCTGGTCTTGGACGGTGTCTGTGCAGCTCCTGGTCTCACCGGGACTGTCGGGATTGACAGTTGTCCTCCGAGCGGAAGAAGTCTCCCGCCTCTGAAGTAGTCCACACGGACCACCTGGAACTCCGATATCCTTGTCACACAAGGCACCAGAAGGAGTCGTACCCTCCTGTCAGCGTACTACTCACCGACACACTCTCCTTCCACCAGTCGCTTTTCTATAGTTGTCTTTCCCCTATTGTGCCTCCCTTGTCGGGTAGCACTTGCTCGGGCTCTCTTGGTTACCACAACCAGAGAGAACGACAACTTTGCAAAGTAACTGGTGTTCTGAGTTGTTGTTCTTGAGAAGCCCCCAATATCCCTATATATAGGAGGGTAATGGGATAGAGTTCTCTACCCCGAGCAATGCGAGACTAAAGCAGGAGTAGAAGGGTTAGAGAATTTCCACAAAAACAACCAACTGCGCCACCTGAATCGATCGTTTCAAACATGAAACGGTCGGTTGGGGACTTGAGCCAATCGGTTCAGACCTGAACTGATCGGTTGGGACACCTGAAACTGTCGGTTCACTTCTGAACCGGTCGGTTCACTGCCTTGGTCAGTTCCTGATTGACTTTTCCTCTTTTGTTTCGAATTGATCCAAATATCAAATTTTGTTCCAATCAAATTGGACAAGTGAAACGAAAAGAAATTTCTCACCAACCTGACTTTCCCAACTCGCTCGTTTGGATCAGTTGAGCTGATTGGTTCAACCCTTGAACCGGTCGTTTCACCCTGTCCTGAGCCAATCGACTCACCAACTGAGCCGATCGGTTCATCATATGAGCCGATCGGTTGGGAGTGCAGACTGTGCCAAATCAGTCAATAGCAGTTTCAATCAATCCGATACTATAATTAATCGATCCAACACCTTGAACACTATGATAGTGAGCTATCAATTGATTGAGTGTTTAATTGAACTACTAAACTCCTTTAGTAATCAATCTAAACATCGTTTGTGGATAAACTCCTCTTCCAGGTTAAATCCTATGTGTGTGACCCTGCAGGCCCATTTCACGTTGGTAGTGAAAGTCCATAACACTTATGACTTCACAAGCAAAGAGCGGTGCCTAGTCGCACATGAGTGCTACCCAAGTGAAAAGAAAAGTTGGAGAACAACTTTCAATTTTACAATTCGTGAATGGTGTTACAGTGAATATATAATTCCTTTGTCACTGATATCCTGAATGAACTCAAGGCATGGAACTGTCATCCTGTCAATGTTCATTCACTTTCTTGATCTCAGAGTATATTTATGTATGACATCAATATCACATACTGATTCACACATGCGTGCGCACACCTATCTCAATCCTACTCATAAAGTGGCCATGGATTTCAAACTCCCTCAGGAGGGACAAATTCCATATCTATCACTCACCCCTCAAAAGACCCATGTGTTAAAGCCACCCAATCATCACCTTTATAACAACCCATGTTTCAGGACTGCGTTTGATGATGTCAAAGTGTACCCAATGACATGTGTTGAGTGTAGTGATTTCAGGTCAAAGAATCACACTCACCACCATTACTGTGAGAACTGACTGTGACTACCATGTAATGGTTCCATGTGTCATACTCACGGTGGGTCTGTCTGGTATACTTGTTCTCTAACAAGTACCTATGTGTTTGGTTTGATATCTCCATATCATGACTAATGAGATTCTATCATCAACCAACACCACAATCTAGTCTTGTGTGTCATTGTTGTCTATCTACCTTCCACAATGACATCCGACTAGGACATAATAAGAATGTACAAACTCTTAGCATCCGTATGATCTCACCGTTCAGGTCCTGAACCTGAAAGCATACACGTCATTGAGTACTGTTATTCTCTAGACATTCAATTTGTTCTATCATTATCTCATATGACTGAACCAAAAAGAATTGGAAGATTGCCTTTGAGGTTTATCAAATCAATCTTATTATATCCCACCAATCATCCCATGATTGGTTCTCAGGGCATACACACCAACAATCTTAACCTTTATTTCCATGTTATTTCTTACCTTCTGTCCTTGTTCACTATTGACACACACCTTGTTTCCTTCTCTTGCTGGGTGATCCCAACCACCCAGGTCTATATCAGAGTTTCATAGTCGGATTATGGAGGACCATCCTAAGAATAGGATAAGGAATAAATAACTTTCAACATGGACCTATCTCATGAAGATGTTGTTTGGAGACAAACTTGTTATGATTTACATTTCTCTATACTAGATCCTTATATTGTAATATCCATGTAAACCCTAAATGGGATATGATGATGTACTTTTGAAAAATTGAATTCAGTCATTACTTTCATTCCACTGCTACACTTTGGTTGTTTTTCATACCATTATATAAGATTTTAAAATTTTACAGCTATTCAGCATATCTTTTTGAGTGCTTTTGGAATGGATGTTTTATTCTGCAAATTTTTAGTAAAGGGGTGATTTCACTCTTTTACGACATGATATCAGAGCCCATGGTGGTTAGAATCTGACTATTTCAATTTTGTCTCCCTGATTAGTAACATTGCCTTACATAGTTCCTCTCTAGTTAAGATGTTCATCCTAGAATTGACCTATGTTTTTTGTGAGATGATGAAAGGTTGATTTAGGATCATAAGAGTTTCACATTAGGAACGTGTTTAGTTAACCTTTATGATGAGCCTCTTAGGTAGCTATCAGGGCATAAGTTGAATGCAAAGGTGTCTAGAAAGGATCAGGGTTTGGGGCTGGCAAGATTTTCCTCCGTGCCACCAGCTTGGTTTATGAGGACTCCTAGATCCGCATGATACTTGTCTGGCATGAGCTGATACCGACTATCTAAAATAGCATACCTTTAGGCAATAGTATCCTTAGACATCTATGTTGGATACCCTTAGTAATCTAATATGTTGACCTTGTGACTTGAGGATGTATACCAATTTCCGTTTGTCCCATATGACCACATGTTTGGGTAAACTATCCCTAGAACCTAAACCCTAAGGTTGAAGTGTTAGATCCTATACATGGTTTAGTTAGACTCACCCTTTAACCTCTAGTCAGTTTGCTTTGGTAGGTCAAATCTTTTAAGGAGTGGAGGGATAATAGTAGTACCTTGATAGATCATGGATGTGTTGATTTCGAGGATGAAATCTTTTTTAAGGGGACGAAGTCCTATAACATATCAAAATCTAGCTGCTCTGACTTACCTAACTCCATGACTAAGAGGTTAGTGCACTTGAACCCTTTGAATTGACCAAACAAGTTATAGTTATAACTCAACATGATTGTTTATATACTAATGCACATAAAATGGCCATCTAATGAATAATTCATATGTTTGAACCCTAATATATACTTAGTGCACATAATAAGAGTAACTCACATATTAATACTGATAATGGATATGCATGATGTTGACCATGTCATCAACCAATAAACCCTAATGTTATGATCAGCAAGATAATTGTAACCTAATCTTAGACTTAATACATGCTAATAATATATATGTGAAGAATAATGATCATGTTGACCTAAACCCTAAGTTGTAATCATCTAACTTTAATATATACAGCCTTAATGACATTCATGATACATTAATGACATTAGGTGGCATAATCAGATAATATAATTTGGTACACATAAATGGTATATAATCACCTAATCATAGATCAATCAAGTTATCAATATGTAATGCATTAATCATCTAATCATGACTTGGTATGTGAAACAATTCATTAATAACGAATATGTTCCACCTTGTTCACTAAAAACATATAATGACTCAAATTTGGATAAAAATTAATTGGACTCACACAAATGTGCATAATCAATAATAATAAGTGAATAAATATGAGAAAATTATTAATGATGAAATTAGTGTGAAAAAGAAAGGTAATGTGACAATGTGTAATATAGATGTAAGTAATTCATGTGACATTATTTGGGTTAATGTAGACTTAATAAAAAATTGGAAAAAAATGTCTTATTTCATGCAAAGTAATCTGATATAATTTAATATGGTGATGATATGAGGATAATGGAGTCTAAATCCAAATTATTATGGATGATGGTCAAATATATTAATAGACATCGAGATAATTGATTATAACCCTAATCGTTCTTAATGAGATAAATAAGAAATATATATATAGGGTTTCTTGCATAATAATGAAACATAACTCTTTTGTCAATAAAGTGATATAATAGGTGGCAATTGAAAAAATAATAATGATAATGTGATATTCTAATAAATATAATGCTAATAAGTCAAAAATTTTAATTGTGTTATATCACATAAAATTAAATCTTAATAGTGGAACCTTTAGTGACCCATGAGAATTCTGACCTATGAGGAATTGTCTATGAAGATTCTAAATTCCCAAGTTAAGAATTTGTAGAACAAGGAGTTGTGAGTAGAAGTTTTATGCATTATTTATATACGATATGTTACATACTCATCCTTATCATTTTTCTTGAGATTTTGGAGACAAAATACTTTTTAAGGGGTGGAGTGTTGTAAAAAACTGAAATCTGGGTATATTATCTTATTAACACTCTTCCTATCTTTTATCCTCGATGTTGAATTTGTGGAATTATTAGTGGTTTGGGGTGAATTTGATCACCATTTATGCCAATATATGGGTTTATGCACAAATACCTTAGTAGATGTTTCAATCAGGATCTAATATGCAAATTTACCACTTATGTGAGATAATGGTAAAATGAATTCATTCTAGAACATTCCTTTAGCCTTATGGATCAAGGAAGAGAAAAAAGAATGAATAATAATGATTTAAACATGTTAATGTGATATTGAATTATTTAATATGTGAAATAGTGTTAAGATTGGATAATGGACAAAAATTCATAAAAGGAAGAGTAATTGGTTAAAGATAACTTGAGATTCATTTTTGTTGGGTTTGGTTTGGCTTGAATGACAAGTTTCACAATTTTAGGATAATAATTATTCTATATCTTTTATTTATAAAATAAAACGTCTATTTTCTCCAAAATATGAAATACGTCATTAAATGATTCCAAAAGTGGCAACTAATCTTAGATTCATAATCTATACATTAGAAATAGCATTTTGCAGAATTTTCATCTAAATCAGATAATTCTTAATATACATGTGTAGATTAGGAGAGAGAAAGTATGTAAAAGTCCAAAATATTAAATAATGTATTAAATAATACCAAGATGTAAGGTTTGTTGACCTAGAGGTTATACATTGTCCATATTTTGATAATGACTTAACCATTCCATACATATGTATCTAATATGTGTATTAAAGATTGATTTCAAGTATTAGGTACATGAAAAAGGATCTAAAATCAAAAGCCCTAGATTGGCTCAAGTTCAAGTCAAAAGAGCTACAAGTGTGCAATTTTGAAAATCTATGTAAATGACCTTAGAAAATTTTTATAATCACTTGTAATGATGAACTGAATTATAACTTAGTTGAGAAAATTGATTGGGACACTAAACACCAAGTTTTAATCACTTTAGATGCACTTTAGGAAATTGACCACAGGCAGTCAATTGGTCAAGTTGCAAACTCGACTGATCCTCCTGGATCAAGTTTCTAAAGATAGCATCGGTCGAGTTGTGTTTTCACAGAACTCGACCGATCGAGTACCTGACCAAATCAGCTTTCATTAGTCGGTCAAGTTTCCTCAGGACAAACGTGACCGATGATTTGAATATCAACTTTGTCTTTTACTCCATCAGTCGAGCTATCTTTATTGAAACTCAACCGATTGCACTGTACGGAATTGTAGAAAAAGTAATTGTGACCATTGGTGTGTGTTTTGAGCAAAAATAGAGTCATTTCTTTGAGCAAAAATGGCTATATTTCGTATCTAAGTATCCCACAACTTAAAGGGGCACCCTTGACTATAAATAGGACCTCTTGGAGTTCATTCCAAGGTTGCTCATTCATTACAAGCTTGGTCCTAGCCTAGTTGAGAGTGTTCTAACCCTTTGAGCCCCTTTCTCTCTCTACCTTCAAGTCAAATTTGTGAGTATGAGTGAGATAGGTTCCTTTTTAAGAGAATTGCTCCATGTATTGATGTAAAGCTCTCCTCTACCATCTTCCTACCCTCTTTCCTATCAAATAAATGGTTGAAGATCTTCTTCGAGTGAAGGAGAAGGAGTTGCTTCTCTTCAAGGTTGAATAAGGCAAGGATTTGAAGATCTCCAAGTGAAGGAGATAGTCAAGGCAAGCACTCAAGAAAGATAGGTAATCCCTTGAAGGCTGAAGACTTGAAGAAGGAGTGGGTTAGCCCATGTTGATGGATAAAAACTCAATGATTCAAGTGGGTAAGCTCCTTCTATAGATTGAAGATCTTTGCTTGAGGTACTAAGCCCTTGGATGTGTGGTTGTTGTGTCTTGTAATCTTATGATGGAATATAAGAGTACGAAGATTGCAAATCCTAGAGATTAACCACCTCTAGGTAGTGGAATGACATTGCTCCTAGTTAGTACATGGAACCACTCTAAACCACCTGTCCAAGTGCTTTCTCTTCCTTGTCTCTCATCCTTGCTATGCTTGCTAGCTAAGACATCAAATTTGTTGTTTGTTTAAGTTTCTGCACTTAATATAATTTGGTGGTCCAATCTATTTTGTGAGAATTGTGAAGCTCTATTCACCCCCCCTCTAGAGCCCTTGATCCAACAAGTGGTATCAGAGCAGGTCTTCTCCAAACTACTTCAACAAGTAGGATAAGATGGGCGATTTGTCTCTTAGACCCCTCAACCTAGAAGGGAGCTTTTCTATGAGACCTCCGATCTTTGACGACACCAATATCCTATATTGGAAGAGAAGAATACATTTCTACCTTCAAAGTGTGAGCTATGAGATGTGGAAGGTGGTGCACCTCAAGTATGAAGACCCAAAGGGGGAAATATTCACATAGACTGAAGCACAAATGAAGCAATCTCAACTCAATGCAAAGGCAGTGAGTATCATCTATGCAACCCTCACCCCATACGAGTTCAACCGGATATCTTCTTGGGACACCACATATGAAATTTGGAACAAGCTTTGTGTCACCTATGAAGGTACGGAGCAAGTAAAGAAAGTCAAGATCTGCACGCTTGGTGGGCTACTTGAGAACTTCAAGATGGGTAAGAATGAGAGAGTGGCTGATATGTACACTAGGCTCAATGTAATCATCAATGGATTGGTAGCCCTTGGGAGTGTGATGGACAAAGGCATTATGAACTCTAAGATCTTGAGATCTCTTCCTAAGAGATGGGAGCCCAAGGTTACATCCATTGAGGAGGTGTACAAACTAAGTGAGTTGTCAACTGAGGAGTTGATTGGTAACCTTCAAGCCCATGAACCAATGCTTGATAAGCAAGAAGAGGAAGATAAGAGAGAAGAGAAGGAGTCTAAGAAGATAAAGGACACAACCTTCAAAGCCCAAATAGAAGAGATGATGCGACAGCAACAACTAGCTCTAAAGTCCCCTACTCCTTCCTCAGGTGAAGATGAAAGCCTAAATGAGCATGAAGCAAACTACTCCAAGGGAAAGCACTTCAAGGGGAAGTCTTTTTCATCAACTCTGAGATGCTACGAGTGTGGCCAAAAAGGCCATTACAAGAGTGATTGTCCAAAGGCTAAGAAGAGCCATCACAAGAGCAACCACAAGAAAGACAAGGAGTACAAGAGATAAGGCAAGTACAAGAGGAAAGAAAAGAAGATCCAAAGATGCAGCTCATGCAGTTTGGGAGGAGTCTTCCTCAAGCTCCGAAGATGGAGAATGCCACCTTGTCCTCATGGCCTCTACAAGTGAAGATGTAGGTGAGGTAAGTGAGGTAAGCAATGCCAATTTGCATGAGCTATCTAAGAAAACTCTCATTGATATGCTAAATGATTGCCGGTCATTCTTTACTAAATGCAAATCTAAAAGGAAAAGATTAGGCAAGATAGTAGATGATCTTTATGCTAAAATTGAGATTATTGATAAAAATGAAAAAATGCTACTTGATAGCATAAATTATTTGTAAAGGCAATTTCTTGACCTTGAGCTTCAACATAATGGAGTAGAGGTTGAGAATAGGGTCTATCTTAAGACTATTGTAGAGCTTAAGGAAGAAAACCAAAAATGCCAAGATGAGTTAGATGTTCTTAAAACTAAAAATGTTGAACTAACTCTCATTGATGATGCTAGGAAGCAAGAGATTCATGTTTATCAAAAGGAAATTTTGTTGTTTAAATCTGAAAATGCCAAGTTACTTTGCTCAAGTTAATGATCTATCTTATAGACCTATTTTACAAAGTAATGAGGTTGCTAGCATTGCTTTAGAGCGTGATTTCTTTCATACTGAAGCCCTCTGTTTAGAGGCTGACTTATTGCATGCTAGAGATGATCTTGCTAGTCTATCTACTATTGTCATTAACCTTAGTGATTATAATGCTAAATTAAGATCTTCTTTCCAAAAGTTTCTTACGTGAAATAAACCCCTCAATGATGTCCTAGAACACTCTATCAAACAAATTGATACTAGTGGTTTAGGATATGATGGGACTACTCCCAAAGGTAAGAGTAAGAGCAAGAACAAGGGTAAGAAGAAGAGTGTGGAACCTCCTATCTTCAATGGAGAGACTTCTAGCTCTAAGAACCCTATGGTATGCATTCATTGTAAATGTGATGATCATTACTCTACTTATTGTCCTTATAAGCCCAAGGGGACCAACCCAAGGGGACCAACCCAAAGATGAAATGGGTCCCTAAACTAACCCTGGATCCCAAAGTTTGATTTGGGTACCAACATCCTTCTTTCTTACAGGTTAAAAAGAGATGTATTGTTGATAGTGGCTACTCAAAACATATGACAAGTGAAATCAGTCATTTCAATAAATTCATGAAAAAGAAAGGATGATCAGTGACCTTCGGGGACAACAAGAAGGGTAAGGTCATGGGTGAGGGTGATGTAGGCAATGAACTATGTATCAAGAATATTTTTCTTGTTGATGGCCTACATCACAACTTGATTAGTGTAAGCCAACTATGTGATAATGGATATCTTGTGCTGTTTAATTCTTTAGAATGTTTGCTTCTAGATTCCCTCACTTACAATGTCATATATAAGGGAATTAGAAATGGTAATATTTATGTTATCATTCTTGATTCTCTAAATCTTGTACTTGATAGATGCTTGGTTGTGGATAAAAATGATATTTCTCTTTGGCATCGTTGTTTGGGTCATGTGAATATGCATTAAATGAAGAAATTGAGAAAAAAGTATTTGATTCAAGGACTTCCCAAATTAGATTTTGAAAAAGATGAGGAATTCCAACCTTGTACACAAGGTAAGCAAACCAAGTCCTCCTTCAAATCCAAAGGATCCCTTAGTACCAAAAGAGCTCTTGAGCTTCTTCATATTGATCTATTCGGACAAATGAGAACGCAAATGCTTCGTAGATCCAAATATTGTCTTGTTATTGTTGATGATTGCTATCGATATACTTAGACCTTCTTTCTCATTTTAAAAAGTGATACTCTTGATGTTTTCTTGAGCTTTTGCAAATAGGTTGAAAATGAAGCTTCTTGTCGGATTGTTTCTATCCACTGTGACCATTGGCGAGAATTTAAAAATGATCTTTTTGAGTATTTTTGTGAAAAATCTGGTTACTCACACAATTTCTCTTCTCCTCATACACCTCAACAAAATTGGGTAGTAGAGAGGAAGAACAAGTCACTTCAAGAGATGGCGAGGACAATGCTTCTTGAATATGACATTCCTAAGAAGTTTTGGGCTAAGCCGTTAGCACCGCATGTTTTGTGCAGAACTGAGTTCTTACACATCCTTCTTTGAAGAAAACCCCCTATGAGCTATGGCATGGTAGAAATCCATCCATTGATTTATTTCATATTTTTAGATGTCCTTATTTTGTTTTAAACATGAAGGATTCTCTCGACAAGTTTGATCTAAAATCTTACAAAACTTTCTTCCTAGGCTATAGCACTACAAGCACGGCTTATAGAGTGTTCAATATTGAATTGTCTAAAATTGAAGAATCTATTAATGTTAAGTTTATTGAGAATAATCATGTTGTTGGCAAACATGTTGTTGATAATGATGTTGCAAATTACTTGATTATTATCTTGAAAGACCTCAACATCGACAACAAAGGTAAGCAGGTGATAAAAGCAGAAGATGAAGAAAAGAAGGATCCCACTCCTCGCTTTGCAAAGAATTATCCCAAAGAGCTGATCATTGGCAACCCATTTGCGAGAGTGAAGACACGAGCAGCCTACAACAAAGAACAAGAAGACAGTGCATTCATGTAAAAGAGTGAAATCACCCCTTCACCAAAAATTTAAAAAATTGACATCCATCCCAAACACTCTCAGAGGTATGATGGAATGGGCATAAATTTTTCAAATTTATTAAACATTGGTATACAAAAGACCATTAGAAAGCAGTGGAATAAAAAAATAACTAACTATATTCATGTTTCATAAAAGATTACACAAGTACATCAAAATCTCCCATTAGGGTTTACAACAAGATACAACAAAAAGGATCTAGATAGAGGGAAGTCTAAACTACTACAATCTTATCTCCAAGCAACATCTCCATCAACCGAGTCCAAGCCAAAAGCTAAGATCTTCCTTGTCTTATCCATCACCTTGCTCAACACCTGGGTGGTTGGGAAGGCACTCAGCAAAAAGGGAAAGGGAAGAAAAGTATGTGTCACAAAACTAGTCTAGGATATCAAGATAAATAAAGCAAATAGGGTAGGGTTTATCATATGATGAAGATAATAAGAGTATGCCGCTATATTCAAAAGAAACTTGCCATTAACAATTATATTAAAAAGGATTCACATGTAAGATAATTATGTCTACCTAACTAAGTAGGATTGAGGAACCTACTGAACCTCTAACCTTAGGTGAGGGGAGAATAAGACATTCCCAGTCACCTACAATATTATGGGGAGAATAAGAAATTTCCCAGGGCGATTATTTACATGCCCTCTGTGGGTGGTTGTACATAAGTACCGCTACTTTAAATTAAATATAACATAAATCCACATGCTAGAAAAAGTAGTCATGGCAAGAATAATGATATGAATCAATAAGCATGGCAGTGGGGTACCAAGACACAATAATAATGTTCCAAAACTGATTTATGAGGCAAGTATAGAAAAAGATTCAAGAGTATATGAAATAGGGTTTAATAAAGCCTCATTATAGAAAAATAGGTTAAGGCACAGTTATTCCCAACTTAAGGTGTAAATGCACATACCTCTCTTACTGATATCAATTACTAACTTTCACCACTTTAATTGATTCCAAGTTCTACTTTGCCTATTTTCAATGTATTAGCATGTGTTAGAGTACATAGTGCACATTAATGTATAGAAACCCTAATTTCAGAACTTCTTATCAAAATTCAGATTTAGATTTTGAAAATATTACCAATGAACCTATTAGGTTCTCCAGATGAATGAAACATATTTTTATGTTAATTTTTGAGTTATGATGATTAAGATGTAATTTTTATGGATTTTATGCATTAAATTCATTTTACACAAATCACACTTCGTCAAACCATGAAATCAGACCTTGAAAATATTTTTATTAGATAGTGATTAATTTTCCAATTCTAAAACATATTTATTCATCAAATTTGGATAAGCAGTTTAGAAGATATGAATTTTTCAATACTGGCCAATAGGAAATTGCCACATCATCAAACCGATCGAGGTAATTGAAGAGAGAGGGAGAGGGAGAAAACACCATTTGACCCAAGATCAGGTTTGAATTTACATAGGTAACCAAACTAGAGCTTCTAAAGAAGGTAAAATAGCAAGAAACCAAAACCCTAGAAGAAACATGGTAAAGAGAGACGGAAAACATCGTTTTTAAACATAGAAGCATGAGTTTTAAGCATGCACTAAGAAATATATGAGAAGGGGGTTAACAAAACTTGACTCTAGGAAGGTAAGAAGGTCCAAACATAAATGATACTAAGATTATAATGTCTGGTTGCTCCATTCCAAGCTCCTTTCTTGAGCAAAGATCACCTTCTCCACTTTAGAGGTGTAAACCCTGGCAAAAGAGCATGGAGATGAGATGTTTTGGGGTTCTAGGTGAAGTTTTACCATAGAAGGTCATGGTTCTGACCTGTAATAAGGTGGAAGGAATACTAAATTTTTTACAAAAGGGAAGTAATGGAGGATTCTTACTAGTTTTGGTCAAAATCACCAAGGAGGAGCTTAAGCAATCCTAAATAGAAAATTTTGGAACCCTAGGTGCCTTCTTCACCAAGGTAGGCACCCTCTTTTACCTTGGAACAACAATTTCGTGGACAAACATAGACAAGAAGATTCTCTAATCTATGGGAAAGATAAGAAGAGGATTTCTTCTTGGATTGGGAGGTGGGAAGGGGTAGGCATGTCTTTTATAAAGAAGGGGGCAAGCATGAGGTGTCTATGTGACTTTCCATGTGTCCTTAGGCTAAGGCTTCATGGCCATGCAAGAGGACAGCTCATAGAGACTCTTTTTATATCCAAGGTCAGTCCTAAGAGCCCCTATATCCTTCTAGGACATCCCCACCGTCCTTCAAACAAAGACATAACCCCATTCGTTGATAGCTTTTAAAGATAAGCACATTTATAAAGAGGGCAATCCCTATAATGCCCTTGGAAAGTAACACCTTCAAACCAAGGTGCAACCAGGTTCCCCATGGTTCAAAATATCTTGAATGTTAAGGTAATATCTAAGGATTAAAATTGAGGTGATAATTTGCAAAGAAAACCTCCCAATTGGGTAAATTGCATAAAAATCCAGAATGTGCATATAATTGCATAACCTTCACAAACAACATCCAAATTGGATCAAACTTCATACACAAGTTATATTTGATTTGTAGAATATGAATTTTCCATTATTTATATATTTTTAAGTTATATAATCATATTATTCATTACTTATGTATTTTACTCATTTTCTCTCTCCTAAACTTATCCTAATATTTCAAGGTTGTCCACATTAGATGAAATTTGACATGTAGGCTAATTTTGATATGTAGATTTTGAATCTAAAGTTTTCTTCCTCTTTTGAGACTTCTTTTTATGAGATATGTCATATGGCCCATTAACGACCCATTATCTAAATTGTTCATCCAATTAAGTTTCTTATCTTCATATTACCACTAAAATGAGTTATGTGGCATATTTCATACTTTCAAATCACATAAAAAAGTTAGATTAAGGTTTAGAGAACTTAATTATGGTAATTAAGTTTTCACTGAGGTATTTGTGCATAAATACTTCCATTGGTATAATTAGTGAATAAATGTTCACTAAACCAATATAAATTCCACTAATTAAATAGAATGGCCAATAAGGATAGAAATGAAAGGAAATGATGGGAAAGAGGGTCAAAAGGCAAAATTCCAGAATTCAGTATGTTACAACACTCCACCCCTTAAAGGGGATTTCGTCCCCAAAATCACAAGCAAGAAGGGAAGGGTGAGTGTACAACATCTCATCACAAACTTCAGGTTATTTCTCCAACCTTAACTTTTACCAAACAACTCATCAACATATACTCCACAAGCATCTTGACATAGGTTAGGTTCTCAAGGATCACCTAGGATCTATTGTTTAGATATTCTTTTCAGGAGATTTAATGTTTTTGGCTCATTGCCATTATATTCATTATGATATCACAATATCACCATTATTTTAATTATGCCATGTCATAATCACTTTATTTCCAAGGAAGTTATATTCCATTATCATCTATGAAACATCGTATATATATATATTTATCATTTATCTTACTAAGAATTTTAGAAAAAGTATGGGTTACTCAATTCCCTCAAAATACTTGATCATTATCCTTAATATTTTGAACTTCGACTTCATTATCCTTATACTATCACCACATTTAGTTATAACGAATTATGTTGCATGAAATATTCAATTTTTCATTAAGTATTCATTCAATCCAAATTATATCACATCAATTACATATATTTATATAAAATGTTATCTCATTGCCACATTATGTTTATTTCTCACATTGATGTCATCATTAATCATTTTCTCATATTTATTTATATTATTGATTTGCACATTTATGTGAATCAAATCACTTCATATTCATATTGAAGCCATTCCATGTATTTTAATGATCAAGGTGAGGTGTATTATAAATTGATTCACATTAAGTGACTAATCGTGTGTGTATTAGATAACAAGGTAGCATACCATGCATTTCATATTGATGACTTGATTAATATGTTATTAGATGATTATATATATCATTTATGTGTATCAAAGTATGTTAACTGATTATGGAACCTAATGTCATTAATGTATCATGAAAGGCATTAAGGATGTATATGTTAAGGTTAGATGATTACAACTTAGGGTTCAAGTTAATATGATCACTATATTTTACTTCGCATGTATTAAGTCCAAGATTAGGTTACAATTATCTTACTTGTCATTTCATTAGGTTTTATTGGTTTATGACATGGGCAACACCATGCATATACATTAGGATTAATATGTGAGTTACTCATATTATGTGCATTAGGTATTCATTAGGGTTTGAACATATAAACTATTCCTCAAGTGATCATTATATGTTTCATTAATATATAAACAAACACGTTAGGCTTATAAGTATAACTTGTTTGGACCCCACTAAGGTTTCAATCATAACAACCTCCTAAGTATGGGGTTATGGTTTCTAAAGATAGTGTAGATAGATTTCAAGATGTCACAGGCTCCATCCCCCTAAAGAGGATTTCATCCTCAAAATCTAACCACCCAACATCATCGAACTAACTATACTCCACACCTTAAAGGGTTCGACCTATCAATCCAAACTACACTAGGGTTAAAGGATGAGTCTAACTAAACCATGTACAAGATCCATCACACTTCCATTGTGCACTCTGATAGATCGCTTAACCCCAAACTTCAAAGTCTAGGTTCTAGGGATAGACTATCCAAGCATGTGGTCCCAAGGGACATAAGGAGACTATCTTGGTATCCATCCTCAAACAAGTCATCATACACCTAAAACTTATGGTTCCCAAAGATATACAACATAGATGTCTAAGGTTACTATTGCCTAAAAGCAAACTATTTTGGACAATCCATTTCAGCTTAGGCCAGGCCAGTATCATATGGATCTGGGATTCCTCGTAAACCAAGAAAGTGGCACGGAGGAAAATATTGCCAGCCCCCAAAACTTGATCCTTTCTAGACACCTTTGCTTCATCTTCATGCCCTAATAGTTTCCTAAAGGCAAACCTAAACAACATTAAGTTATGCATATTTTAGTTATGAGTATTTTAGGGTTTTATTCATCATGATACTAATGTGGAACTATAGGGTCCTAAATCATCCTTTCATCATTTATAAATCAAATCTAGGGAAACCTTGTCACCTAAAGGAACTATGTAAGGTAGGGATTCTAATTAGGGAGACAAAACTGAAATAGTCAGATTCTGACTACCATGGGCTCTGATACCATGTTGTAAAAGAGTGAAATCACCCCTTTACCAAAAATTTGAAAAATTGACATCCATCCCAAACACTCTTAGAGGTATGTGATGGAATGGGCATAAATTTGTCAAATTTATTAAACATTGGTATCCAAAAGACCATTAGAAAGCAGCGGAATAAAAAAATAACTGACTATATTCATCTTTCATAAAAGATTACACAAGTACATCAAAATCTTCCATTAGGGTTTACAACAAGATACAACAAAAAGGATCTAGATAGAGGAAAGTATAAACTACTACAATCTTGTTTCCAATCAACATCTCCATCAACCGAGTCCAAGCCAAAAGCTAAGATCTTCCTTGTCTTATCCATCACCTTGCTCAACACTTGGGTGGTTGGGAAGGCACCCAGCAAAAAGGGAAATGGAAGAAAAGTATGTGTCAAAAAACTAGTCTAGGATATCATGATAAATAAAGCAAATAGGCTAGGGTTTATCATATAACGAAGATAATAAGAGTATGAGGCTATATTCAAAAGAAACTTGCCATTAACAATTATATTAAAAAGGATTCGCATGTAAGTTAATTATGTCTACCTAACTAAGTAAGGTTGAGGCACCTATGGAACCTCTAACCTTAGGTGAGGGGAGAATAAGACATTCCCAGTCATCAACAATATTATGGGGAGAATAATACATTCCCCATTAGGGTTGTAAATGGGTACGGGTAGACGCGCAGACCCACAAATCCAGACCCTTTAAAGACCCATTACGGGTCTAAATTCTTGTACCCGCATACCCATGGACCCACATACCCTTAGACCCGCATATAAGCGGGTCCACTGATGGGTATGCTTATACCCAGACCTGCTAGACCCACAGACCCGCTATAGATAAATAACTACTTAGATAATATTGTATTTATATCATATTTTCCTAATCTAACTAATATAATACTTTTGATTAAGTCCCACTTTAATTTTAATAAGGTTGAGAGTAGTCATCAAATAGAGAATTACCTATTCTAGTTTCAATCATGAGAAACATATGTAAACTTAAAATCAAAATAGTTACAACATATGCTACATAATTAAAACATTATGACGATGACTACAAATATGATACAAACTAGCTCAACTAATCTTCAATCTACAAAGATATTTAATACAACTATTGCATGTTAATGTACTATATGATAGCAATATCTTGTAGTATTAAAATAAACGCAACATAATCATCATTTTCTTACAATAACAACATGATGTTCTATATAGAACCGCTTACCCGCATACCCGCATCGCAAACCCGCTATTAATGCGGGTACGAGTATGGTGCGGGTCTAGATTTTTTATTATGCAGGTCTAGAACCGGAACCGGACCCGCTAAATTAGATGGGTATGGGTATGGGTATGGGTATGGCCAAACCCACACTGTACCCGCACCGTTTACACCCCTATTCCCCATGGCGATTATTTACATGCCCTCTGTGGGTGGTTGTACATAAGTACCGCTACTTTAAATTAAATAGAACATAAATCCACATGCTAGAAAAAGTAGTCATGGCAAGAATAATGATATGAATCAATAAGCATGGCAGTGGGGTACCAAGACCCAAGAATAATATTCCAAAACTGATTTATGAGGCAAGTATAGAAAAAGATTCAAGAGTATATGAAATAGGGTTTAATAATGCCTCATTATAGAAAAATAGGTTAAGGCACAATTATTCCCAACATAAGGTGTAAATGCACATACCTCTCTTACTGATATCAATTACTAACTTTCACCACTTTAATTGAGTCCAAGTTCCATTTATCTATTTTCAATGTATTAGCATGTATTAGAGTACATAGTGCACATTAATGTATAGAAACCCTAATTTTAGAACTTCTTATAAAATTTTGGATTTAGATTTTTAAAATATTACCAATGAACTTATTAAGTTCTCCTAATGAATAAAACATATTTTTATGTTAATTTTGGATTTATGATGATTAAGATGTAATTTTTATGGATTTTATGCATTAAATTCATTTTACAAAAATCACCCTTCGTAAAACCATGAAATAAGACCTTGAAAATATTTTTATTAGATAGAGATTAATTTTCCAATTCCAAAACATATTTATATGTCAAATTTGGATAAGTGGTTTAGAAGATATGAATTTTCAATACTGGCCAATAGGAAATTAATTACCACATCATCAAACCGGTCGAGATAATTGAAGAGAGAGAGAGGGAGAAAACACCATTTGACCCAAGATCAGGTTTGAAGTTAATAGGTAACAAAACTAGAGATCCTAGAGAAGGTAAAATAGCAAGAAACCAAAACCCTAGAAGAAACATGGTAAAGAGAGATGGAAAACATCGTGTTTAAACATAGAAGCATGAGTTTTAAGCATGTACTAAGAATTATATGAGAAGAGGATTAACAAAACTTGCCTCTAGGAAGGTAAGAAGGTCCAAATAGAAAGGAATCTGAGATTATAAGGTCTTGTTGCTCCAATCCAAGCTCCTTTCTTGAGCAAAGGTCACCTTCTCCACTTTAGAGGTGCAAACCCTAGCAAAAGAGCATGGAGATGAGATGTTTTGGGGTTCTAGGTGGAGTTTTACCATGGAAGGTCATGGTTCCGACCTGGAAGAAGGTGGAAGGAATACTAACAACTTGAAAACAGGGAAGGAAAGGATGATTCTTACTAGTTTTGATCAAAATCATCAAGGAGGAGCTTAAGAAATCCTAAATAGAGAATTTTGGAACCCTAGGAGCCTTCTTCACCAAGGTAGGCACCCTCTTTTACCTTGGAATATCAATTTCATAGATAAACATAGAGAGGAAGATGCTCTAATCTATGGTAAAGATAAGGAGAGTATTTCTTCTTAGATTGGGAGGTGGGAAGGGGTAGGCATGGCTTTTATAAAGAAGGGGGCAAGCATGAGGTGTCTATGTGACTTTCCATGTGTCCTTAGGCTAAGGCTTCATGGACATGCAAGAGGACAGCTCATAGAGACTCTTTGTATGTACAAGGTCGGTCCTAAGAGCCCCTAGAGCCTTCTAGGCCATCCCCACCGTCCTTCAAAGTTCAAATAAAGAAATAACCCCATTGGTTGATAGCTTTTAAAGATAAGTACATTTATAAAGAGGGTAATCCCTATAATGCCCTTGGAAAGTAACACCTTCAAACCAAGGTGCAACCAGGTGTCCCATGGTTTAAAATATCATGAATGGTAAGGGAATATATAATAATTAAAATTGAGGTTATAATTTGCAAATAAAACCTCCCAATTGGGTAAATTGTATAAAAGTCCAGAATGTGCATATAATTGCATAACCTGCACAAACAACATCCAAATTGTATCAAACTTCATACATAAGTTATATTTGATGAGTAGAATATGAATTTTCCATTATTTATATATTTTTAAGTTATATAATCACATTATTCATTACTTATGCCTTTTACTCATTTTCTCTCTCCTAAACTTATTCTAATATTTCAAGGTTGTCCACATTAGATGAAATTTGACATGTAGGCTAATTTTGATATATAGATCTCAAATTTGAAGTTTGTTTTCACTTTTGAGACTTATTTTTATGAGATATGTCATATGGCCCATTAAGGAACCATTATCTAAATTGTTCATCCAATTAAGTTTCTTATCTTCATATTACCACTAAAATGAGTTATGTGGCATATTTCATAATTTCAAATCACATCAAAAAGTTAGATTAAGGTTTAGAGCACTTAATTATGGTAATTAATCTTTCACTGAGGTATTTGTGCATAAATCCTTCCACTGGTATAATTAGTGAATAAATGTTCACTAAACCACTATAAATTCCACTAATTAAATAGAATGGCCAATAAGGATTGAAATGAAAGGAAAAGATGGGAAAGAGGGTCAAAAGACAAAATTCCATAATTTGGTATGTTACAATTCATCTCCCAGTTGGATCCAAAGAACATCAAAGAAGCTTTTGGTGATGACGAGTGGATCCTAGCCATGCAAGAGGAATTGGAGCAATTCGAGAAGAATCGTGTGTGGACTCTAGTGCCAAGACCAAGTGATAGAAAAATCATTGGCACCAAGTGGGTCTACCACAACAAGCTAGATGAGCAAGGCAAAGTGGTAAGGAACAAGGCAAGGTTAGTAGCACAAGGTTACAATCAATAGGAAGGTATTGACTTTGATGAAACGTAAGCTCATGTTGCTAGACTTGAATATATTAGAATGCTACTTGACTTTGCTAGTTACAACAATTTTTTGTTATATCAAATGGATGTTAAAAGTGCATTTTTGAATGGTACAATCAAGGAAGAAGTAATTTTTTCTCAACCTCTGGGCTTTGAAAATGACAAGTTACCCAATCATGTTTATTTGTTGCAAAAAGCTCTCTATGGACTCAAACAAGCACCTCGAGCTTGGTATGAAAAATTAAGGAACTTTTTGTTAGATAATGGGTATGTCATGGGCAAAGTTGATTCTACTTTATTTCTAAAACACACTTCTAGAAATTTTCTTATAATTCAAATTTATGTTGATGATACCATTTTTGACGGGACTGATCTTGATATTTGTAAGGAGTTTAGTTCTCTTATGCAGAGTGATTTCGAGATGAGCATGATGGGTGTGTTGACTTTCTTCCTCGACTTTCAAATCAAGCAAATAAAAGAAGGAAACTTCATCAACCAAGGCAAGTACACCAATGAAATACTCAAACACTTTGGGATGAAGAATATGAAACTGATGGATACACCCATGTCCAATACCACCAAACTTGATAAAGATGAAGAAGGTGAGAAGGTAGATGAGAAGCTCTATAGAGGTATGATTGGAAGTTTACTTTATTTTACTGCCTCTAGACCTGATATTATGTTTAGTGTTGGCTTGTATGCTCACTTTCAATATAGCCCTAGGAAATCACATCTTATTACTGTTAAATGGATTTTGAGGTACTTAGCCAAAACTCAAAATTTTGGACTATGGTATCCTAAGTCAAGGGACTTTACTCTTGTGGAATATAGTGATGCGGATTATGCGGGTTGTTTGGTTGATAGAAAGTGCACAAGTGGCACTTGCTTCCTTCTTAGACCATGCTTGGTGTCTTGGTTTTCCAAGAAATAGAGCATTGTGGCATTATCAACTACCGAGACTGAATACATTGCAGTCGGAAGTTGTTTTGCCCAGGTCCTATGGATGAAGTAAATGCTCCAAGACTTTAACATACATTTTGATGCTTCTCCTATCTATTGTGATAACACTAGTGCTGTTACAACCCCAATTTTGCATATGTTTTCATAATTCAAATGTGAATATTTTATGTATTGGACTTAATTAAAAAGGTGGTATGATTTGCTTCAAACAATGGATTACTTGGCGAATAACCCTTCGAATAGGAATTTCGTGATTCCTATTATTACGTTAATCCAATAATGGATATAAAAGAGAAGAAAAGAAGAAAAGTCCAAATAACTGGAAAAAAAAAGAAATTATAATAATTATGAAATATATGGGGAACATGTATGTTTGATCAGCATGGGTGATAGTTTGAATTCACCTATTTATAATAGTGAGAAGAAAATAATTTTAGAATTTGGGAATAAAGTTCCATGTATTAATCTTCTTTCCTAACATACTTTTAGTTTGCCAAAAAAAAAGACAAACAAAGCCTTCATAAGAAAGTCGTGGAAGTTGTAGGAGGGATATATATATACATATATATTCTTTTCGTAGGCACACCTTGCCTTTTAGTTGGTTTTTAACCGATCAAGCAATGGAAAGAGAAAAAAAAAGAGAAGTGTACAAAGGAAAGTAAAGGGAATATACTTAGTTATCTCCCAAAAAGAATTGGAAAGTAACCCGGGCTTTCCTTCTCTTAGAACACATATTCGTATCGTTTCCCACACGGAGTCATCATCCTAACCCTCAAGAGGGTCTTCTAGGAACCTATATAAGGTTGTAGTGGTGTTCTGTAAAGGGCAAAATCTGGGTTGGTTGCTCCGGCAGCCGTCAAGCCTCACCCTTCCACCATAGCGATTAGTCACGATGGCTAGGGACCTGCTTGGAGTCGAGGAATCTTCCTTGCAGAGGTGGGCTTCATAGGGACGCTCGCCGGAAGGGCCTTCCTTAGTTTCCTCGCACCAGCCGATCAGTGCGACGGTAGGAACGGAAGAACATGACGCTCAACGGGGAAAGGGAATCTGAGGTTGAGTTTTGGTGCTCTACTTATACAATCGTGAGTAGCATCATCTTCAGAGAGGTTGGTCCATCGCTCCCACATAGCCGGAGAGGCACTCAGCCGTCATCTTCTCGCTATGGCCTCTACGCAACACCTATAGAGATTCTGCAGATAGCCGCGGCTCGCAAGGCTACTGCTCTTGAACCCAGCCATCTCAAACAGGGCTTGAGTCCCTATTTAGCGTGGTGGAGGGTGGTGGAATCAGAGGGTCCATTGCATGTGACCTCTGAGTTGTGGGGAGGAGGAGGAGGGAACCTCGGGATCGACCTGGGTCGGCGGCAGGGCGAGGGATTCGTGGGTAGAAGATGATCAAGTGGCTCTAGATGAAAAAGCCCTCCGAGGGATGAAGAAGTAGGTTGTCGCGCAAGGGGTAAAATCGACATTCGGTTATGTTTCCAAAAGAGCAAGTCGTGTTGCATGGACCAGGGTGACATGGCGGAACCTGATTGGCCCAAAGTAAGTAACCTTGCAAATTTCATAATTAAATATTGGTAACTCCGATTAGGACAAGTAATATATGAAAATTGATCCTCTAAACGAGAGGAACACAAAGAAATTATTTTTGAAGCCTAATTTCGCTTTCTATTCAAAAAGTATATCAAGATGCTATCTTTAATAGTTTAATCAATGAAGAACCCTAACCTTTGATGATTAATGATTTAGAAAGGGGTTAAGTGAGTGTTTAAAACAGATATTAACATGTTGTTAATAAAAAGGGCATATTAGATCTAAAAGGATATTTTCATGAATAATTTGATTAATTTAGGGTTCCATATGATTTAATGAACCTTGAACCCTAATTGTGGTAATTATGACCCTTAATGATTTTAATTAGTTAAAGTCATGTGCAAAACTGAGATATGATGGTTCTAAACTATTTAGAGTACAAAAGTCCTTAATTCTGGATAAATACCCTAAAAGTAGTAATTAGGGTTTTCTCATGAATAAAAGGTAGAATCAAGTTCATATGTGTTTAAACCATAAGGAACTTTGAATTGATGGTAGATGTACATAATGATCTTGTCATGGATTAAAAGGACAAAATAGTAGTTTCAATGTAAAATAAGCTTAATGAAATTCATTAATGGTTAATAGTGCCTTTAATCCAAAAATAGGGTCATATGTTGTTAAGATAACCTTAATATAGAAGAATAGATGAGATAATCAGGGTATATCAGTAATGGCATAAAATTAGGGTTTAATATGGTAAAAGATAAAGGGAAACCCTAATTGCAAACAAAATCCTAAAATGGATACGGAAACCCTAGGAAACAACTTCAAGTTTAATTGAAAGAATCTTGATAAAGTGTGTAGTAAATAGAGTACATGTGTTTTTCAGGATTCATGATTGTGTGGTTGAACTACTTGCTTGGATGGCTTTCTTGGTTGGAATTGATATTAGCTTGAGAAACATGCAAATCAGGTATGTGGTTATGCTTATGAATAATCGCTCTCGTTTCACGGATATTCCCGAAGTTTTAATCAGTAGCTTGAAAATAACTGTTGGATGTTTATTTATTTCATGCAACTATAAAGTGACTATGATTATCACTATAAATGTGTGTATATAAATGGATAGATCCGAGTCCACCTCTGTTGCTTTGAAAAGGATAAAAAAGGGGTAATCCTAGAGCAAGGTCTAGGTTACCGAGAGTTAGAAACTAGGCTACTTACGAGTAGTGCCATGCGACTCTTTAGCACACCCTGGGTTAAGGAGTGGTCTACCTATGAGTAGTTCCATGTGACTCAACCCTAGAAACTGGTGCACTTGATATGTGGATCATGAGGGGTTTAATGGGGACAACACAGAGGATAGGGTACCCTTGGATCGCGGAGTTATATTTAAAATGTAATCTTGGTTGTTAAATGATTAATTGAATGATTACGTTGTTAACGTATTTACACGTTTATTGTTTCCCCCACATACCATCTTCGGCTGACCGGCATTTTGTTTGTCGACGTTTTAGGTACAAGCCAAATGGACAAATAGTAAATCATCATATTGTGAAATACATGAAGTAAAATGTAAGGAGGATTAGTTAGAGTAGAATACATACATGGATAGAAGTTGAGAAATCCAAAATTTCAAAAGGTATGCAAAGTTTATTTTCTTACAACTTTTCAGTATAGATTGTTGAAATATAATAATTGTTCTTGGTTAGGTGTCGAACCTTTGATCCAGAATTTATGGGTGCGGCTTCGACCTCTCGGTCTCCCTTAATTGGGGGTTATCGGAAGGTGGGGTCATAACATTTGGTATCAGAGCTTAGGTTCCTCAGTTAACCATTAATAATTATTAAATTTTACAAACTCCATAGAGCCCAAGGGAGTTATTAGAGGATTATCCGAAAGACGGAGGTGTCTAGAAAAGGATCACAACTGGGGCTGGCAATATTTTCCTCCGCACCGCTAGTCGGAATACGAGAACTCTCAGATCCGTGTGACTGCCTAGCCAAAGTCTTTGGGTATGAATCAAAATAAGATACCTTTAGGACTGTCTCATCTTATTCATCCCTTCTCATCACAAATTCTATTAAGGACCTTAAGGATTAGGGTTTTTCCCTCTTTTCCTCACCCTCTTGAGGTATGGGTAAGATTAATAAGGTCTAAGGAATCCTCCATCAAATTAATGAAAAGCATGTAAATAGTATGTCATGGACATAAGCTTAATAAAGTAAGCGTAAACTAAAGAATAGATACATGCTTAGGTCGTATGACATAAGTTGTCATGCCCTGAAACCTGGCACATCCTCTGAGGATGATGTTAACCCTAACCCTAAGTGAAAGGGAGAGACAACATGATGATTTAGATGTCATGATAGACCAGGTGTTTGGATAGACATGCCTTGGATTCCACATGAGCCATGAGAGGTTGGATGACCTAGTACCTTTGGCGACCCAACCCTGGGAAGGGTCGTGCATGTTAGAATGAAGGCTAACTCCTTCATTAATGAGGTTAGAGAAAAACCTATAGAACCCTATGGAATTGTGCAAGTAGGGTATAGCTGGCACCTAGGGCACGTCATAGTGCTGATAGTAGGATGAAACCCTGGTTAAGGAATCATGATGGACGGCTTATGAAATAAGCATAAAGGGCTATGGATGATCTTGAGCAAACATAAGTTCGAACCTAGGCTTCACCCATGTAGAGGATGCTTTTGAAGTTGATACTTCATGAAGAGAGGATATCTAATGGTGAGGTTGGTTGTAGGGTTAGCTCTAGAGAGAGAGCAGGAAACCCCTCCAAGAAGGTTGGAAGCCTAGACTCCGAGATTTGAGGAATAGTGGGGAGTTGAGGATGATGCGACCAAAGTGGATGATAGGGGTTGTCTCATGCTTGATCCCTAGAGGTTGATGATGTCTTGGTTTCCATGAGGGGAACCAAACCCTAGAGAGAGGATGAGTCTGCTGGTATCTCTGTACCTATGGTATATATGAGAAAAAGAGTTCCTCAGACCTGGAGAGGTATAGTAACAGGTTATGAGGCCTTGCACCTTGTGATTGTCCTTGAGGAGGACTTAACTTTAAAGTGTTGATCGAGGAGAATGATGACAGGAAGTGTATGTCATACCCGATACATGTTTGGTTTGTGGTTAAGAGGTTGAACAAACAGCTGGACATCAAGAACATGAACCTAGGGTTCCTAGGCCTAAGAGGGGAAGTGGTGTACCTAATGCTCATGACAAGAATTAAGTTGATATAGTTTCGAGCATGGTACTCCTCATGTATAGAGGAAAAGGGAAGTCCCTTAAGTTTAAGGTATGTTTGATGAACCCCTCACAGCTAGGTTGATGATAAAGGAAGGTATGATCTTGATCCAACATTGAGGAAAGAGGACAAGTATGACCTAGCATGGTTCAGTAGGTGATCTGCTTGTGCCTTAATAGCTTGCTAGGGTTAAGTAGGCTCATGTGGATGTAAACCCTAGACCTAACAGTTTTTGTGACCTTGTTGTCAAGAGATAGTTTTCCTCCCATCCTGGGAGAGGGACCCCTTTGGTAGGGTGTATATCAGTTTTGTTGGTTTAAGGTAACCTAAAGGGGTCTCATAGGATCTTGAGAAGCTAAGTGAAAAGTACATGGTATGAGAATGAACCTGTAGACCCATAGATATCCATCTCTAAGTGCATGTGGATGTGTTACCATGGAGGTAACCAGTAAGGGGCCTGACCAAGGTAGGCAGGTCACCATGACCCCTATGAAAGGATGAATGTCAGCCCATGTATACAAAGAGAGATGATGAAGGCTTGGGTAAGGTTCTAAGTTGGACATGTACTATGAATGGAATCCTAAGTCTATCCTAGACTTAGGTAGGGATAAGACCGATGAAGGTAGGAGTTGACTAATTCCCTAGTTGCACACGACCATAGGGTCGGGAGGTAACAACTATCATTGTCTGAGGGCCATGGGTTAGGAGATTGATTACCTTCATGAACTCATGGGACCCGAAGGGCAGATGAGTAGGGCACTCTCTGGATGCATAAGGGAAGAGGGATGACCCCAAAAGTACTGGCACCCTATAGACATCGAGGAGATGACCAAGGGTTGTGTGTAAACCCAAGTAGGTTCGAGACCAACTTTCCATGGAAGTAACTTTGATATCGAGATGGTTGTGATGAAGTGACATATGAGGCACATTTCAACTTAGATTTAAAGGTGTACTGGCAAGGTGGGATGTACCATCTCTACTCTTGGAACAGGAAGAACTCTGTATTTGGACTGCAGCCAAATGCTTATTTCCTCTTGTTATGAGAGAGAGAGATAGGACAGTATGCATGCCATACACCAAGGATAAAGATGATGTGGGTTGGAACGTTGCTACGAGATATGGGGACAGAGAAGATAACATACCCGGGTGTAGTGAATGATGCATGGACAGTTTACCAACACTAAGAGGAATGAAGTGGTCATCTTTTGAGAATATTTTATCATGATCTATGAGGGACTTACAAGTTATACCAGGTTGAGTTTGATCACCATGATGATGAAATCAGAGAGTGTTCTTAATGAAGATAGATAGAGAGTTTGAGGTGAGACAATAAGTGAAATACATGGAAGCATATGTCTTCAATGTTACCTAATACCTAAGGATGTGAAGTGGTAATGAATGCTCTGATTGATATGTAGCTGCCTAGTTTGGCTAGAAGAGGTTGTTTGGCTAACACTCAGATGTAACAAGAAATGTTGAACAAGTTAATGGTTGTTTGGTTAGCCAGTTTAGTCCTTGATGTAGTGAAAGGATGGTGATAAAACCTCAAATGAACTTCTTTGGAAAGGAAGGTGATGAAACCCCGACTAGAGTGGTTTAAGGTTTCTGAGGAATCGATCTTGAGGAATCATGACATATAGGAAATCATGATTGAAGATCACCGTACACCGTGATACTACCAAGATAATAAGTGACAGTAGTACTTTAAATGCCTAAGATGACATTGCATGTGATATGTTTCCATGCATGATAGTAGGTGAAGGATGAACACCAATAACCCAGTGCTTTGACATAGAGGATAAATAATCCCTAAGAGGGAATGGGAGTTCATCACTATGAATGTTGTGGAAAGTCTCCTCTAGTCCAAGGAAGGTTATGATGCAATATGGGTTATGGTAGATCGCCTTACCTAGATGACATGAGAAAGGAATAGTTCTATCAAGGGACAGATCTGATTGAACTATACATGAGAGATATCGTTCAACTACACCATGATGCGAGTTCAAAGTTCTTGAGTTTGACCTAAAGTCTTCCTTCTAAAAGGTGGAAGTAGGGACATGAAGAACTCTATGTTAGTACAGTTTATCACCCCTAACTAATGGTTAGTGTGATCCAGACTAGGGGGTTTGATGAGAGTATGTGTGCTTGTTCAGGGTGTTATCTAGAGACAGTTCATGTCCAATGAAAGATGTGATGATGACCACCATAGCCAGTATCGGGATTTAAAGAAGCTTTGTAAGGGAGGTTGTGTCGGTCACCACTTCAGTAAGGTGATGTTGGTGAAAGGACCACGTGATGGTTAGAAATGGACCACAGTGTGTGCATATGGAGTTGCTTTGATCTTGCAATGGCTGAAAGGAGCCCATGGATGACATGAGTCATGAGCAGATGCAAAGTAGACTGACATATAGGATATGTGACATGAAAATCCGACCCCTCTAAGTTATAGCTAAGAGAGTTAAGTCCCTGATGCATGGGTTCTTTTGACATGGTTTGGTGGAGAATGTTAAGTTTGATCTTACCCATAAGGATAAAGCAATGTGTGATGAGTTCCATGTGTCCGATTTAGAGCACAATGTGAGGTACCCTGACCATGTGCTGAGCAATGAACCTAGTGAGCCCCAAGGGAGGCTAAAATGGCCTGAGTCACCTGTGCAGTTTATAGACGCCATGATGAAAGAACTCAGAGAAAAGAATATGTGATGATAAAGGTTATTTGGAAGTGCCATGGATAAGGTAAAGCCACATAGGGGCCAGTGATGGACATGGAAAAGTCTTATCCTGAATTGTTTGTTTGCTTGATGGAATTTTGAGGACAAAATTCTTATAAGAGGGGAAGGATGTTACAACCCCAATTTTGCATATGTTTTCATAATTCAAATGTGAATATTTTATGTATTGGACTTAATTAAAAAGGTGGTATGATTTGCTTCAAACAATGGATTACTTGGCGAATAACCCTTCAAATAGGAATTTCGTGATTCCTATTATTACGTTAATCCAATAATGGTTATAAAAGAGAAGAAAAGAAGAAAAGTCTAAATAACTGGAAAAAAAAAGAAATTATAATAATTATGAAATATATGGGGAAACATGTATGTTTGATCACCAAGGGTGATAGTTTGAATTCACCTATTTATAATAGTGAGAAGAAAATAATTTTAGAATTTGGGAATAAAGTTCCATGTATTAATCTGCTTTCCTAACATACTTTTAGTTTTCCAAAAAAAAAAAGACAAACAAAGCCTTCATAAGAAAGTCGTAGAAATTGTAGGAGGGATATATATATATACATATATATTCTTGTCATAGGCACACCTTGCCTTTTAGTTGGTTTTTAACCGATCAAGCAAAGGAAAGAGAAAAAAAGGGAAGTATACAAAGGAAAGTAAAGGGAATATACTTAGTTATCTCTCAAAAAGAATTGGAAAGTAACCCGGGCTTTCCTTATCTTAGAACACGTATTGGTATCGTTTCCCACACGGAGTCATCATCCTAACCCTCAAGAGGGTCTTCTAGGAACCTATATAAGGTTGTAGTGGGGTTCTGTAAAGGGCAAAATCTTGGTTGGTTGCTCCGGTAGCCGTCAAGCCTCACCCTTCCACCATAGCGATTAGTCACAATGGCTAGGGACCTGCTTGGATTCGAGGAATCTTCCTTGCAGAGGTGGGCTTCATAGGGATGCTCACCGGAAGGGCCTTCCTTAGTTGCCTCGCACTAGCCGATCAGTGCGATGGTGGGAACGGCAGAACATGACGCTCAACGGGGAAAGGGAATCCGAGGTTGAGTTTTGGTGCTATACTTATACGATCGTGTGTAGCATCATCTTCAGAGAGGTTCGTCCATCGCTCCCACGTAGCCGGAGAGGCACTCGGTCGTTGTCTTCTCGCTATGGCCTCTACGCAACACCTACAGAGGTTCTGCAGACAGCCGCGGCTCACAGGGCTGCTGCTCTTGAACCCGGCTATCTCAAACAGGGCTTGAGTCCCTATCTAGCACGGTGGAGGGTGGCGGAATCAGAGGGTCCATTGCCGGTGACCTCCGAGTTGTGGGGAGGAGGAGGAGGGAACCTCGGGATCGACCTGGGTCGGCGGCAGCGCGAGGGATTCGTGGGTAGAAGATGACCAAGTGGCTCTAGACGAAAAATCCCTCTGAGGCGTGAAGAAGCATGTTGTCGCGCAAGGGGTAAAATCGACATTCGGTTATGTTAACAAAAGAGCAAGCCGTGTTGCATGGATCAGGGTGACATGGTGCAACCTGATTGGCCCAAAGTAAGTAACCTTGCAAATTTCATAATTAAATATTGGTAACTCCGATTAGGACAAGTAATATATGAAAATTGATCCTCTAAACGAGTGGAACACAAAGAAATTATTTTTGAAGCCTAATTTCGCTTTCTATTCAAAAAGTATATCAAGATGCTATATTTAATAGTTTAATCAATGAAGAACCCTAACCTTTGATGATTAATGATTTAGAAAGGGGTTAAGTGAGTGTTTAAAATAGATACTAACCTTTTGTTAATAAAAAGGACATATTAGATCTAAAAGGATGATCTTCATGCATCATTTGATTAATTTAGGGTTCCATATGATTTAATGAACCTTGAACCCTAATTGTGGTAATTATGACCCTTAATGATTTTAATTAGTTAAAGTCATGTACAAAACTGAGATATGATGGTTCTAAACTATTTAGAGTACAAAAGTCCTTAATTCTGGATAAATACCCTAAAAGTAGTAATTAGGGTTTTCTCATGAATAAAAGGTAGAATCAAATTCATATGTGTTTAAACCATAAGGAACTTTGAATTGATGATAGATGCGCATAATGATCTTTTCATGGATTAAAAGGACAAAATAGTAGTTTTAATGTAAAAGAAGCTTAATTAAATTCATTAATGGTTAATATTGCCTTTAATCCAAAAATAGGGTTATATGTTGTTAAGATAAACTTAATATTGAAGAATAGATGAGATAATTAGGGTATATGAGTAATGGCATAAAATTAGGTTTTAATATGGTAAAAGATAAAGGGAAACCCTAATTGCAAACAAAATCCTAAAATGGATACGGAAACCCTAGGAAACAACTTCAAGTTTAATTGAAAGAATCTTGATAAAGTGTGTAGTAAATAGAGTACATGTTTTTTTCAGGATTCATGATTGTGTGGTTTAACTACTTGCTTGGATGGCTTTCTTGGTTGGAATTGATATTAGCTTGAGAAACCTGCAAATTAGGTATGTGGTTACGCTTATGAATAATCACTCTTATTTCACGGAGATTCCCGATGTTTTAATCGGTTGCTTGAAAATAACTGTTGGATGTTTATTTATTTCATGCAACTATAAAGTGACTATGATTATCACTATAAATGTGCGTATATAACTAGCTAGATCCGAGTCCACCTCTGTTGCTTTGAAAAGGCTAAAAAAGGGGTAATCCTAGAGCAAGGTCTAGGTTACCGAGAGTTAGAAACTGGGCTACTTACGAGTAGTGCCATGAGACTCTTTAGCACACCTTGAGTTAAGGAGTGGTCTACCTATGAGTAGTTCCATGTGACTCAACCCTAGAAACTGGTTCACTTGATATGTGGATCATGAGGGGTTTAATGGGGACAACACAAAGGATAGGGTACCCTTGGATCGCAGAGTTATATTTAAAATGTAATCTTGGTTGTTAAATGATTAATTGAATGATTACATTGTTAACGTATTTACACGTTTATTGTTTCCCCCACATACCAGCTTCGGCTGACCGACATTTTGTTTGTTGGCGTTTTAGGTACAAGCCAAATGGACAAACAGTAAATCGTCATATTGTGAAATACATGAAGTAAAATGCAAGGAGGATTAGTTAGAGTAGAATACATACATGGATAGAAGTTTAGAAATCCAAAATTTCAAAAGGTATGCAAAGTTTATTTTCTTACAACTTTTCAGTATAGATTGTTGAAATATAATAATTGTTCTTGGTTAAGTGTCAAACCTTTGATCCGGAAGTTATGGGTGCGGCTTCGACCTCTCGGTCTCCCTTAATTGGGGGTTATCGGAAGGTGGGGTCGTAACAAGTGCAATCAATCTTTCTTACAATCTTATATTGCATAGTAGAGCTAAACATATAGAGGTTCGCCGTCACTTTCTTCTTGATCACATTGCCAAGAAGGATATTTATATCACACATGTGGACATGGAAAATCAGTTGGCAGACATTTTCACTAAACCTCTAGCTAGAGAGCAATTTAATTTTATTCGATCTAAACTGCTCATTGTTGCTTTGGATGATATTGATATGTGATCTAGCTAGGTGTTTCTATCATATATGTTTTGCTCATGTTTTCCTCACCTTGCTTGCCTATATATTCTTAAAAATGTACTTAACTTGTTTGTTGATATGCTTAGTTTCACTTGTTTTGTGTTTTTCTTTAATTTCTTGGTTTTATTGCAAAATAGTACCCAATGACGAGTGATATGTGCTAAGTATGTTCAATGTACATAATAGACTTGAAAAATAAATTTAATTAGCATGTATATGACTAGAAATTAAGTTTGATGGTTTTAGGTCAGGTTGAACATCGGTCGAGTTTCCCCCAAGACAAACTCGACCGATCAGTGGCCGAGAGTTGTTCTCCAGAGGACCAATCTGTCGAGTTTCTGACTCTCAGAACTCAATTGATCCGTAGGCTGAAGTCACTTTAAGTTAGGATCGCTGACTATTCTCCCTCTCAACTAGAGAATAGACGACTGATTCCTCTTCTTCTATCCCTAAGCTCTCACCCCCAGCCCTAAACCTCCCTATCCTAGCCCTATCTCGACCTAGATAGCTCGACCTAGACCTTCTCAGTTGCTCCCTGGTGGTGTTTGGATGGCTTTTGAGGTTTGCTTTGTGTGTTTGTTCTTTTTCTTTCTCAATTTCACCTCTATGGCCTCCCAAAGAAGAAAATGACCTGCTCCACGCAATGCACCTTCATCTTCTTTGTCTAATCACTTGATTCCTTTCGACGATACCTATTTTATCTCAATAGAGGCTGGTAATCGGTACAAGGAACTTCTTCCTAGGAGTCCTTTTCCCTTTTGTGCCTTGTTCGAGCCAACCCCTAGGCGTCAAGCGGTTATAGATCAAGTCACTAGGTTGCTTGCCGTTCACCATCTTTCTGCCTTGGCTGTCGAATGTGATTGCTTTAATAATTCCATGTCTAGAATAAAACCATTTCATGAGTTCTACGCTAATTTGCATTGGAACTACGACTCCCTCGTACCCCCACCGAATACCCACGTGATCCTCACATCGATGATCGCGGGTAAGAAAATCCAAATATTCGAGGATATATTAAATGTCTTCTTTTCCGTAGATGAGGAAAATGACACCTGGCATAAGGATTATGGCGAGTATTTCGACATTTTGGACCCGGAAGGTTTCTACAAGCAAAATGAATTGACTCTCACTGATATTCATTATTACTTGAAGAAACCTAATGTTCTATATAAGAAGAAGAGCACTCTTCATTCCTCCTCCCTTGACCTTACGAAGCGCAATCTGGAATTAGTGATCAACTACAATATTCATCTGAAGAAAAATCAAATGAATATTGCAGAGAACACTGCTGTCATTATGCATTGTATCTTAGAGAACATCGGTGTCAAGTGGGCCAGATACATTCTATACCATATGACCTGCTTTGACACTGGTAAGAACACCAAAGTGGTCCAGACATCTTCAAGTTCTTCTTCTCCTATGTGAGCAGAAGATACTATCAGATAAACTGGAGGACACTTAGAACAGACTCAACAACCTTAGTCCTATGTCTCTGTAGACTCAGCGAACCTAGAGCTCTGATACCACTTAATTGTGGCATACAACTCACAAAAACATAATTAACTAATGCGGAAGCGTTCACTAAGCAACAGATTACTGAAAAAAACACTAATTATTAAAACCTTTTTGCCAAGAGATCCATCAAATGAAAACTTTCTCACATAGAACAAAAGTAACACATTTACATTCTGGTTTAAAGGTACATGACTTGCATCATCTCTTTCTGAAAATTACAAGCATCAACTGCTCTTGTTGAACTAAACACAAGCAGTGTAAAATCTCAAGGCACTAAGCCAAAATCTTGAAAGCACTAACTACTACTTCGAGGACCTGAGAGTACATAGATGACACATAGGACTCTATATACATCTATACAAGGCATAACAGCCAGTGTCTCCACCTGAGACTTCACTGTTGTCCCTACTTCTGTTGTTCTTGTCCTTCACCTATTCAAGGATTCCTGCCTCATCGTCCACGTCCACCTAAAAATGTGATTCCCACGGGGGTGAGACAATTGTAAATTGCCCCAGCGAGAGATATAACTCTCCGCCAGAAACATTATTATTGCAGCTTAAGAAGATGATTATGAACAGAGGAATCATAATTATTTGACATCAGTTAATTCAATGTCTAATAGGTTAGAACATTATTTTTATCAAAAGCATTGTAGCTATAACTTGATAGAGCAACATGTCACGTATCCATTAAGGAATATGAAGAACATGTATAACATTTATTCACTATAGAATCATTACCACAACATTAACTCTCTTCAGGCTTAGATCATATATCTAAAGCCTGGCATTGTCAGTGTGGAGTCATGGCCTGTAGCCATACTCTTTTCACAAGGTATTGGGATCTTAATCCCTCAACTCATCAAGTACATTTCCACTTATTAACAAGTTCATCATCATGATTATAGGATATGGTTATTTGTACCCTTATCTCATCATAGAACACTTGTTACCACTTATTAGGTAACTTCATACCTTCAGGTCATCTGACCAAGGACATTATAATTCTTGCTACACAAGGTATTGTATATAGTTCACAAAGCTCATATCACCTCTTATTACCCCTTAATAGGCAACAAGGCATATCATAGCTTATGAAGCTCATAAACAATCTAAGATAATTAGCACATCATGTGACACACATGATTCATTAATTGTAGGTTACCTCTCACTATGAAACAAGGCATATGGAAGCTTATAAGGCCTATAGAACATTTTCAATATACAGAACATCATAGCCCATACCTGGCTATGCTCCTCTTCTCAACATATCTGTATCATTAGTAATCATAATACAATTACATATCAGTACCATGTAATACATGGGTTATCTTATTACATTCATAACCCATTAGTCTGTATTTGAACTTCACATAGGATTACTCTTTTGTTAGAACTTCACATAGCATTAACTTGTATTAGGGTTTCACATAACATTACCCTGTAGTAGGGTTCACATAGCATTAACTTGTATTAGGGTTTCACATCGCATTACCCTGTATTAGGGTTCACATAGCATTAACTTGTATTAGGGTTTCACATAGCATTACCATGTATTAGGGTTCACATAGCATTACCCTGTATTAGGGTTTCATGTCGTATTACCCTGTATTAGGGTTCACATAACATTAACTTGTATTAAGGTTTCACATAGCATTACCCTGTATTAGGGTTCACATAGCATTAACTTGTATTAGGGTTTCACATTGCATTACCCTGTATTAGGGTTCACATAGCATTAACTTGTATTAGGGTTTCACATAACATTACCCTATATTAGGGTTCACATAGCATTACCATGTATTAGGGTTTCACATCGCATTACCTTGTATTAGGGTTCACATAGAATTAACGTGTATCAAGGTTTCACATAGAATTACCCTGTATTAGGGTTCACATAGCATTAACTTGTATCAAGGTTTCACATAGCATTACCCTATATTAGGGTTCACATAGCATTAACTTGTATTAGGGTTTCACATAGCATTACCCTGTATTAGGGTTCACATAGCAAGGAATCAATATGGATAACATAAGTGTTCATTTATGCTTATTTATTCTCATCATTCATCATTAAATGAATTATCAACACACAACATGAGTTTCTCTTTCATCCTTGCCAGAATATGATTACATCATAGTTTATAGGTTTGGATTAACCTTTTCATAAGGCATGTTAGCCTACATTCAACAGGGTGCATTACATCTCAATGTAACCATTGACATGACACATCTCATGTGTCATTCATCCAATTATATTGGACTTATAACACATCAAGGTATACCAGTATTGGGGTGTTGGATGTGATATCTATCATATCTTGATGTATCACTTCCCTCAACACCTCTATCTTACTTGAGTTCATCCACTTATCTTGTATTAGGGTATTCCCCATCCTAATACTTTATGCACCAGTTCATCACATTTATCATGTAATGTATTGGTCATTAGTCACTCACTTATATTATACAACTATTTCCAATACTATGGAATCATCCTTGAGTTTAGGAACTATTAATATAAGGATATCCATCATCAACCTCTCTAGGTGTTACATTTGTGAAAACATTAATCACTATTCTATTATTAGGAATAGTATTTTCCATATTTATAATTTGAGGATTCACATAGCATATTCCATATATTTATGGATTTCACATAGTATTGCTCTTCAATAGAGTTTTACATAATCATCCTTCTATATCAAGGTTTCACCTAGTATTATGTGAAATTAGGATTTCACAACACATCACCCAGTGATAGGTCTTCACATAGAATTAGTAGCACTTCCCTATATTAGGGTTTCATTCACCTTACCCCATTTTAGGGATTAAGGTTTACCATTCACATCCAAGTAAGGTTTCTCTTACCTCATACCCAAATTAGGGTTAGGATGTACAATTCCTATTAAATTAGGGTTTTCCTTCATTGTTACACTAAGTTAGGGTTACATCATCACCCTGGATTATTATTTCACTGAGCTTAGCCCTAAATTAGGGTTTCACATAGCCTTGCCCTAAATTAGGGTCAAGGTACATCAATCTTTTCAATGAGGATTTCATGATCTCATATTATGGCACATTTATTCATAATGAGAGAATTAGGGCTTATTAAGTAAGCAATCATCTCTCCCATTCAGTCTCCCCCTCATCCTCTCTAGGATGTTAATTACTCCAAGATTGATCTATGGTTAACTCTTCACTTAAGTACACATAGTGAGGGTTATCCTTCACAATCATCATTGGTCTACATCATTAAGAACCAAATAGCTAATTGACCTTTGATCATATAAGGTGTCCAAATGGTTTAACCAATTTGGACCTCAAAAGGTCTTGGTCACTTAGACCTCAAACGGTCTTGGTCACTAAGTTCAAACGGTTTGAAATCATTTAGCAAAGTTGGTTCTTGAAACCATTTAGAAAACACATCTTGAAACCGCATGAACTTGAGTCTCCAAACGGTTTGAGATCGTTTGGTCCCAAATGGTCTTGAGACCGTTTGGTCCAAACCTTCTCAAAACTGCATGGACCAAAAAGGTACTTCAACACTTAATTGATTCAAGGATTCAATCCATGAACCAATTATCAAATGAACCACAAAAGTATTCATCAATTGAACCACTGAATCACCATTCAATCAGACCTTCAATTTTGGGTTTTGAACCCAATTGAACTAGGTTTGATAATCAAGAAACCATCACTTAGGGTTTTGAAATCGAGGATCCATCAATGGTTGACATTGTGGAACCAAATCAATTGAAATCAATGAACCATCATCATCACATGATATGACCTGACCTCAAACGGTCTTGAATGACCTCCAAACGGTCTTGAGACTGTTTGGGTGATCTCTAAACGGTTTTGAGACCGTTTTCCCATTTCATAATCAAAATCCATGACATCCAATTAGGGTTTTGGATCATTGGATTGATTATCAAATCAGCAATTGATTGCATTTCAATTTGATACCTTTGGATCTTCACATACCCAACCATACTCAACCCTAGACCTGCAAACGGTCTTGGTTGACCTCCAAATGGTCTTGAGACCGTTTGGGAGATTCCCAAACGGTCTTGAGACTGTTTGGGTCAATCAACCCAAAACCTCAACTCAATCAATTGCAAAATTAGCTCTTAGTCGATTAGGGTTTCTATTTGAAAGATTGTCCATATGTTGAACTAATCAATTGGAGCCATTGGATCATCATCCAACACATACTAGGATTCAGACCTCAAATGGTCAACCCATCCAAATGGTCAACTCCTCTAAACGGTTTGGAGTTCCAAACTCCAAACGGTTTGGTGAAACCGTTTGGACCAAATCATTGAAACTGTTTGCTCTAGATATTTGGGGTGGTGTGTACTTATGATGATGTCATCATCATCAAGCTCCAAACCCATGAAGTTTGCTGTGATTTCCATGGTGGTTGCATCAATCATCCAAAATAAATTTCGGAAATGTAGAAAGGAACACCAATTGATAAGGAATTGAATGCAATAATAAAATCAAGGGTTCAAGTTATAAAACCCGCCTCCAATTGAGCTCCAAAGCTCCAAGCTCACGTAAACAATGGTGGATGTAACTCCTTTCACCATTCCAAGGCTCGTCCTCAAGGTTTGAGTGAAAAGGAATGGTTAGAATTGAAGAGGGGATCGAAATAGGAAGAAATCATGCATTGATTTGTGATTTCCATCATGGATTCAAGGTGAAAAGGGATCAAGAAGCTTACCAACAGGTATGGAGTCGTCCTCCTGGTCCTCCCAAGATCCTTGGTCGTTTTCGAAACAAAGGGAAGAAGTGGGATCGGGTAAAGCCTTTCATTTGGCTTGTAAAAGGTCTTTTTATAAAAAAATTCAATGAGAGAGAATATGCTTTATTAGAAATTCATTTGATCCCAAAAATCATGCCTCCTCTTCCCCCTCAAATCCTTGGATCCGAGGCTATCTTGTTTGCCTCTTATTCCTCTCAATTATCCATGTTTTAAAGAAAAGCAAATTAAGCACCTTAAATCATATTATACTATTATCCATATGTGAGTGGATATTTCTTTTTCTTATAAAATTGTGAGTGAGTTATCCACTCCCTTGGAGATTTTCGTGGTCCTTGCAAATCTCAAGGACTTCCAAACACATCTAATTCCAACCATTTTAAGTTTGGTTGAAGGCCCTTTAATTAATACATTTATTTTTGCCCTAAATTGAATTAGGGTTTCAATTAGGATTAAATCTTGATTATTTTAATATCAAGATTCTCTCTCCTCCAACTTAATTCAAATGAAGCGCCCCTCTCATTTTCTTTGCTCTACATGATTCCAAGAAACATTAGGGACCTTATTGAAGTGGTAATTTTCATATTGAACCCCAGGTTTTGGGTAAATTGCACATTACACCAAAACTAGGTTTTAATGCACATACATTGCTTTATCCGCTCTTTCTTGGTACTCAGGCTTTCATAAGCCATACCTCAGCATCATTTTCACTCTCATGATGTTTCAACACATGAGGAACATGTTATCATGCACAATTTGCACTTAAACCCCTCAACTTGGGTAATTTGCACTTTAGTCCAAAACAAGCAAACATTGCTTCAACATTATTCAAACAGGACTAGAATTGCAACATAAGTTCCTCTTGAGCCCTAATTACTTTTCACAAGATAAGATTAAGCATCTACTCAACCTTATTAGGCAAATCATCTAGCGTTAACACATAACCCAAGCCAGGGATGTTACAACTAATTTGGGAGAATGTGAAAGTAATTTTCCGACTCCAATGTATATATTATTTCTGTGAACTGTGCTTATTTGTATTTTTGAATATTTTGTATGTTTCAATTTATAGTGTGCTACACAAGACAACGACTGGGCATGTGCATACTATGTGATCTGATTTATGGACCTAATTATCAAACATGTCACAATGGAAATCAATACCATACATCAGGTATTATATATAGTCTCATTAGATAATATAAAATATATCAATCTTATTGGATATTATTAATTATATATATACATCATTCTCTTTGCAGGTGTTTAAAACTGACTTCACTACAGGTCAAAAGTTATTATATGTACATACTCCCTATACGATGGAAGACTTAAATGATGTAAGAGAACAATGGGCAAAAGCCCTACAAGTAGTGGGAAATTTTTAAATATGATTGGGATACTGATGGCGATAATGACAATGTTGAATAAAGAATGATATTTATAAACTTTGTTCTCATAATTATTTTTTTGTGAATGTGAATGAATTTTTCTGAATTGTCATATGTGTGAATGTGAAGATGATTAATACATGAATGTTTCTACATGTGTCTAAATGTGAAAAGAGATGAAATGAATGGAACTATAGGTTGCTAAATGTGTGTGAAAATGGAGGAAATTTGAAATGGAACTACTGGTTTCTATATGTGTATGATGAAAAAAAATATGAATCAAATGTGCTTAAACATGTGTGTGATCATAAATTGTTGTCCATCTTGTTAATTTTACAGGTTTGTGGCATGTTGTTGGCTGATATCAATAGATGTTGTAAACCTACAGTTCAGAACTGAACTGTAGGTTCTGCATCCTGCTGACCAGCCATACAGTAGGCCTGCAAACTGATAAGAAAAAAAAATCAAAAAATAGGTGTCGGTTATTAGTATAAAACTGACAACAAAGACATACAACGTCAGTTATTAGCAAAAAATTGACGCCTATGTGGCTAGGTAGTGTCTGTTATATATAAAAACTGACGTCGATGGTGCCCTTGCTGGCGCATTTTATTGGTGGTGGGAAGGGTTATGAAGTCAATTTTTGTGAAACGCCGACGTCTTTGACTTAAAAAACTGACGCTGAAGGTTATTATTAAAAAAACGACGCCTATAGTGCCCTTGTTGGTGCGTTTTTAGTGGCGGGAAGGGTCATGGCGTCAGTGTTAAAACCGACGCTGAAGGTTTTGACTTTTAGCGGCAGCCACTTGGGTGTCTCTTTAAAACCGACGCCAAAGGCCTTAAATAATCGACTCTAAAGGTGGAATCTGTACTAGTGGCACAAATTAGCCCTATGATCATAATTTTTTTCCATCAAAATTTTGAAAAATTTTCTTTGATAAAACCGTGAAGATGCAGATGATGGAAAACTCCATCTATAATGAATCTAGTTTGCTTTCAAACAATATCTTTTTATAAATCACAAGATAGCATAGGAAGAATCTTTTTATTACTGATATTGCTTTTATGTTTTTCTCTTAGTGAAACATCACTTCTTCCTCTGTCTTAATTTTAACGGATATCACCAGAATATTCTTGCCATAAAAATACCGATAATATAAAAATCATACTCTATCAAAATCATATATTCTTGCATTAGAATAAAGAGCTACCTTTTTTCTTCCTCCACCTTTTATTGCAAAAACCCAAAAAGAGTGAGGAGTGAAAAGAATCAGAGAGATGTGCCATATTGAAGATTTATTGAAATGGTGTATTGTTGTGCTCATAAACACAAATATGTCGATTTTATTAGCCTCTAAAACCAAAAATACAACACCAATTCCAATGGTGTTTATTAAAGGTATTGTAACCCTGGGTGGTGATACCTAGGATGTGCAATCACTGCTCTAAATCCAACATGTTTGGAACACAGGGATCACTCATCCATTAAATGGACATGTACTTGAATGACCCAAACAGAAGGAAGGGATATCCCTGAGCCTTTTTCCTACTAATTTCTTTCACATAATACCTTGAGGAGAGTGAAAGGTACTTTGAAAAGTGAGATATATGTTAAAGATAGGAATGAGACAAAAACAATAAAAAGATAATCAAAGAAAGAATATTTTTGTTAGTCATGTTCTTGATAAGTTAGATCATTTTATGAAAAAGAGAATGGTTTTGGTAAGAGGTTGATATAAGATTATATTTCAGAAAATTATAGATTCCTCTTACTTGGTAGATTGTATAATGATTCCATTAGCTTGAGGACAAGCTAAACTATAAGTTTGAGGGAGTTGATAACACCAACTTTGATGCACTTTTCATAGCCTTTTTCATAATAAAAATCATTAGAATTAGTGTTTATATGATTGGTTTTATTCATTTTACTTTTAGTGTATCAAATGTTAGGGTCTAATTAAGTTTTGTGGATATTTGAAGGAATTTAGTGAAAAACTAGCAAAATCAATGGTAATTGTCGATACTCTAAATTGATCACTCAGAAGTCGACTAACTCCCAGCCACTAATCAAAAGGGTTGACAGTTTAACCTAACCGCGGGAGACTTGACAAAGCCCTGTCCACTAATCATCGACAAATTTATCAAGCCCCATCCTGTCGAGTAGGGGGATCGGTGTACTTGTTGTGGGAGCACTGATAGATTGATCTCATCGACGTCTGCCCCAATATAATCCTATTTTTTCCAGCTATTGAACAAATCCATCGACAACTCTATCGACGAGTAAAGCCTTGATGAACCATGTCGATGACTATGTTGACGCCCTCAAAGACTGATGGACTCCTATCAAGGAGCCATTCTATTGACACCTGTAAAGATTGACATTGCTAAGATCAACAAAGACCTATCAAAGAATCACTTCATCGACCATGAACGTTGACAGAAGAAGATGGGAGGTTGATGCCATGTAGACTAATCAAGATCGACAAGGCACAAGTCAAGGCCTATAAATAGGCCCCCAAAGCGTCACTTTAAATGATCTTGGATTCTCGGATTCATCACACCGAAAGGCTACCACCAAGTTCTAGATCCCAAGGACGAGAGTCATGGACCAGCCAAGATCGATCAACCTAGTTGGTTGTCGACCTCTTCCTTGGTGGCTCAATCCACTTCCATCAACGAATCTGACATACCTTCTTGCATGAAGCTATGATCAGAAGGAGGAGAGCCATCGATAGTTAGCCATCAACCACTTGCTTGATCATCCCAGAGGTTGGTAGATCGATCATTTGATCTACCTTAATATTGACCTCTTTATCTTCTTTTCTTTGTCATGACTTATTCAAGTTGTACTCTGTCTCTTTCTTATGCCATGTGTGGCTAGACTCCATAACTTGGGTTGGGAGTAGCCGTTAGGTCCTCCCAACCATGCAATTGTTCATTCTTCTATTTTATAGAATATGTTCTTATAATTTTGTTTCTATACTTATATTTACTGCGTCACTGGTTGATTAACTACCTTCTTGTGACGTTTGATATGAATATTATTTGATAAAATAATTTCAAAGAGATCTTAAATATAGGCTAATGATAAGTCACGAGAATGAGGAGTCACTATAACAAAAGTCATATGATTTTTCTTTGGTCTTTTGATAATATCTTGTGAGAGAGAACTCCTTAGATAAAAATCTGCCTGGATCTCAAGAGAAGGAAGGAACATATACCTTTTATGACTGTTTGCAAATAAATTTAGGTATATATATAATTTAGGAGTGAAATTTTTACATGGTTGTGGTTGGTTTGATTGGTGAAACTCAATTCAAGTCTCTTTATCTTTATTTCAAAACATAGTTTTTATTTCTTTTCTTTAATCTTCTATAAACTTTGATTTACTACTCAACTAGATTAATTCATTCCTTAATTGGATTATCATCAAATTTGACATGGGATAACATACGATGGGACAACATGAGATAACATGGATAGCATGGGATAACATGGATAACATAAAATAACATACAATTTGACATCAGATAACATCTAATTCACTACTACAGAACACGCCTTTGGCGTCGGTTGTTTAACCCCTTTTAGCGACGGTTCTCCAACGATGCCTATGTGGGTGCCGCTAAAGGTCAAACTCTTCAGTGTCAGTTTTATAACCGACGCCAAACGGCTTCGCGCCACCGAAAATGCCCTGCTAAACCGATGCCAAATGGCTTCGCGCCACTCAAAACGCGCCAGTAGGGCACCTATAGGTGTCAGTTATGTATAGTACGCCGACGCCAAAGGGTTCGCGCAACAAAAAGGGCGCCATCTAGGACACTTTCTGCGTCGGTTTGCAACTACCTAACCGACGCCATATTTCCAGACGACACGGTCGTGCTTCCCTGCACGGCTGTGTTTAGTACTATAGGCATCCGTTTTGTACTAAGCACCGACGCGTTTTCCGCCACGGCCGTTCTTTCCTGCACGGTCGGGTTGTTTGTCATATTAGGCGGCGGTTTTCTCCAATAACCGACGCTGTAAATCTTTGATGATAGTGTTCTATAAATAACCGACGCCTATGTTTTATTTTTTTTATTATCAGTTTACAGGCCTGCTGTGGCTGGTCAGCAGGATGAGAACCTGCAGTTCGGTTTTCTGAACTGTAAGTTTACGACATCCATTGATATCAGCCTACAAACAGGTCACAAACCTGCAAAATCAACAAATATACTTTTCACACAAGTAGATACATTCAGACATCAATTCAATTCTCACATTCACACATGTAGAAACATTCATACATGTATAAACATTCAGAAATATTCATTTACAAAATATCATTCAACATCGCTATCAGCATCCCAATTATATCTTACAATCGCCACTGCTTGTATGGCTCTTGCCCATTCTTCTCTTACTTCATTTAATACTTCCATCGTATATGGAGCATGAACATATTTTAAGCGTTTACCTATAGTGTGGTCAGTTTTAAATACCTGCAAAGAGAATGATGTATATATAAGTAATAATATCGAAATAAGATTGATATATTTCATACTAACTAATGAGACTATATATAATACCTCATGTATGGTATTGATGTCCAATGCGGCATATTGGATAATCATCTGCATAAATCACATCACATAGTATGTGCATGCCCAGGCGTTGTCTTGGGTAGCGCACTATAAATTGAAACATACAAAATATTAAAAAATACAACTAAGCACAATTCACATAAATAATATATACATTGGAGTCGGGAACTTACTTTTACGTTCTTCCAAATTATTGGCTGGTTCTTTTTCCTTGGGACCTTTCCTCCAGCATTTTTGAATGCATCTAAAACCCTACATGTTAATGTAACATAGTTAATTGCATAATTAAATAGTAATGTAATAACATATGTTAATGAATATAAAAATGAAATATTTCTCACCAGAATAATGGCAATCTCATTACGTGTCCAATTTTAGTATTCAATGTACTCCCCACAGGATCTAGATAATAAACAGTGAATGTCCCGGGGACAATAACTAGTAACTCCCAATGCCTACCGCTAGAGGTAAAAAAGTTAAAAATTAATAACTCAAAATCTACAATAAAAATGTAATTTTCTTAAGTCCAAATTAAAAGTAAAGTAAACTTACTTGACATTGAATGGAGCTATTATTATCGTCTTCTTTTGCTGACCGAAATTTGTAAAAGCATCTATACAGTATTGTTGAACACTATCAGGATCTTTAGCTACCATACTAATCAATGATGGAATAAAAAAATCCCACATGGTCAAATGCAAATTGTTTGCATTGATTTTCGACTAAGTAGTTGCAAAACATGTATTATGTATGCATTAATATATAAGAAACCAGATCACTGGATCTTACACAAGGTATATGGATGTATAAACAAGATCTCACCTTATCCATGTCTCTATCATTGATGTATTCATCCAATCATATATAAACAACTCAATAATATCTTATATAAATAAAGAGCTTTCGTATGATTGACCTGCATCATTAGCTTCTAAAGAAATAATTATAGGGCAATGTATATTATGTGCCCGTAGCCAACATGCCATTCCCCTACAAGCAGGACCTAACAGGTATTTTAGGTCAGTTGGAACCCAAGTTGGTAATGCAGGAAGTGGAGTGGATGCCTAGGTGCTCCAGGTGTCTTATTTTTAACCTGTATATATAATTTCAGATCAATTGACCTCATATATACACATTAACAATCTAAAGTAATGTAAATTGTGATCTTACAATTTCAGTAGTGTAGACGACATCTGCTTTGGGCCACAATATCACCCCGCCTTCTGCCTCACCAAGTGTATCAATATCCGGGTGGGCATATGGCAATGCAGCTTCCCTCCAATTGGGTAGTACACATATCGGGCTCACACGAATGTAGCCCTGTGGCATTGGAGTCCCATGAAATGTTGCCCCAGGAAGGGACGGGTAAGCCTGCGCCTCTGCAACAACATAGTCTTGCATTCTTAAGCGGCATGGCTTCAATGCCTATAAATTTATGTAAAGAATGTTATACATATATACATATCATCTTGAAAACATATCATCTTGAAAAGACTAGCTACAATGTCATAAACAATACTTACATCAGACGTGTTAGGCGATGGGTCTCCAGGATTACTCTCAGTCTATGCATCATGAGAAGAGTGGGTCGCCATAGGCTGATTGGAAGCCTGAGATGCCTGCCACCGCACCATTTCTTCCTTGACCTTCTCAACAACTATATCATTGACCTTCTTAGCAACTATATCCTCGACTCTCTTATTCTCCTATACATGGATAAAAGAAACATTAGCTTCTTATTATTGAATTCCCTTTTGCAGTAACATTCTAAAAAAAGAATAGGTTACCTCTTCTTGTGAAAGTCTCGCTCTGGGTTTGCGCTGGGATGGCCCAAAGAATGCTTTGATGCCCACACCAGCGCCTACACCCCTAACACGTCTAGGATGCTCTGGGTTACCCAGAGCAACTATCAATTCATCCCTTGTGCCCTGAGGGATGAACATGCCTTGTTTCCTCTACTCGTACAGCTCCCACTAATCCCCATCAATAGAAATTGGTAAGTTAACACCACAAATAATCAATATTCAAACGATTGCTCTAAGAGTTGTATTTTACCATTTTCACAGCCGCCTCAGTAATTACGGGCTTCTTTATTTCACCCTTCTTGTTTTGCCTCCCAACTATCCCAGACATCATGGCGAGGCATGGGTGTGGCACATGTAGTAGAGGACTCCTGAGTAGCAGCAGACTCCGCCTGTAGTCTTTGGCGAACGCTTGCATAGTCCTTTGGACCCATAGTGTGGTCATGCACATTCAGTGCATGCCTTGCTTTTTGCGCCTCACGGAGGGCCTAATTAGTATGCACATTAATGATTTGGTTAGTAGCACTAAATTTTAATCTGGAATAGGTGAATACAACATATATTAATTAAATTGGGAGTGACGCCTAATACCTTGAATTCTTCAGATTTTCTTGAAGCAACAAACGTGTCCCAATCTTCTTTGTCCAAGAAGTTCCACTGTTCAAGGGCTGACTTCTTCTTCTTATCACCATCTTTTATGTATTCTCTGTTGAGATTTGTCCTATAGTTCCTTAGCATCTTTCCAGCACGTTGCATTACGCTTTTACGATGCAACTTCTCATCCAATGCAAACAGATTCTGTAAAATAGAATTGTTATTAACTAGTATCCAAAAATATAATTGCAAATAATAGAATTTTTAATCTACAAAATAGAATTGCAAATAATAATAACTCACGCATAAATCCTTCCATATCAAGTCTTTCTTCGCCTGAGGAACTTTATGCCAATTATCATACTTAACACCACAATGGCTTCGAGTAACAACCCCAAGATAGTTTACAAAATTATTGTGGTTCACTTCAATTGCATTTCCTCTATTATCAAACTCCACAACCAATCTGGATCCACTGTCACTTAGCACTATTAACTTCTTCAACAGAGTGATGCCCCTTTTCTTGTTAAATGTTTAGTGATGCTCATCATGTTCCTCCAATGCTTCAGTGGGTACATGTGCATCATCAACCTAAAATTTGACAAAAATAAACACACTGAATTAGCCCAATATAGAAATATGGGATATATGACATAACTAGAAGATAATGAATTTTATAGAAATACAGGATATGTTTTTAGAACTTACATTGGTATCCTCGCCATGCTCATCATGGACAGCATGCTCATCATGGACTTCATGCTCATCATGGACATCATGCTCATCATGGTCAGCCATCTAAAAATGTCATTAAAAAGGCAAACATTTAGCATTTATATTAACTAGAAGATAATGAAACATCAAATCTGAAAATGATATTGATATTAAAAAAAACAAACATTTAGCTTCAATACATGTGTACCACCTATCCCATCCTTGAACACCTAATCTCACTAGTAAGTGTATAATGTGTATTGGGTTTTCAAGAAAATTTTGGCAGCATTTCCCCGCTATTCTCTAAGTACATATGTACTTAGAGAACAAACGGGGAAATTCTATCGAAATTTTCTTGAAAACCCAATACACATTATACACTTACATCCTAAGTGAGATTAGGTGTTCAAGAACAGTCCCAAATCGGGGACTATCCAAGATTTACTCCTAATGAGTAAATCTTGGACGAGTTTCTAGGCCAACAAACACGTGATGTCAATCTTATATATAATAAATGTGTACCACCTATCCCATCCTTGAACACTTAATCTCACTAGTAAGTGTATAATGTGTATTGGGTTTTCGAGAAAATTTCGGCAGCATTTCCCTGTTGCCGAAATTTTCTCGAAAACCCAATACACATTATACACTTACATCCTAAGTGAGATTAGGTGTTCAAGAACAGCCCAAACCGGGGACTATCCAAGATTTACTCCTAATGAGTAAATCTTGGACGGGTCTCTAGGCCAACAAACACAATAATAGATATGTACATGTTAGGGTTTCATCACAATTAATGTTAGGGTTTCATCACAATTGATGTTAGGGTTTCATCAATGTTAGGGTTTAATCAAATCAAATTGTGATGCTAGAATGGCCAAGTTTAAATCTTATTTCAACATGTAATTTACTGAATTAGGTCAAGCATTAGGATTAGAAGCACAAATATATGTAAGCAAAAGATTTGTTCGTATCCTAGAATTTACATAAAGCATTACATAAAGATTTGTTCATATCCTTACCAACAGCAAATACAACCGTGGCTGTGTTGGCCTACCACGGTCGTGCTGGGCAGCACATCCGTGGTAGGCCAACACAACCACGGTCGTGTTTGTTGTTGGTAAGGAGCTAGGGAGAAGGAAGAAAAGAGGCTACGACTACCTAGAGGCTACGGCGGGCAGCAGGCAGACAGGCGTAGGTCAGCAGGCAGGTGAGCACGGAGCTGGCGTGCAAAGAGAACAGTGGCGGCGGCATGGAGGACGAAGGCGGCGACGCAGAGCAGCAACAGCGGCGTCGACAACGAGCAAGCAGCAGGCAGCAAGAGCAGCAGGTAGCGTCGGCGGCGAGCGAGAAGCAGCAGGCGGCGAGCAGCAGCGGGCGGGCGGGTGGCGACGCAACAAGAACAGAGAAAGGGGAACAGTTGCTTCGCGATGAAATAGAAGAAAGGGGAATAATTGCTGATCGTGGGTATATTAAGTTGGTAAACGGCGCCGGTTATCAAAAACAAACGACACCTAAACTCTTAGGCGTCAGTTGTTCCTTACAAACCGACGTCCAATTAGACAATCTTTACCCTAAATTATTTGGCGGGAACCATTATAAGAAAAGTGGAACTTTTCGCGCAAAATTCCATCTTAAATAGGCGTCGGTTAATAGTTAAACAACCGCTGTTGTATGTGACACTTTGGGGCCAAAAAAATTTTCGCTCGAAAATTAGATTTCGCGGGCGATTTTAGGCTTCGATTTGTTATACCCAACCGACGATGAATACAAAGAGGTACCCGTGTCTGGCTGGTCTTCGAATATAGACGTCGGTTTTCCTAAATAAACGACGTTGAATATTATAGGCGTCAGTTTTCCTAAATAACCGACGCCCAGAAAAGCGACATTGAATGTTGTTTCTGTAGTAGTGATTGGACATGAAATAACAATTAATAGGACATGAGATAACATACAAGTGAACGTGAGATAACATAAAATTGTACATGAGATAACATCCAATTAGACTAGAGATAACATACAATTGAATCAGAGATAACATATAGTTGGACCATAGATATCATACAACTGGACCACAGATAACCTATAGTTAGACCAGAGATAACATACAATTGAACCGAATATAAATACGAGAAATATGAGGGAAGTAGTGCTTTTTTTTATGAAAAGTATGTCGACATTGATCTTGTTTTAAAATATGTTATGTTAGGAACACAAATGTTATTATTTCGTAGAAAAAATCATTACGGTCTGAAAGATATTGGTAGAAATAAGAGAAATAGGAGAGAAGTAGAGTAATTTTTTTTTATCAAAAGTATGTTGACATTGGTCTTTTTTATTTTGTCAAATAAGTATTACGGTTTGAAAGACATTAGCAGAGGAATACGAGGGAAGTAGTGCATTCACTTTTTATCAAAAATATGTAGATATTTGTCGTGTTTTAAAGTACTTTATGTAAAGAATGCAGGAACTTTTATTTCGTCAAAAAATCATTACAGTTTGAAAATATTAGTAAAAATATGAAGAATAGAAGGAAAGTAGTGTCATTCATTTTTTATTAAAAATATATTAACATTGATCTTGTTTTAAAGTACATATTGTAAATAATGTAACAATTTTTATTTCATTTAAGAATTTATTATGATTTAAGATATTAGTAAAAATAACTTATTCTTTATTTTTCTCTCTCTCCTAAAAATAATTATTGCATATTTCCCAATCATTTGGGTTTTGGGTCGATCTCAAGCAGCATTAATTGTCCGCTATGTTATATCATTTTCCTTTCGAATAAATTGAGGTCTTCTGCTTCATTTGAACTCCATGGGTTATCAAATCCCAGAAATTAGGGGGTTACACAAGACAGACATAGTAGTTCTTGGGACCTGGTCGCCGGCAACTCTGCTGTCCTTTCGGTAGATAAAAATAATATTGAAAGAGGTAAACATACATGAGAGTTCTGCTATCCCTTTATTGCCTCGACATATCGTCCTACAGTCCGTCTTCACTCTTCAATACAATCATCGTGAGTCTCAGCTGGAGGGAGTTCTTCATGCTAAAGTAAAACTGTGAGGCTGATTCAAAAATATATATCCATGTCATCATGCTCGTGATTCAAAAATATATATCCATGTCATCATGCTCGTCAGCAATATTCCATGTGATCTATATTACCTGCTCCCTAAATGATACGTGTTTGGGTATTGTCCATTTATTAAATTTTGCGCTACGCATTGCACATCCGCAAAGACATTCATGGGCCTCAAGGCACACATAGCAAACTAGCTCGACAACAGTGCAGATCCGGCCCGATAGGTTTTACTGGTCGGTTTGTAGGAAGGCGTAGATCAATTTGACCGGTAGCTCGGGAAGCTATTTTTTGTCACTCAGGAGTTAATTAGCAAGATTTCGTCCTCAAGGGTGGTTGGTTGAGGGTTGGATTTTTACTTCTTTTTTTCAAAGGCTAACTCGTGGGGGCGGTAAGCTTGTACCGATTCATATTGAAGGGAGAGCGTTGTGAAACGTCAGCGCAAAAAGAGTGGCAGACGAGTGGAGGCGGTTACTTGTAGCACCCATCACATTAATTATATTTGCAACCGACGCCTGGGCACTCGTCGTCTTCTTCCTCAGCAGTCAATAAAATCTCCAACCAATTCTCTCTCTCTGTCAAGGGTTCTTGTTCACTCTTGTTCATACTTCTCCCGTTGCCCGCCCTTGTGTCTGTCGATGGCAAGCCCTCAGTGCTGCTCCAACCCGCCCACCCTTAACCCCACTAGCGGCGAGGGCGCCGTGGTCGACAACCTCGGAGGTCTGAAGGCGTACACAGCCGGTAGCTCAGCCAACTCCAAGCTTGCCGTCCTGCTCATATCTGACGTTTTTGGTACACGCTGCTACTCTATTTCCCCCTCTCCGGAAATAAAACATACCCTTCTATATATAATACATCTTCTTAATCCTTTTTTTTGTGCCGATATTTCTACAGGATATGAAGCTCCAATCTTGAGGTACGCCAAAACCAACTTGGGCCCTGATTGCTTTTACTCATGTCGTCCTGCCTCCGATGCTTCAATCTTCATCCTTTGTTTTTCTTTAAAATATTAATAAAAATTGCATTTTGCTGGAAAAATTCACAGGAAAATCGCTGACAAAATTGCCGCTGTTGGATTCTATGTAGTTGTCCCAGACTTCTTATACGGAGATCCATATGATGCTAACGATGCAGCTAGACCCATTGGTGTCTGGATCAAAGAGCACACCACGGTTAGTGCTCCACCCTACCATCAATTTCCTTATAAAACTTCATATGCGTTATTTTTACGGTGGGGTTATTCTTTTAGGACAAAGGTACCGAGGATGCGAAGAAAGTCATTGCCCAGTTAAAAGCTGAGGGAATCACTGCAGTTGGAGCCGCGGGGTTCTGTTGGGGAGGTTAGGTTCATAAATTTTTTTCTTACAAAAAGCTCACGTTTAGTTAGATTTCTTTGTTTCATGTATTTTTCCCCTGACCTATCATATGTATAATGTCACCGACAAAATTTATATACGTGTTCCACTCAGCTAAGGTAGTGACGGAGTTATCCAAGACCGGTGACATCCAATCTGCTGTGCTTCTTCATCCCTCCTTTGTCACTGTGGATGACATCAAAGGTATTGGCCGCTTTTATTCTTCTCGTAGCTTCCTTGAGTTGCATGATCTAAACATGAAACGTGTTTCAGATGTCAAGACCCCCTTTTGCATCCTCGCCGCTGAGCATGACCACCTCTCTCCGCTTGAGCTGATCAAACAATTCCAGGTGATCTTGAAGGGAAAACCTGAGGTCTGTGAGCCTTTCCTAATCTCGTTCATTTCATTCGTCCATGGGGCCGTTTTTCCTGCTCTCAATTCTGTTAGCTACACGTTAAAACCATTCTCCTTTTAATAAGCTTAAACAACCGATTGCAGTCTGTTTGATTTGACTGATTCTGAGTGGTAGGGGTTTCAGTTGTTCTAAAAGGCCTCTAGAAAAACACTAAAATAGTTGATAAAAACTTGCATATCTTAATCTTGAAAAATTGATTCCTACCTGCCGGATTCGAACCAGCGACCTAAGGATCATTCTGCAACTCACTACAGTCCTCCGCTCTACCAACTGAGCTAAGGTCGGCTTGTTATGTACCTCCACGTGGCATCGTCTCATACAAGATCCAAATCAGCTAATCGACAACACTTCACCCCCACTCGCCTTCTTCACACAGATGTTTTGCTAATACTTCTCTTGACATCGCATAATTGGCTTTTCTATCAAGCTTTTGGTTTTGCTATCTTTTTAAAATAAAAATTGCTACTGGGTCGAAATCCAAGTCATTGTACACCACAAAACAAAAAAATATTTTAAATAATAACATATTTTATTCGTCAAACTTTTTGTTTCAGGTGGAAAATAACTTGATTGCCATTTTAGGTTCCAAAATGTTAGGTGGACACCATTTTGAAACCCAAAATGCAATCTAAGTTGTTCTCCACTAAAAAACAAAATGTAGTATAACAAATAAATTATATTATTTTATTTAGATGTTCTTTGATTTGTAGGGGTGAACAACTTGAGTTCTATTTTGGATCCTAAAATCTATCCGCACAACAAATCTTTTCCAAAACAGTGTCCACGTGGCATCATTCGTATAAAGTTACCAACGATGTGATAATGTATGCGGAATGCCTCGGGTGTTGCTGCAAATCTGAATGTGTGTGTATCGATATCTTTGGTTTATGCTTCCTTTTTGGGACTGGGGCTTAAATTCGTACTGGCTCTGTTCCGAAGTTGAATCTGTAACGTATCTATCTGTTCCGAAGTTGAATGTGTAACGTCTCTATCTATCTGTCCATGTGGGCGCCATAATGTTTTACATTACGTTGGTGGTATCTTTTTCTGAAACCGTAGGAACTTTTCCTGTTCGTTTCATACGTCTATGGGACTCTTTTTTTTTGTTCTTATCTGTGGCTGTTTTCGCCCACTTAAGTTCTCCTTTTACTATTTGTATATATGTAACCTATGGGTTTCAGTTTACTTGAATTGCTTTACGTAGTGATAGGATTCTTTGGCTGAGTTCGCCGCAGGAATCTATATAGAAAGACACAAAAATAACTAAAAAAGGTAGTTATTTGAATCTTAAAAAACGATTCCGACCTGCCGGATTCGAACCAGCGACCTAAGGATTTGTCTGCAACCACTACAGTCCTCCGCTCTACCAACTGAGCTAAGGTCGGCTTGTTGTGGCATTTTTTCAAACAGCTACTGCTACACTATGGCTAGACAATATAACTAAACGTTGGCTGACATCACATAATTGGCTTTTAGTTATATATATATATATTATACCATAAATCATATGTGGATTGATAGGTATTTTTCACTTCCATTTGGAACTTAACATTATTCTGAAATCTTATTCTGTTCCAACGTGAGCTGAATGTGGTAGATGAGGGAGTTCATATGCGGACGTCACAACGTGTTTCCATATTGTTGCGTAAGAGAATTAGATATCTTTTTTTTTGGCATTCCTCTTGTCAAATGATTACTTGAACGGCCATGTATTATAACTATATGTTGACCAATAATTATCCATCAGTAAATATTAATAGGGATCCCTGATATGTCTTGAATAGTGATTTCTGGATTCTGTTTTCAAATTTCGTGATTGATGCCTTCTTTCTGAAATGAAGGAGATTACATGAATTACTTCAAATTCAACTGTCTCTGATTGATACTAGGACGTTCGCTGATTTTGAATAACTCTTTAATTGATCCAGTTACTCTGCCATGACCATTAACTTGAAACTCACTTTGTTTTGCTTAGATACCTAGCTTTGTGAAGATCTTTGAAGGGGTGGCTCATGGGTGGACCTGCAGATACAAGGCTGAGGATGAGAATGCTATTAAGAAAGCATGCGAGGCGCACGACGACACAGTGGAATGGTTCTTAAAGACGGTCAAGTGACATTGTATTTCTGGGTATGCTTGCTGGTGTAGTGAGAGCTGGATGCCTTGTTGACTATCTCAGTATTTGTACGATGAACAAATATAAATGGTTTTAATAAATTCTGCTATTTTCTAGATACTTTCATGTATGCGGGGGAGTTCAGTGTTTTCCTTCCTGCTTTTCTGTTTGGCCTATGGTTCCCTCAGGAACTTGGGAACTGAACTAATACCTAGTTTGTTCCAAAGTATATGTGAATGTGAAGTGTAGATGTGGACATCATAATTCTTTCATTTATGTTGTCTTTTTATTCCCAATCTGAAGGAGTTTTCCATTTCTTATCATTCCCCATATAACTTGGTTTTCTTTTCAATTCTTATTACTGACCGTTTCCCGACGTTCAAGTTTTCTTTCTATTATCCGTATATTTCCCCCCAAAAAGGTAAGTTTGATTCTCTCCCTGACGTTCAAGTTTTCCTTCTATTATCCGTATATTTTCCCCCAAAGAAAGTTTGTTTGATTCTCTCCCTGACGTTCAAGTTCTCCTTTTTTTTCCTTACGGGTTTTAGTTTTTGTTTGATTCTCTCCCTGACATTCAAGTTCTCCTTTTATTATCTGGTTATATTTTCCTTACGGGTTTGATTCTCTCCCTGACATTCAAGTTCTTTTATTATCAGTATATTTCCTTATGGGTTTTAGTTTGTTTGATTCTCTCCCTGAAGGGTCCTTTAGAAAACACAAAAGTATAAATACTAAAAAGCAAGTACAACAGTTATTTTCATTCCAAAATATGGTTCCGACCTGCCGGATTCGAACCAGCGACCTAAGGATTTATCTGCAACTACTACAGTCCTCCGCTCTACCAACTGAGCTAAGGTCGGCTTGTGTCTTGCTCCACGTGGCATCATTATATACAAGTTTCAAATCATACATGAAACATAGCTGGCGTTACATGTATATTCAAGTATATTTTGCTTATGATTTGCTATTTTTCATTCATTTAAGATGAGAGGCATTGAGCAGTTTTGTTGCTGTAAACGTTCGGATGGACGACGTTTTCTACTCATTATGCTGGATTGCTGACTGCAGTTAATGCGGGAGTTCATCTGCGGACATCAGTGTCTCCATCCCGTTGTTGCATGAGGACTAGATGTATTTTAGTTTGGTATTGAGCGTGTCCATGATAATTTGAATGGTCATGTATATAATTATAAATTGATTAGCTTTAGCAACAATTACCCTTCAAAAGTTTTTAATTGGAATCCCTGATATCCGTCTCTATAGTGATTTCTGGGTTCTGTTTAAAATGCCATGATTAATGCCCTCTTTCAGGAACAAAGGAGGTTACATGTATCGCCCCAAATTCAATTACCCCTCACCGAAACTAGGACGTTCACTGAATTTTGATTGCATAAAAACGATCCATTTATTCTACCGGGACTATTAACATTAAACATACCGAAGATGGGGTGGCTCATGGGTGGACCTGCAGATACGACGCTAACGAGAGTATGCTGTTAAGAAAGTATGCGAGGCGCACGATGACATGCTGGACTGGTTCTATCAATGCATCTGCCTTCAGGTGTCGTATTATCTGATTGTTGATCTTTGACCGCGAGCATTGTATATCTAGGTGTGCTTCATGTTCTGATGTATTTAGAGCCAGATACCTGGTAGACCATCTCAGTACTTGTACGATTAACAAATAAAAACGGTTATAACAAATTATGGTGTTTTACCGGTACTTGTACGCTGAGTTTGTATTTTCTTTCCCCCTCTCCGCTTGTTTTGTGGTAGCCGCTTGACAATTTCACTGCTAGTGACAGTCAATGAGCTAAATTTGTGGGCAAGCAACTTGCACAGTCTTTTTTTCATGGTCGGGTAGGACACCTATTACGCTCGTCAAACTAGGCATATATACAACCTCGGGCACTGACGAAACTGGGCGCCCCTACTCCTGTCATTACATAGTTGTCGGTGTCTGGACGCGGGCGACGACTTTGACATCCATCCACGAACATTTATGATCTGCCTTTTGCACTTCATTGCGGTATCTGACCCCCTAAGGATTGCAACTGAGAATTCATAAAAAAACTGTTCGGGGGAAGGAGAGAAGGCTCGACTAAGTTCACGATGAAATATGGGCCCATCCACATTAATAATGATGCTCACTCATATTTTACTTCATATACTTGGCACATGGGTTTTATATTGAGGGACTATTTAGCCTTCATGAATACATTTTTGAGGGACTATTTAGCCTTCATAAATACATTTTTGAGGGACTATTTAGTTCTCATAAATACATTTTTGAGGGACTTGATGGTCCTGGAGAATATATTTTTTAAGGGATAATGCCTTCATTAATATTATTTTTGAGGGGCTATGTGGTCGTCATCAATGCAATTTTGATGGTCAATCTGGACCTTCATCAATATATTTATGAGGGACTACTGTAAATGATTTGGTTATTGATTATTGAATGATTTATTAAATGATAATTAATTGTTACTATAGTGAATATCAAATTTTAAATGAAAATTTTGTATACATAACCTCAAGCAAAATTTTTATACTAATCCACATGACATCATAAGAAGATTCAACACCAAAATGACACATAAAAATGTTAAATCACCTCAAACCAAATTTTGTTATTGAAGCAAAATATTATCCATACATTGCGTGCTCAACGTTGATATAAATAAAGAGTACATATGGTTCAAAAAATTGAGATTGATGACAATCAACATATCATGCTAGAAACTCTTAAGATGTATAATGTCTCCATATTCCTTCAAATGGTGTGGTGCTCTTCATCAATGCCAGACCTCATACGGTTAGGTACTTGAATATTCTTCTCCTAAAAATGACAAATCATTATATTAATAGAATTTAAAATTTATACATAAATCATAGTACAACAAACAACTTACCCTTATATTTCGGTTTTGGTCTACTCCAAGGTGCATTGTCCGTCGAAATCAATCATTAAAAGTAATTCTACCCTATCAATATAAATACCAAAAGGAATCAGAGTGAGTGCGAAGTAGAGATAAATGTAAGTGAACCAACATAGTAGCAACATGCACCCGTAAACTAAAATTATGATTGAACTTAGTAAATAGTACATAATTGAAAAAATTCAATGGTAAATTGTAGGAATTTGACAAAAGAGAGAAAGAGTCAAAATAGGTTAGAATCATATCTAGCAAAGTAGGAATTTTACTTCGAATAGCAACCATAGAAACATCACTACTGTCTCAGAAAACTGATCAAACAAAAACCAACATCCCAAACAACCGTCACCAATAACAGAGCGAGGGGAGCAGAAGATACAGAAAACACATGCTACAGATCAAGCCTAAACCACCAAACACTTCTCAACTTAGAAGGAGAAAAGCAAACAACAGAAAACCAGGTACTCACTGAACTGCTGCCTAAGAACTGGAAGCACAACAACCAAAAACACCCAGACTCAACCGTCACTTTACCAGTGAGAGGGGAGCAAAAGAAAATAGAAGCTCAACAACTACCAAAAGCCTCATCCATCAACCACTTCTCATCTTAGAAGGAAACAACAGGCTAGCAAACTTAGGTGCTCACCGAACAACTGCCTCAGCAGGCTACCGGACCACACAACCAGACTCGACCATCTCTATAAAAGTGAGAGGGGAGCACAGAGGATCAACCAACACATCAGCCACCATCAAAGGACTCGACCAACACAGTAGAGCCAACAACTCAGGCACAAAAGAGCATAACAAGCCGACCAACATATACTTCAGATCATCAACACTTCGAAAGAATCACAATGGCAACACCTACCCTGCCCCAGCCGTCAACAACCAACAACACTCAAGACTACACAACACAAAGCAAAGAGAGCACAACCACCAACGCCAGGCAGCCAGAAACCAAAGGAACAAAAGAAACAAGAACCAACTATAGATGCCTGCCATTCCAGCCCAGATCTGAACCAACAACAAACAACTAGGAAAAAGGTCAACAGAAGCTTCAAGACAACATAAAAATAGAACAGAACCAGCCATCGTAAGAAAAAATAAAACCAACCAAGTTACTGATGAAGGACTCAAGTCTCAACAAATAAATGATAGTTATCCTTCTTATTTGTATAACATTACTAAAATATATGCCTTCACCCATGTCTTAACTAAGAATCTTAAGGTGTACAACAGAAGGGTTTTCTTAACCATGACAACATGCCATGTTAGGGTTTTGTATCTTATCTTTTGTTGCTCGGATCATAACATGTACTTATGTTTATACATTTGGCTTTTGTTAGTTATAATAAAAGTTTGGGTATTAGCTAGAAACATAATAGAACCGAATGGCAAAGATCAAACATTCATACCAACATTTGAAGGATCATCTTATAAGCAATGATCATTCCAACTCAGATATTTTCTTAAGAACTATAAATCTGAAAGGGTCCCCTTGTATCAAGTGAACAATACTTTCAGTGTAGTAACAGAAATACAAGAATTGATGTAGTGACAACAATTGATGTAGTGACAGAAATACATAGGAAACGTGCTATCATGTGAGAAAGAACGGTAGGTTGGATATAAGTTTTTTTTTCAAGCACAAATTATGCTGGTGTAGAGTGTGTTATTGATTGATTACAGGAAAAACTCACCTTGCAACACTTCGAAAGAATCACAATGGCAACACCTACCCTGCCCCAGCCGTCAAGAACCAGCAACACTCAAGACTACACAACACAAAGAAAAGAGAGCACAACCACCTACGCCAGGCAGCCAGAAACCAAAGGAACAAAAGAAATAAGAACCAACTATAGATGCCTGCCATTCCAGCCCAGATCTAAACCAGCAACAAACAACTAGGAAAGAGGTCAACAGAAGCTTCAAGACAACATAAAAACAGAACAGAACCAACCATCGTAAGAAAAAATAAAACCAACCAAGTTACTGATGAAGGACTCAAGTCTCAACAAATAAATGAGAGTTATCCTTCTTATTTGTATAGCATTACTGAAATATATGCCTTCACCCATGTCTTAACTAAGAAGCTTAAGGTGTACAGCAGAAGGGTTTTCTTAACCATGACAACATGCCATGTTAGGGTTTTGTATCTTATCTTTTGTTGCTCGGATCATAACGTGTACTTATGTTTATACATTTGGCTTTTGTTAGTTATAATAAAAGTTTGGGTATTAGCTAGAAACATAATAGAACTGAATGGCAAAGATCAAACATTCATACCAACATTTGAAGGATCATCTTGTAAGCAATGATCATTCCAACTCAGATATTTTCTTAAGAACTATAAATCTGAAAGGGTCTCCTTGTATCAAGTGAACAATACTTTCAGTGTAGTAACAGAAATACAAGAATTGATGTAGTGACAACAATTGATGTAGTGACAAAAATACATAGGAAATGTACTATCATATGAGAAAGAACGATAGGTTGGATATAAGTTTTTTTTTCAAGCACAGATTATGCTGGTGTAGAGTGTGTTATTGATTGATTACAGGCAGAACTCGCCTTGCAACAAATATGCTTACATATTGAAGAGAAAAAAAATGTGGGGACCAAGTCCAATGTTGAAACTGAAGATAGGGAAACACCCATACTACCATAGATTTGAAGACTAATGGATAATAACATTACTGCTTACTGGTTTGTTTTCCTTGATCAGCTGCTATATAACAATTCCTATGCACCACAATAATTAGAATGTTATGTTTTTTGCATGTAATCCTCTATTTTATAGGAGGATAAAACATCATTAAATTGATATTCATTGTCCAAAAAATAAAGAGAAACTAGATTTTGATTTTAAATGCAGTACCAATTAAATAATGAGCAAACCTTTTGGTGTCTAAAAAGCCAGTAGTAAATATTTTTACTGGACTCGTTCAGATAAATTCTTTCTGAAACTCCATGACAAGCTTGGCATGTTAAAAACATATGAACCCTACATAAGATTGAGAGAGAACAAGGACTACTTTTTTTTCTTCTTTCCATCTCCTAATTTTTGGATAGTAGTATGACCATCTTGTATGAAAAGGATGCTTATATGCTTTTGTTAAATTCGTCCAGAGCTTCAAGTCAACCTATGTATGTGAAGCACTTGAGAATATTGATTAGTGATTTTCAGGAAGACAAAAATGTCAATCTATCAATAGATAATTTCAGTTTCGATATCGTCAGATGTATAACAACATACATCCCAACCATGTTCTCTCCTCAACATTTTCTACAGAATGCAATGATACAGTGCAATTTTCTTACCACAACTGGTTTTCAAACAAAATTAGTTGGGTGGGAAGGAGAGAAAAAACCAGACAGGAGGGAAAGTCTTTTCCTAAAAGAAATGTTTATTCTTATGCCAAGAAAGATATTCCAAAGCAAAGACAGTGGATTCATATATGAAATCTCACAGATGTTTCCAAGACAGATACTCCATTGTGGTGACGTGAATGATTATAGAGATTGATGGTTCTGCTGGTATCATATCCAACAATTGGTCAAGCACTTTTCTCAAATAAATAATGAATGGTACGTGTAGTTGACCTCTCTGTCTCCAGCAACTGCAATGATTATAATAACTCTATACACAATGACCTTTGTTCATAGGGAAAGGTTCTCTCTCCTCGCGTTGAATTATTTGTATGCTCAGTGCCAGCTTGCCGAAGAGCAAAGCAAAACAAGCTGCATCATATCTATTGTGTTCTTATGTCCATCCAAGCTAATGATTGCATTCTACCCTCTACCTTGAAATAGATCAGATGATAGTAAAATTTGGGCTCCAGCTAGCTAAGTCAGATCACGTTTATATAGTACTGTCTCAGACTCAACATCTAAATAATGTGTAGGCTTAACTAACGGAATGTAATACATTACAACACTCTTTTTTTATCCTTTAAATGTTCATCTAATTGATGCACAAACATATTAGAGAGTCAGGGGACAAAGCATAAGCTTCCACTAGGATTGCAAAATATAAGGAAGTAAAAAGGATGTCTCTTTTAGAGTATTCTTCAAGAAAAATGTAGGCAAATTTTAGAGCAAAGTAGCTGGGATTGCAGTGATTTTGCTGTAGAGCACTCTGCTCCTAAGTAAGATTACTGCCAACCAAATGTAGGAAAATTTTAGAGCTGGGATCTCCTAGTACCTTACTGCCAACGATTTTGACAACAAATGTTAAGAAAGAATCAAAATCATCTTCTATGACATATCATATTCTAAAAAGAGAATGACACATAGTTTGAATGTAGATTTAAGTCAGTGACAAATTCAAGTATTAATACCCTACTAATTGGAAACAACATAACCAACACTGGTTGTAAACATGAATTGTACAACAGAACTCTATAAAAACATAAACGTAAAATTTGAACTCTATAAAGTCCATTCACACAAAACAACTAAAAACTTAAAAAATACAAACTGTAATCTGAAACTCTGGATGTCTTGTGACAAATTCAAATATGTCACAGGTAGGAAAAACATATACAATACTGAAATATATCTTAAACACATGAAAAATGTAAAGCCTTTAGTTTTTTTAAAATCATGTCATTCAGATCACTAGAAGTTTAATCAAGCACGTATTGAATACCTGATTTAAACGCTGAGTTCTTGGTATGAAAGACACCAATGAAGATGTGCTTGGTGTGTTCTACATTTGAGGATGACTTTGTCGATTATTACCAGAAGAAGGGCACCAACTTTCAACTGCAGCCTTTAATAAAGTGTACATGTTAATATTCTTATGTGTATGAATATTGAAAATAATCTATAGCTGTTATGAGGTACCTGTGGCTGAAAGATTAGTGGATGTCCATTGCCTTGTATGGAAAGCCTGCCTACTCCATTCTCCCTTGAATTTCCTTGTATGGAAAGCCTACCTACTCCAGTCTTCCTTGAATTGCTTGAATTGCTTTGTCTAGAAAGTCTTCCTAAGCCATCCCCGCTTGAATTATTTTGCCTGGGAAACATGCCTACATCTGCACCATTACTTGTATTGTCTTGTATGTGAAAAGAACCCACATCTGACCTATTTGTGCCACTTTGCATGTGTAAGACACCTATAGTATTCTGATTGGGGTATTCAGCTGCACAATCAACATTAATACCGCCATCCTATAACAAATACATCAACAATGTCAAAAAAAAATTATATATTACATTGACATAGACAACTGAATCTGAGTTACCTGTGATTGATTATACCAAGTCATTATTTGGGAGACGGAGTTCTTCAATCCATTTACTGTTTCTTCAAGTTCATTAAGTTTATCCTAAAATAGAAAACAAATTACAAACATCGATCTAATAGACTAGTTGTAACTAATTGTTCAAGTTTAGTTATAATCCAACATACATCCTTTACATTGCTTTCCTCAAGAAGCATTTCATATCTTATACGGGCAGCTTTTCCCCTATGTCCTATCTCTTTGTGCCCAATTCCAACACCTCAGATCCTAGCCTTTTTGGAAGGATTTCAAACTTGCAAATAAGCATAATGTGTTAGATTATCAACACTTCTAGGATCTATTTCTTCTTGATTTGCTACTTGGTTTTCCACAATATGAGAGATTTCAAGATGTAATTAGAAAGCATCATAAAAGGAAAGCTTAAATTGAGATATCTAAGTATATGTAGCTTTATAGACATCATAGGAAAGCAAATATCCATTTTCTAACCACATGTGGGCTTTTGTCGTAAAATTTTTCCAAAAATTTGTTAAGAGGCACAACGGGTTGATCTTCACTGACCTACACATGATAGATAACATAATAATTGTCCATGTTATATGTTCAACTCCTACTAAAAAACAAGTGTCCATTATTAATACCATTTCTGTCTGATAACAACTCCATGGCTTTGATCATGTGGTATGATCCATCACTTTTTTTGCTCTGTTTGCCTTGTTGATCTCAGAAATTTTCTAAACCATAAGAAACATATAATTAGAAAAAGTAGATAGGTATACATACAAGTTATATGAAACCATTGTACCTTAGACTTCTCGGTTCCCCATTCTTTAACAAGATTTTTAAACTGGTCCATATCTATGGAAGCATTTTTCTCAACTTTCTTCATCATCAATTCTGGTTCAATCTTATACTTTTCATAGTAATCTTTCTTTACACGTGCCCTCCACACTGATATCCCTTTGCTAATGTGTTCATCAATGTGATTCCATGCATTAGGGTGACTGCCTAAATCGAAGTATTTCTACAAAAACATAGAAAATATTACTTTAGATATAATAATCATACAATTTGTTGGTCTTTTTATGAAAAAGATTACCTCAATAAATGATTTTCTATCTGCAAAAGCTTGTTGTGGTTGTTCGTTCCACTTCAAGTCTAGATGCCATATGTGTGGTTTCCTCGCTAGCATATGACAATAATGATTCAATTTGGCACCATTCTCCCCAATAGCATTTCCTTCATAATCCCATTGGACATTGTGATGTGGCTGCCCTTGCTTAGGAAGTAGGCTTTGCTCACTTGCAGGCCCACGTCCATACTTCCTATTCTCCTATTCATCCTCAACATTTTCTTCAATTGTTACATCATTTTCAATATTGTTGGACAATAGAGTAGGTTCATCCTCACAATTTTCTACAATTGTGGATGGAGGGACAACAATAGGTTGACTGGGTGTGTTGTTACAACTAGATCTAGTGATTCTTCTTCCTGCCATCCTTCAACCGACAAGAAAAAAAAAATTGATTATTAGTGCAGAAATGTCAGTAACAAAAGTAGTAGCTGCATTTGAAAAACAAATAAATTGCAGAGAATATGAGACACCAACATATGAATATTCAGCATTTGAAAAACATATAACTTGTAGAGTACCTTGGTTTCATATCCCAAAAAAGAATAATGATATCCTACTTGCTGGTATATGAAACAAGACTAAATAAATTGCAAAGAATATGCCATATAGTAACAGTTTGCCAAAAAAATGCAATACAACATATTCCCCAAATAAATTATTCTAGACTTGCAAACAAAATAATTTGATGAAAACAGATAGATTAATGAACTAAACATTAACCCCATCATTCTTTTTTTTAGTTCTATCAACAAAAGATCCCTCGGTGTCACTCCTCATCCAAGACACATCACTAGTTACACCACCATCAATAGCTTCAGATTGTAAACCAGTCAAACAATTCTCAATAAGAGGTACTTCAGAATAATCTTTAGGAGGATGCTTTAGCACTGTGCACCAATCAGCAGCATTAGGATCCTTCACATAAAAGCATTGCAATGCTTGAGAAGCTAGGATAAACGGTTCCTCCTTTTTTATTATCCTTGAAGTGTTGATTTGTGTGAACCCATATTCATCAATTCGCAACTTGTTAGAAGTGCTTTCATCATACCAAGAACATCTGAACAACGGAACTTTGATTCCTGGACCATAAGTTAGCTCAATAACCTCCTCTAAGTAGCCATAGTACGTGACTTCAACATTTATAGGATTTCGATCTCTACCACTTGAATAACTTGAAGTGTCAGCACACAAATACACTCCACTATTTTGTGTAGTACATGTACTTTCAATGTGCTTTGAACGGAAACGATATCCATTGACCGAAAATCCTTCATAAGACATTCCCTCAGCACAAGGGACTTGGGATAACCATCTCAAATCATCGCTAATACTGTTCGGCCTAATCTCTCGCATTTGCATTATCTTCATAAAAAAGTAAAATATTAATGTAATCTACACTAACTTGAACATTAAGAGTGACAACAATATTTATGTTTGAGACTTACATGCTCTTTCAACCACTTAGAAAACTCCTTTGCATGTTTTGTTTCTAGGGACCATGGGGCAATGTTGGGTTCCATATCTTGAAGAATATACATGTGTTCACTACTTTATAAGAAGTGTCTAAATTAATGTACAACAAATATACAAATATCAGAAAGAATTTTAGGACGTAATTAAATCTTACCTTCTGTAAACATCCAATTCCTCTTTATTGAAAAGGACATAACGATGGGCTTGTTCCAAAGTGTGGATGTCGAAATTTCTTGACACTCCAACTCTAATTGGAGATCCATCAACATTATGAGGAGTGCAGTTCAGTTTTGTCTCAAAATTATGCAAGTACCTAGCACAAAATGTCAAACTTTCTTCAACTAAATAGCCACTAGCAATACAACCAGCCGGTTTAGCTTTGTTTCTTACATACTTCTTCAATTTCTTCAAGTATCTCTTTGTTGGGTACATCCACCTAGTTCGGATAGATCTAGCTTGCCTGGCTTCATAAGCTAAATGAATGGGCAAATGCATCATGATGGTGAAGAAAGAAGGAGGGAAGATTCTCTCCAACTGGCAAAGAGTGACAGCAATTTCTTGTTCCAATTCTTTGAATTCCTCCACATCAATAATGTTAGAGCAAAGATTGTTGAAAAATGAGCACAAATTAGCAATAGGCTTGTACACATCTAAGCTTATGCAATGTCTCAAGGCAACATGTAGAAGTTGATGCATAAGAACATGGCAATCATGACTTTTCAGCCCAACAAGTTTTCTATCAGATTTGCTAACACACCTAGATATGTTAGAAAAATAGCCATCAGAAACTTTCAACTTTTCTAACACAGATAGGAACTTATCTTTCTGTGCATTAGTCATGGTGTAAGATGATGGAGGCAAGTAATAGCGGTCACCTGCATCTACTGGCTATAAATATCTTCGAATGCACATTTTCTTCATATCTTGACGAGCTTGTAAGTTGTCTTTACTTTTCTTAGAATCACCCAATAATGTGTTTAAAATATTCTTGCACACATTCTTTTCTATGTGCATCACATCCAGATTGTGTCTAACAGATAAATACTTCCAATAAGGTAGCTGAAAAAAGATGCTTATCTTATTCCAACCAGGAGGTAATGGTTGAATTTGATCTCCAAGCCTCCTGCGCTTATTCATTTTTCCAAATGTGATATTTTCATATCCATCAAATTGCCTCAATATATTTTCTCCAGATAGTGGCTTAGGTGGAAGTCAAAAATCTTTTTCACCATCAAAATTTTTCCTATCACGTCTATATGGATGATTCATTGGAAGAAAACGTCGATGGAAACCATAGCATTGCTTTTTCCCAAACTATAACCATTTTGATACAATCTCCACATTACAACAAGGACATCCCAAATCTTTCTTACCTTTAGTGCTCCAACCAGATAAGTCACCATATGCTGGGAAATCGTTAATGGTCCATAAAATCATTGCCCACATAGTGAAGTTACTTTTGCTATATGCATCATAAACTTTGACTCTAAGCTCCCAAAGTAGTTTCAACTACTCAATTAATGGCTCCAAGTATACATCAAGGTCATTGCCAACCATATGTGGACCTAGGATTAATAGGGACATCATAATAAATTGTTCTTTCATAAGAAGCCAAGGCGGAAGATTGAGAGGTGTCACCAACACAAGCCAGATGCTATGTGATGAACTCATATTACCAAATGCATTAAATCCATCTGTTGCTAATGCCAATCTAATATTGTGTGGTTCAGCAGCAAAGTCTGGATACCTGGCATCAATAGACAACCATTCTGGTGTGTCTGAAGGATGATGAATACGACCATCCTTGCCTTTTACTTCAGATGGCCAAATCATATCTTTAGCAATAGATGAAGACATATAAAGCCTCTCTAACTGAGGTATCAAAGGGAAGTGATACATGAACTTAGCAGCTACCTTCTTTCCCTTTGTTTTGTATTGCTTTTCATTCCATCTTGAAGCACCACAAGTATCACAATTTTCTTTTGAAGCAGCATGATGTGCACAAATTATATCATCTTTTGGATCATGTTTGGTTGCATATCCATGTTGTTTTCACTCAATTATCACTCTCATTTATGCTAGATTCTATATTTTTAGCTATTCTTACTTGTCTCATGGTTTGGATTGTAGGTACTATATTTTGCAATGAAATGATGAGGAATATATCATATTATCTCTTATTGGATCACTCCTCAAGTATCTACATGATTTGGGGTTCGAAACTACACAAATACCACTTTTTACGGCATGTAAATCGGACCTACACACTGAAAGTTATGAGAAAAATATACAACAGCCCATAACAGTGAAGTGCACGTCATGCACCTGGGAATTTCAGGCAGATAAAAGTTTCTGGAAAGTTGCACGGCGTGCATTTCTAAAGTGCACGCCGTGCACCTGGCAGTTTCAGCATTTTGTAAAATATGAGTTTTTGTTTAAAACGAAGTGGGAACTTAATGGGCGGTTATGCCCGGTCATTTGCGGAAGTTCTCTCGTCCTAGAGCAAGCCTAGAGCATAGGAGGGCGATTTTGAGGGGAAAGGAGGTGGTTTCTTGCCAAAGAAACCCAATTCTTCCTCTCTTCTTCTCCAAGCTTCTTCTCCAAGGTGCAGCAGAGCTTCTTCACTCCACAAAGCTTCTCGGGAGGGAAGTTTGTCCGGTTTGGAGCAGCTGTAGAAGTGGGATTTCGTCCTCAATTCGGAATTCTACCTTCCTTTGGTTACACCTTGGGATTGCTTAGCTTTTCCTTCTCTAAACCATGCTAAACTCTGAAATTTCTGCACATTTTCTGCTGTACACTATCATGGACGAGTAGAATCCGAATCTTGGACATGGGAGAGTAACTCTCATGTCATAGCTTGTATGAACATATGAATTTCGTACTAAATGTTAGTTTCTTGCATGTTCCAAGAGTTGTTTCAGATATGAAATGCTTGTTTGTGTGATTGGCCATCATACTTGCATATTTTATGCTTTCTTTCATAATCTGAGAAGATGTATTTGAGAGTATGGTGTTACTCTTTTGGCAACTTGTCCTTGACCGCGAGAGTGGCTAGGATTAAGTTGAGGAGCAAGGTTTGTGATTCAAAATGAAATACATGCACGAGAGTGATGTATGGAGTTAGAATCGTCATTACTTCACCGGGAGGTGAGTGATGACTACAAACCTCCTTTGCAAGTTAATTAACATGTTTAAATTCATATTTTAATATAATCTATGATGTGATAGTGAAATCCCAACTCTAAGATCCTTCCAAATTTGTATCTTAACCTTTCTTAAGTGATAATTTACTGTTTTGTTTTAAATCTATAATTTAGTTGTTCTAATCCAATCATCTTATGTACAATGATCTAGATTATTGAAAATCATAACTTTTGCTCCTAACTAACCAACGCTCCTTGTATTCGACCTCGACTACAACTACTCTCGTATACTTGCGGGATATAGCTAGTTGAGTAAAAGATCATTCTTATGATTGAAACTCGTTAGTGTAAACAACCAACAAGTTTTTGGCACCGTTGCCGGGGAGCATCGATATTCCTGTTAGAGTAAGAGTTGTTGATAAGTAAATGAGACTAGATCACAACCTTCATATCCACCATCATATCCATAAATCATAATTCATCATGATCATCATAATTTTTTTGTATCTTCCATGTTTGTTTTTGTATCTCACTCACCTTGTTTATTTGCAGGAGCATATGGGGTGTTCATAAAAAGATCCTTGAACCGTGCATATCTCTACATTTAGAAAATGAACACACTATTTGCAGCCCTCATGGAGCAAGAAGGAGTGAAACCCAAACATGTATGGAGGAATCACAACCCACACAACCATCATCCATGTCACCATCATATGCACCACCCTCATCCATACATCCTTCATCCACACCACCATTAATCACACCTAATTCACCGCCATCATATATACCACCAACAACCATACCACATTCTTCCACACCCTCATATACACCACCAACATCCATACAACATACACCATCACCATCTACGCCACATCTACCTAATCCTCTGGATTCACATGAAGAACTAGTCAAGGAGGATGACCTTCCTCTTAAGGACTACTTTGGTACAGTTGCAATGTGCATGAGTGGGCCTATTAATATTTTAGAATTTGAGGCAGAGGAGTTTTCTATCAGCCCATCCATCATACAATTGCTACAGCTGAATGCATTTGGAGGGACACCAATGGAGGATCCAAACCTCCACATTGCTGAATTTCTACAGTTGCTAAGCACCATAAAGATATATGGTGTTCCTACTGATGGGATACGCCTAATTATTTTTCCATTCTCTCTTAAAGATAGAGCCAAGGCATGGCTCTATACTTTGCCAAATAAGTCAATCATCACTTGGGAGGAGCTTCTAAAGGTCTTTTTGGAAAGATATTTTCCACCTAGCAAAACTTTGCAGCTAAGGAGTCAACTCATCAATTATTCTCAAAGGGATGGAGAGACCTTGTATGATACATGGGAGAGGTTCAAAGATCTTCAACATCTTTGTCCACATCATGGTCTAAGCAATTGGCTTCTATTGCAATCTTTCATAAAATGGTTTGTGCTACAATACAAGGATGTCTATTGATGCAGCTGCAAATGGAGCTCTAATGAACAAATCTTATAGAGAAGCCTATGCTATTATTGAAGATATGGCAGCAAATCATTGCCAATGGAGTCTGGCTACAAGCTACCACCCATCCTTTTCACATACTACTTCCAGAAAGCAAAGGGAAGATCACACGGTTGGTGCTATAGACATAATTGCAGCAAAGATAGACACTTTATCACAAAGGTTTGATAAGCTAAGCACACAACCATTTCAAGCAGCCAATATTATTTGTGATTCATGTGGGTTGCTTGGACACTCCATCTTCTACATGTTATGCTTCTTCTATTTATTCTCCAATGGGCTACACTCCACCGGACTTCTACAACAATGCAAACCTAAATTTCATTCAGCCACAACAACCACAAGTAACTTCTAAATTAGAGTCCATGCTTGCAACATTGATTTCAACTCAAATACAGCAAAATGAGGAGTTCCATCAACAAAGACAATCAATGAAAGATTCCATTTTCCAACTCTCTTCTAAGGTGGACGATATTGCCACTCATGCACACATCTTGAAGAAACAAATTGCCCAGCAAGCTCTTCCTAGCAAAGAAGCATTTCCATCTTTCTTGCCTAGTCCACCGGAGACAAATCCTACATATTTCAGGCCGGTGACATTGAAGAATGGGGTTTTCATAGAAGTATATCCTTCAAAGTATGATGATGTTGATATCCATGATGATTATGAAGTTGCAACTAAAGGGGAGAAAGCTACAACACATGCTCTACATGTTGATTCTTCAAGCAAACCACATGTCTTTCCTCCTCACACTCTAGATGACACATTGCTTTATAATGAGAACACTCTTCCTGGCTCATATTTTGATGATGCTTCAAAGGAGAATGAAAAGACAAATAGTATTGGTATACAAAAGACTATTCTTGCTGCAGCTCATAGGTGCTTTCGCTTGCCCCAAATCAAGGACATATTTGCAAGGAGGCATCAATCTTTAGCACAACAATTTCCAGCTGCAAATTAGAGCACCGGTCCTCCATGGACTTTGATGTTTCCACCATGATGAGGTACCCGGTTGCAACCTTTTTAGTTTGATTTATGCAGTGATGACACTGCAGATTTCAAGCTTAGGGGGGAGCAACCGGATGGTAACCTAGTTCTTTTAGTTTTTCCCTTTCATGTTATTTGTTTCTTGTCATTTGCTTTTGTTTTGTGTTCACATTTCAGTCTCTTGTTTTCAATTCTGCTCTTCTTGTGGCAAATCTAGTATGATATGAGGTTTATCTTTTATATGTGGATAGAACTCCTATGCTTAACTGATTGTCCTCTTTTGATGAGAAATATCATTTGGAGAAATTGTAAAAGGCATGCATTAATCAAATGAAACCTTTTAGCCATCAACATGTGCTTAACTCTGGTTTATGCTTCTAGCCTGAACATTCATCTTTCACATCCTTGATTGCTTAAAACATGTAATGGTTTCAATTTTTGTGAGTAAATCAACTTTACAACATCATTTGGCATACGGGATGCCCTTGTCAAGCTCTTAGTGCATTTTCAACCACTCTTTCAATGAAAAAAAAATTCAAAACAAATGAATGAAATCTAGCTGATGTTGCAATTTAGTTGACTCTCCTATGTTTTGGAAAATTTTAAAATTTCTTTTGGCTTATCTCATCTTTATACCCCATAAAAGATGGCTACACTGCCCACATATCATGCTAGCCTAGTGTAAGTCCGATCTAGCCACGATGGTTAGGTGATATGTCTTAAAGAGGGTAAATACCCCAACCGACACTCCACATGTGCATAAGCCTACATTAGCAGCCGAGTGTCGGAATCCATAATCCATTGTCATATTTTTTTTTTGGAAAAAAGGAGAGTGCAACTAAAATTGTTAATTTTAACTAAGATTTCATCTTTTGTATCCTCAATAGTTGAGAGTTTGAGTTGTACATCCACTAATTGCTTGGCTTGGTCATCCAAATTCTACTTAGTGTTGTTTAATTGATTGATTCATTTAATTGTGACCACCCCGCTGAACTAAAAATCTCTTTCTTGGTGTTTAAGTTGAATTGATGGCTATGAGCATAAACATGTTGATCATGGTTGGTTTGGTCTTATACACATCTTTCATTTCATTTGATCTATTCATGAACTTGACAATTCTTCATTTATGTTTCTATGCTCTTTTTGCTTGAGGACAAGCAATGGTTTAAGCTTAGGGGGATTTGATGTGCACAAATTATATCATCTTTTGGATCATATTTGGTTGCATATCCATGTTGTTTTCACTCAATTATCACTCTCATTCATGCTAGATTCTATATTTTTAGCTATTCTTACTTGTCTCATGGTTTGGATTGTAGGTACTATATTTTGCAATGAAATGATGAGGAACATATCATATTATCTCTTATTGGATCACTCCTCAAGTATCTACATGATTTGGGGTTTGAAACTACGCAAATACCACTTTTTACGGCATGTAAATCGGACCTACACACTGAAAGTTATGAGCAAAATATACAACAGCCCAGAACAGTGAAGTGCACGCCGTGCACCAAAAGTGCACGTCGTGCACCTGGGAATTTCAGGCAGATAAAAGTTTCTGGAAAGTTGCACGGCGTGCATTTCCAAAGTGCACACCGTGCACCTGGCAGTTTCAGCATTTTGTAAAATACGAGTTTTTGTTTAAAACGAAGTGGGAACTTAATGGGCGGTTATGCCTGGTCATTTGCGGAAGTTCTCTCATCCTAGAGCAAGCCTAGAGCATAGGAGGGCGATTTTGAGGGGAAAGGAGGTGGTTTCTTGCCAAAGAAACCCAATTCTTCCTCTCTTCTTCTCCAAGCTTCTTCTCCAAGGTGCAACAGAGCTTCTTCACTCCACAAAGCTTCTCGGGAGGAAAGTTTGTCTGGTTTGGAGCAGCTGTAGAAGTGGGATTTCGTCCTCAAGTCAGAATTTTACCTTCCTTTGGTTACACCTTGGGATTGCTTAGCTTTTCCTTCTCTAAACCATGCTAAACTCTGAAATTTCTGCACATTTTCTGCTGTACACTATCATGGACGAGTAGAATCCGAATGTTGGACATGGGAGAGTAACTCTCATGTCATAGCTTGTATGAACATATGAATTTCGTACTAAATATTAGTTTCTTGCATGTTCCAAGAGTTGTTTCAGATATGAAATGCTTGTTTGTGTGATTGGCCATCATACTTGCATATTTTATGCTTTCTTTCATAATCTGAGAAGATGTATTTGAGAGTATGGTGTTACTCTTTTGGCAACTTGTCCTTGACCGCGAGAGTGGCTAGGATTAAGTTGAGGAGCAAGGTTTGAGATTCAAAATGAAATACATGCACGAGAGTGATGTATGGAGTTAGAATCATCATTACTTCACCGGGAGGTGAGTGATGACTACAAACCTCCTTTGCAAGTTAATTAACATGTTTAAATTCATATTTTAATATAATCTATGATGTGATAGTGAAATCCCAACTCTAAGATCCTTCCAAATTTGTATCTTAACCTTTCTTAAGTGATAATTTACTATTTTGTTTTAAATCTATAATTTAGTTGTTCTAATCCAATCATCTTATGTACAATGATCTAGATTATTGAAAATCATAACTCTTGCGCCTAACTAACCAACGCTCCTTGTGTTCGACCTCGACTACAACTACTCTCGTATACTTGCGGGATATAGCTAGTTGAGTAAAAGATCATTCTTATGATTGAAACGCGTTAGTGTAAACAACCAACACTGCATCTTTGCGAAAAAGCATGCAATTATTTGTACATACATCTATAGTAGAATGATCAAGTCGTAAATCCTTCACGATCGCATTTGCTTCATAGTACGTCTCCAGGAATAGACAATTTTCTTCTAGAAATCCTGAAATAATCAACTATAACAACTTTGTGAAAGAATCATTGGACCATCCAGATTCCTCCTTCATAAATAGCAAGGCAACCAAATACGATAGCTTAGAATGACTTGTGCAACCTCTATAGAGTGGTTGATCCGCCTCTTTTAGTAGCTTGTAAAATCTTTGTGCATCTACATTTGTAGCTTTATCTATAGCTTCAGTAGAGTGGTCATTTGTTGTGTCACCCATACCAAACAAATTCTCCAACATTTGATGCATATTGTCAGTGCTAGGCATGTTTGGTGCCACAACAGGAATGCTCCTACCAATCACCTCCCCATGAAACGTCCAAACATCATAGCTATGAACAAATCCTTTTTGTAATACATGTGAGAATACCTCCTCCTATATTTTAAGGTATCTGTTCAAACATACCTTGCAAGGACATATTAATTTCCCCTGTCTAGTTTGTCTCTGATGGATAAGAGCAAACTCAATGAACTTTCGTAACCCTGCCTTGAATACATCACTTTGCACTCTGTTCCCAATATACATCCAACTCCGATCTATTAGAAAATCCATCTACATGAAGGAAAATATATAATAAGTTAAGCACACATTACAAGAAATGTATATATATATGCAATTCAAATAGTATATTGATTATATTCCTTTCAGTCTATCTAGGTAATATATTCCTTGATTATATATATAAATAATCGAGTAACCTGATATAGATCTGGAGCAGTAAACCAAAGTCAATCTATTCTTGTATTTGGAGGAATCCGTTGTCTATACAGGATAGGCATATTGATAATTTTGAAATTAGAGTTGGTGAAGGCTGTAATACTATGATTTGGATTGATCCTTGGTGTTCAGGAGGTAAAAATATGATCAGATGCCTAGACCCAGAGAGCAGAGCTCACAACCATTTCTATGAAGGTATTTAGGGAAACTTGTGCTATGGGCATGATTGATAGTTGGAATACATCAATATTTCTACAAGTGGATTCAATCTTTTTTTTGAATATTCATCATATGGTTAATAGGTGTCATGGAACCAAATACACTTGCTCTCATGATTCAATAGAGAACTTACATGAATAGTTTTGTTCATTTATAATTAAACCCTATCAACTTTGTTCTTCCTGAATCACTTAGTTAATTAAGTATGCAAATATTTGATATGCATCGACTTCCCATGGAAACTAACCTAATGTATACTACATGATGACATGTCCTATTCCATGCCTTTAGCAAGTATTACATATATTATATAATTGATTGCGTACACTATATCTATTGAGGATTGTCATATTTTGGTGCAATTTCTGTGGAAACAATTACTTTTATGAAAATTCAAACCAAAATTTTTAAATTAATTTTTTGATTCCATAGGATTACTTTAGTACTTGGTCAAGTGTTTTATACAAATATTTTAAGAACCAAACTCCTTTCTATTGTTTACTTGAACCACACATGGTTCTCTCTCAAAATAGTTGGGACTCATTTTTACATATCCTTGAAAACCTCAAGTTTTTGCTAACCCAATGGAGACTACAAGTAGTAGAAGGAAAATAAAGATGAAGTTTCCACAAATTCAACTTCAGAAATGGCATCCAAAAGATCATTTCTTGACTATACCTCCCCTCATTCTAATGTGGTGTCTAGTTTGGCAGTAGTGTGACAAACTGTAGATGTTTCATACTTCATATTAGACCCCGATCCAATTGACATAATGAAGCAAAACCTATTTTTAGGCTTGGCAAATGAAGTTCCAAATATTCATGTAGAGAACTTCCTCAAGCTGTGCGACATTATGAATATCAATGTGATGAAGGATGATGATCAATCTATCTATCTTTTCCCATTCACTTGTCATGGTCAAGCCTAACAATGTATAATGGATAAAAATCATGGAAAAGGGGTCAATTCATACCTAAAACCCCTTATTAACAATCTTCTTGCAAAAGTCCTCTCTTCTAAGAAAGAGAACCAATATCTTGAACTAAATAACAATCTATGATCAACAATATGGAGACACTTTTATTGATACTTAGAAGAGGTATAAAGAGACTCTTTTTGATACTCTATAGAGTGTCCACATGAGAATGAAAATACATGAAAAATCAAGTGAACCCCCATGACAATATTATTTCCATGAGAGTCAACTATCGAAACCATGTTGGCATGGAGGAAGATAAAAATATAATCCCATGTTGGTGATTCCATCATACATGTTTGACAAGATCTTTCCTAAGAAAATTGACTATGGGAAAAGAAAAGCCAACAATGTTGAGTTAGAAGAGAAGAATGTAACTCCCCAAGCTTTGCCTCACTTGAGAAGCAAGTTAATGCAGCCACCAAAGCAATCTACAATTCTCACCCAATAAGAAATGTGTTTATAGGAATGAGTTTAAATGTAAGGGTTTTTAATCAGAATGATGCTTTGGTCACCTCTAGAACTGCTCTTCAAAAGAAAGGTCATTTCAGCACAACAGTTTACAAGCAACCATCTTGATCATCACTGGATCAATAGACTAAAAAACACCATATAGAAGCTCTACTTCATCTTCTGAACATAAGGACAAGGAGGAAACTCCAAAAAAGGGAGACGAACCCCCCTTAGAAAAGAAGCACTTTTAACTTAGTATGGAAACTCCAACATTGTAGAACACATACAACCATCTTGATCACCACTACATCAATAAACCAGTAACATCAGATGGAACCCTTCTTCATCTTTAGAAAATAAGCACAAGCATAGAAATTCCATAAAAAAGAACACATGGCTCGTTTAGTAAAGAAGCACTTTTATCTCATTATGGATAATAGACTATAGCACACTCACATTGACTAACTATTCCTCAAAAATCACCTTATTTCTATACCACCAGATATAGTAAAGGATACATATAATAGATTTAAAGGAGGTATTGCTTATTTCCTTCAAACTATCTTCAAAGAAACTAGGAATATTATTAATACATTCATTATCAACTACTTTGGCTCTGACCCATATATATGGGTGTCAGGTGAATACTTGTTCATATAGAATAGAACAGAGTAGCAAAATTAAACATACATGCACACATGTGTATTGCTTTGAACCAAGCTTGAGCCTCAACAATTATATATGAGTAATATTTGATCAAGTATGACTTGGATTACATGGTAGGTATTATACATAAATTCGAGTTTGTACAATTAATAGATATTGTACATATTCGAGAAAGACAATATTCAATCAAATACTATATCTACTCAATCACATCAGTAAATTATTCTTTTCTTATTGACAAAACACAAAGTTGTATGATAGAAAATCATTATGAGGATGCTATACTATAGATGCATAGCCTAGGAATTTATGTACATCACAACTTTGATTCCATTCCATTTAGTTATGGTAGCTACTCCCAAGGAGCTATTTCCTCACTTCCAAATATTGAACACACCCCTGACTACTCTCTATTACTGTTGTATGACCATCTCCATGCAACTGAGGATAGTCAAAGTTTTTCAACATTGTGATATGTTTCTTATACGTGTGAACGTTAACCCTTAGGGGGAGGGGGAGATAACTCATATGAATACAAGATGGTTAGTATTTTTACTAAGTAAACCCAGCTAATCCTATGCAGATCACATTGGGGGGAGATGAGGCGGACACATGAGGTATGAACTGGAAGCCCATTGGAGGAAGAACCAATCTTGGCTATCAGGGGTCGAAGTGGGGGCTAGTGCTCTCCCAAATGAGAAAAAGAAAAAAAGATACGAACCTAGAGAGGATTCCAGTGGCCGAAGAAGCAATCCAGCTGCGTAGCAGAAACGACCAATGGTCGAGCAGGGCGATCGGCGGCAATCCAGCATGGTGACTGCGTAGCAGCAACGACCAATGCAGAGGGCAGCAACCGTCAATGGCGGAGGGCAGCAACCGTCAACGGCGGCAAGGAGTTTTGACCGAGCAGGGCGATTGGCGTCAAGGATGACCCAATGCGGAGGGCAGCAACCGTCAATGGTGGCAAGGAGAGAAGAACCTTAATGTCGAGGCATTTTCTAAAGGTGGAGGAGTGCAGAGGAACGGATGAGAGAATCGGGAGGGGGAGGGTTCACTGGGTAGTTGCGACTGAATTGAGGGGGAAAGGAGGTGGACTTCGCCGCAAATAGGGCGCCCACCGAGACTGGGTGATTTTTTCATGAATTTTGATTGACGAATCAGTGTTTTAGAATGGAGGGAAGGATCATGAGATGGAGGGAAACATTTGGCATGGAGTTTTTGAGGGGATGATTCGTGAGAAATGTATTTGTGAGGGGCCAATGTTCACATAAAATGCCTAACGATGTTAGAACACGGTTGAGGGATTTGGTCCCATATTTGAAGGATGAACCCTCACAAATGGACATCATTATTCACGATTTTTTGGTTCCTCACAAATGTTCTTCAACAAAGGCCAAATTTTTTATAGTGAATAACTATTGAATCTAATTTTTTTTTAGCATATCTTTCATATGAAACTCCTATGGAAAAAATGTCTAATCCTTAAAATGAAATTTTAGAGAATATATCAAGTACACCTAATACTAATGATGTTTCAGAACCTAATGATGTAGAACCTAGACGATCCACTAGGATGAGGAAGGAAAAGAATATTGGTGATCACTTATATTCCTTTATTGTAGATAATGACCCTCAATCCTACATTGATGCTCCTTCCTATAAAAGGAAGCAATTAATAGTGAGATTGAATCTATAATATCAAATCACGCATGTGAATTAATAGATCTTCCACCAGGTATCAAACCCACAGGATGTAAATGAATATTCAAAAGAAATTTAAAAACTTATGGGACTATGGATAACATGGAAGATTTTAAAACACTATCTATGCTTGTGATGCCCTCCACATATAATAATCAAATAGTTACTATTTTGACTACGTCACAGAATTCTTTTCTTGACATAACAAAAATTGAACCTTTTGATGAATCTCATTAATTTTCGTTGACAACAAAAAGTTGTATACTGCTTTAAATGTGCCTAAAGTAGCTTTTGCTCTGTCTATATGAAAGACCTATTGAGAAAATTTGGAACTGTAAATTTTTTCTTAGAAGCTTCTTTAAGAACGTACTTCTTGTTAAGATTTTCTCAAATTCTAGATGCAAGTTTAAGGAGAAAGTACACCAAAATAATTGATTAGTAATAGTGCTTAGAATGACATTATGAAAAATTTGATTAGCCTTTTCCCACCGGACAAAATCAATTTCTAATTTTGGATCAGATAGAGAAAAATCTACTTAGATACTTCTAAAACAGTAAATGTTTTACGGTGGGGTTATTCTTTTAGGACAAAGGTACCGAGGATGCGAAGAAAGTCATTGCCCAGTTAAAAGCTGAGGGAATCACTGCAGTTGGAGCCGCGGGGTTCTGTTGGGGAGGTTAGGTTCATAAATTTTTTTCTTACAAAAAGCTCACGTTTAGTTAGATTTCTTTGTTTCATGTATTTTTCCCCTGACCTATCATATGTATAATGTCACCGACAAAATTTATATACGTGTTCCACTCAGCTAAGGTAGTGACGGAGTTATCCAAGACCGGTGACATCCAATCTGCTGTGCTTCTTCATCCCTCCTTTGTCACTGTGGATGACATCAAAGGTATTGGCCGCTTTTATTCTTCTCGTAGCTTCCTTGAGTTGCATGATCTAAACATGAAACGTGTTTCAGATGTCAAGACCCCCTTTTGCATCCTCGCCGCTGAGCATGACCACCTCTCTCCGCTTGAGCTGATCAAACAATTCCAGGTGATCTTGAAGGGAAAACCTGAGGTCTGTGAGCCTCTCCTAATCTCGTTCATTTCATTGGTCCACGGGGCCGTTTTTCCTGCTCTCAATTCTGTTAGCTACACGTTAAAACCCTTTTCAGCTACACGTTAAAACCCTTTTCCTTTGGAAAGCTTAAACCATGGATTGCAGTTTGCTTGATTTGACTGATTCTGAGTGGTAGGGGGTTCTGTTGTTCTAAAAGGCCTGCAGAAAAACACTAAATTAGTTGATAAAAAGGTAGCATCTCTTAATCTAGAAAAATGATTCCGACCTGCCGAATTCGAACCAGCGACCTAAGGGATCAGTCTACAACACACTACAGTCCTCCGCTCTACCAACTGAGCTAAGGTCGGCTTGGTAACTGCTCTACGCGTCATCTTTAAATCGAAGTTTCGAATCATACATCAACCATGACTGACGTTATATAACTGACTTTCCAGTATTTTAAGTATATTTTGCTTTTGATTTGCTTCAAGAAAATGAGCAGTTTTATTGTTGTAAACGTTTGAATGGGTGGCGTTTTCTACTCTCATTATGTTGGATATATGTTCTGTTGCAATGTTTGCTGACTGCAGTTAATGCGGAGCTCATACGCGGACATCACGTGTTTCCATTCCGTTGTCGCATGACGACTGGATATATTTTTCTATGGTATGGAGCGTGTCCATGGTTACTTGAATTGTCATATATAATAACTACATATCGATTAGTTTTAGTCTAAGGGTGTCAAAAAATCTGGTTCGAATAGGTTCCGAGTCAAAAAAAAAAAATTTATCTAGATTGTTTGACTGTCAAATCCAAATCTGAACTTAGACTCGAAATTTACTAATACCTCACAACTTGAAACCGACCCGGACGGAAAATTTTAAACTCGAAACCAAATCGAAACCGAATTTGAAGATGCTTTTTTAGAGAAGTAATTTTTTAGATGAAATTACCTATAAAAATGTAAATAATTCCATTATCAAAAATAAACTACCAGAGATGTCAATGGTCATATAATATTAAGCAATTATAATATTATTTTTTCTTTGTTTTTTATCAGAGTAATAATACCAACAATAAAACACTAATATCACCTAACACAAGAAAATTTCAACACAGGTACAATCACATATATCATACTGAAACAACACATATGTCACATCAAAATTGTTGCAATGCAATACCAAAACAACACATATTCACATAAAAAAACAATCGCTGACAAAATTGCCGCTGTTGGATTCTATGTAGTTGTCCCAGACTTCTTATACGGAGATCCATATGATGCTAACGATGCAGCTAGACCCATTGGTGTCTGGATCAAAGAGCACACCACGGTTAGTGCTCCACCCTACCATCAATTTCCTTATAAAACTTCATATGCGTTATTTTTACGGTGGGGTTATTCTTTTAGGACAAAGGTACCGAGGATGCGAAGAAAGTCATTGCCCAGTTAAAAGCTGAGGGAATCACTGCAGTTGGAGCCGCGGGGTTCTGTTGGGGAGGTTAGGTTCATAAATTTTTTTCTTACAAAAAGCTCACGTTTAGTTAGATTTCTTTGTTTCATGTATTTTTCCCCTGACCTATCATATGTATAATGTCACCGACAAAATTTATATACGTGTTCCACTCAGCTAAGGTAGTGACGGAGTTATCCAAGACCGGTGACATCCAATCTGCTGTGCTTCTTCATCCCTCCTTTGTCACTGTGGATGACATCAAAGGTATTGGCCGCTTTTATTCTTCTCGTAGCTTCCTTGAGTTGCATGATCTAAACATGAAACGTGTTTCAGATGTCAAGACCCCCTTTTGCATCCTCGCCGCTGAGCATGACCACCTCTCTCCGCTTGAGCTGATCAAACAATTCCAGGTGATCTTGAAGGGAAAACCTGAGGTCTGTGAGCCTTTCCTAATCTCGTTCATTTCATTCGTCCATGGGGCCGTTTTTCCTGCTCTCAATTCTGTTAGCTACACGTTAAAACCATTCTCCTTTTAATAAGCTTAAACAACCGATTGCAGTCTGTTTGATTTGACTGATTCTGAGTGGTAGGGGTTTCAGTTGTTCTAAAAGGCCTCTAGAAAAACACTAAAATAGTTGATAAAAACTTGCATATCTTAATCTTGAAAAATTGATTCCTACCTGCCGGATTCGAACCAGCGACCTAAGGATCATTCTGCAACTCACTACAGTCCTCCGCTCTACCAACTGAGCTAAGGTCGGCTTGTTATGTACCTCCACGTGGCATCGTCTCATACAAGATCCAAATCAGCTAATCGACAACACTTCACCCCCACTCGCCTTCTTCACACAGATGTTTTGCTAATACTTCTCTTGACATCGCATAATTGGCTTTTCTATCAAGCTTTTGGTTTTGCTATCTTTTTAAAATAAAAATTGCTACTGGGTCGAAATCCAAGTCATTGTACACCACAAAACAAAAAAATATTTTAAATAATAACATATTTTATTCGTCAAACTTTTTGTTTCAGGTGGAAAATAACTTGATTGCCATTTTAGGTTCCAAAATGTTAGGTGGACACCATTTTGAAACCCAAAATGCAATCTAAGTTGTTCTCCACTAAAAAACAAAATGTAGTATAACAAATAAATTATATTATTTTATTTAGATGTTCTTTGATTTGTAGGGGTGAACAACTTGAGTTCTATTTTGGATCCTAAAATCTATCCGCACAACAAATCTTTTCCAAAACAGTGTCCACGTGGCATCATTCGTATAAAGTTACCAACGATGTGATAATGTATGCGGAATGCCTCGGGTGTTGCTGCAAATCTGAATGTGTGTGTATCGATATCTTTGGTTTATGCTTCCTTTTTGGGACTGGGGCTTAAATTCGTACTGGCTCTGTTCCGAAGTTGAATCTGTAACGTATCTATCTGTTCCGAAGTTGAATGTGTAACGTCTCTATCTATCTGTCCATGTGGGCGCCATAATGTTTTACATTACGTTGGTGGTATCTTTTTCTGAAACCGTAGGAACTTTTCCTGTTCGTTTCATACGTCTATGGGACTCTTTTTTTTTGTTCTTATCTGTGGCTGTTTTCGCCCACTTAAGTTCTCCTTTTACTATTTGTATATATGTAACCTATGGGTTTCAGTTTACTTGAATTGCTTTACGTAGTGATAGGATTCTTTGGCTGAGTTCGCCGCAGGAATCTATATAGAAAGACACAAAAATAACTAAAAAAGGTAGTTATTTGAATCTTAAAAAACGATTCCGACCTGCCGGATTCGAACCAGCGACCTAAGGATTTGTCTGCAACCACTACAGTCCTCCGCTCTACCAACTGAGCTAAGGTCGGCTTGTTGTGGCATTTTTTCAAACAGCTACTGCTACACTATGGCTAGACAATATAACTAAACGTTGGCTGACATCACATAATTGGCTTTTAGTTATATATATATATATTATACCATAAATCATATGTGGATTGATAGGTATTTTTCACTTCCATTTGGAACTTAACATTATTCTGAAATCTTATTCTGTTCCAACGTGAGCTGAATGTGGTAGATGAGGGAGTTCATATGCGGACGTCACAACGTGTTTCCATATTGTTGCGTAAGAGAATTAGATATCTTTTTTTTTGGCATTCCTCTTGTCAAATGATTACTTGAACGGCCATGTATTATAACTATATGTTGACCAATAATTATCCATCAGTAAATATTAATAGGGATCCCTGATATGTCTTGAATAGTGATTTCTGGATTCTGTTTTCAAATTTCGTGATTGATGCCTTCTTTCTGAAATGAAGGAGATTACATGAATTACTTCAAATTCAACTGTCTCTGATTGATACTAGGACGTTCGCTGATTTTGAATAACTCTTTAATTGATCCAGTTACTCTGCCATGACCATTAACTTGAAACTCACTTTGTTTTGCTTAGATACCTAGCTTTGTGAAGATCTTTGAAGGGGTGGCTCATGGGTGGACCTGCAGATACAAGGCTGAGGATGAGAATGCTATTAAGAAAGCATGCGAGGCGCACGACGACACAGTGGAATGGTTCTTAAAGACGGTCAAGTGACATTGTATTTCTGGGTATGCTTGCTGGTGTAGTGAGAGCTGGATGCCTTGTTGACTATCTCAGTATTTGTACGATGAACAAATATAAATGGTTTTAATAAATTCTGCTATTTTCTAGATACTTTCATGTATGCGGGGGAGTTCAGTGTTTTCCTTCCTGCTTTTCTGTTTGGCCTATGGTTCCCTCAGGAACTTGGGAACTGAACTAATACCTAGTTTGTTCCAAAGTATATGTGAATGTGAAGTGTAGATGTGGACATCATAATTCTTTCATTTATGTTGTCTTTTTATTCCCAATCTGAAGGAGTTTTCCATTTCTTATCATTCCCCATATAACTTGGTTTTCTTTTCAATTCTTATTACTGACCGTTTCCCGACGTTCAAGTTTTCTTTCTATTATCCGTATATTTCCCCCCAAAAAGGTAAGTTTGATTCTCTCCCTGACGTTCAAGTTTTCCTTCTATTATCCGTATATTTTCCCCCAAAGAAAGTTTGTTTGATTCTCTCCCTGACGTTCAAGTTCTCCTTTTTTTTCCTTACGGGTTTTAGTTTTTGTTTGATTCTCTCCCTGACATTCAAGTTCTCCTTTTATTATCTGGTTATATTTTCCTTACGGGTTTGATTCTCTCCCTGACATTCAAGTTCTTTTATTATCAGTATATTTCCTTATGGGTTTTAGTTTGTTTGATTCTCTCCCTGAAGGGTCCTTTAGAAAACACAAAAGTATAAATACTAAAAAGCAAGTACAACAGTTATTTTCATTCCAAAATATGGTTCCGACCTGCCGGATTCGAACCAGCGACCTAAGGATTTATCTGCAACTACTACAGTCCTCCGCTCTACCAACTGAGCTAAGGTCGGCTTGTGTCTTGCTCCACGTGGCATCATTATATACAAGTTTCAAATCATACATGAAACATAGCTGGCGTTACATGTATATTCAAGTATATTTTGCTTATGATTTGCTATTTTTCATTCATTTAAGATGAGAGGCATTGAGCAGTTTTGTTGCTGTAAACGTTCGGATGGACGACGTTTTCTACTCATTATGCTGGATTGCTGACTGCAGTTAATGCGGGAGTTCATCTGCGGACATCAGTGTCTCCATCCCGTTGTTGCATGAGGACTAGATGTATTTTAGTTTGGTATTGAGCGTGTCCATGATAATTTGAATGGTCATGTATATAATTATAAATTGATTAGCTTTAGCAACAATTACCCTTCAAAAGTTTTTAATTGGAATCCCTGATATCCGTCTCTATAGTGATTTCTGGGTTCTGTTTAAAATGCCATGATTAATGCCCTCTTTCAGGAACAAAGGAGGTTACATGTATCGCCCCAAATTCAATTACCCCTCACCGAAACTAGGACGTTCACTGAATTTTGATTGCATAAAAACGATCCATTTATTCTACCGGGACTATTAACATTAAACATACCGAAGATGGGGTGGCTCATGGGTGGACCTGCAGATACGACGCTAACGAGAGTATGCTGTTAAGAAAGTATGCGAGGCGCACGATGACATGCTGGACTGGTTCTATCAATGCATCTGCCTTCAGGTGTCGTATTATCTGATTGTTGATCTTTGACCGCGAGCATTGTATATCTAGGTGTGCTTCATGTTCTGATGTATTTAGAGCCAGATACCTGGTAGACCATCTCAGTACTTGTACGATTAACAAATAAAAACGGTTATAACAAATTATGGTGTTTTACCGGTACTTGTACGCTGAGTTTGTATTTTCTTTCCCCCTCTCCGCTTGTTTTGTGGTAGCCGCTTGACAATTTCACTGCTAGTGACAGTCAATGAGCTAAATTTGTGGGCAAGCAACTTGCACAGTCTTTTTTTCATGGTCGGGTAGGACACCTATTACGCTCGTCAAACTAGGCATATATACAACCTCGGGCACTGACGAAACTGGGCGCCCCTACTCCTGTCATTACATAGTTGTCGGTGTCTGGACGCGGGCGACGACTTTGACATCCATCCACGAACATTTATGATCTGCCTTTTGCACTTCATTGCGGTATCTGACCCCCTAAGGATTGCAACTGAGAATTCATAAAAAAACTGTTCGGGGGAAGGAGAGAAGGCTCGACTAAGTTCACGATGAAATATGGGCCCATCCACATTAATAATGATGCTCACTCATATTTTACTTCATATACTTGGCACATGGGTTTTATATTGAGGGACTATTTAGCCTTCATGAATACATTTTTGAGGGACTATTTAGCCTTCATAAATACATTTTTGAGGGACTATTTAGTTCTCATAAATACATTTTTGAGGGACTTGATGGTCCTGGAGAATATATTTTTTAAGGGATAATGCCTTCATTAATATTATTTTTGAGGGGCTATGTGGTCGTCATCAATGCAATTTTGATGGTCAATCTGGACCTTCATCAATATATTTATGAGGGACTACTGTAAATGATTTGGTTATTGATTATTGAATGATTTATTAAATGATAATTAATTGTTACTATAGTGAATATCAAATTTTAAATGAAAATTTTGTATACATAACCTCAAGCAAAATTTTTATACTAATCCACATGACATCATAAGAAGATTCAACACCAAAATGACACATAAAAATGTTAAATCACCTCAAACCAAATTTTGTTATTGAAGCAAAATATTATCCATACATTGCGTGCTCAACGTTGATATAAATAAAGAGTACATATGGTTCAAAAAATTGAGATTGATGACAATCAACATATCATGCTAGAAACTCTTAAGATGTATAATGTCTCCATATTCCTTCAAATGGTGTGGTGCTCTTCATCAATGCCAGACCTCATACGGTTAGGTACTTGAATATTCTTCTCCTAAAAATGACAAATCATTATATTAATAGAATTTAAAATTTATACATAAATCATAGTACAACAAACAACTTACCCTTATATTTCGGTTTTGGTCTACTCCAAGGTGCATTGTCCGTCGAAATCAATCATTAAAAGTAATTCTACCCTATCAATATAAATACCAAAAGGAATCAGAGTGAGTGCGAAGTAGAGATAAATGTAAGTGAACCAACATAGTAGCAACATGCACCCGTAAACTAAAATTATGATTGAACTTAGTAAATAGTACATAATTGAAAAAATTCAATGGTAAATTGTAGGAATTTGACAAAAGAGAGAAAGAGTCAAAATAGGTTAGAATCATATCTAGCAAAGTAGGAATTTTACTTCGAATAGCAACCATAGAAACATCACTACTGTCTCAGAAAACTGATCAAACAAAAACCAACATCCCAAACAACCGTCACCAATAACAGAGCGAGGGGAGCAGAAGATACAGAAAACACATGCTACAGATCAAGCCTAAACCACCAAACACTTCTCAACTTAGAAGGAGAAAAGCAAACAACAGAAAACCAGGTACTCACTGAACTGCTGCCTAAGAACTGGAAGCACAACAACCAAAAACACCCAGACTCAACCGTCACTTTACCAGTGAGAGGGGAGCAAAAGAAAATAGAAGCTCAACAACTACCAAAAGCCTCATCCATCAACCACTTCTCATCTTAGAAGGAAACAACAGGCTAGCAAACTTAGGTGCTCACCGAACAACTGCCTCAGCAGGCTACCGGACCACACAACCAGACTCGACCATCTCTATAAAAGTGAGAGGGGAGCACAGAGGATCAACCAACACATCAGCCACCATCAAAGGACTCGACCAACACAGTAGAGCCAACAACTCAGGCACAAAAGAGCATAACAAGCCGACCAACATATACTTCAGATCATCAACACTTCGAAAGAATCACAATGGCAACACCTACCCTGCCCCAGCCGTCAACAACCAACAACACTCAAGACTACACAACACAAAGCAAAGAGAGCACAACCACCAACGCCAGGCAGCCAGAAACCAAAGGAACAAAAGAAACAAGAACCAACTATAGATGCCTGCCATTCCAGCCCAGATCTGAACCAACAACAAACAACTAGGAAAAAGGTCAACAGAAGCTTCAAGACAACATAAAAATAGAACAGAACCAGCCATCGTAAGAAAAAATAAAACCAACCAAGTTACTGATGAAGGACTCAAGTCTCAACAAATAAATGATAGTTATCCTTCTTATTTGTATAACATTACTAAAATATATGCCTTCACCCATGTCTTAACTAAGAATCTTAAGGTGTACAACAGAAGGGTTTTCTTAACCATGACAACATGCCATGTTAGGGTTTTGTATCTTATCTTTTGTTGCTCGGATCATAACATGTACTTATGTTTATACATTTGGCTTTTGTTAGTTATAATAAAAGTTTGGGTATTAGCTAGAAACATAATAGAACCGAATGGCAAAGATCAAACATTCATACCAACATTTGAAGGATCATCTTATAAGCAATGATCATTCCAACTCAGATATTTTCTTAAGAACTATAAATCTGAAAGGGTCCCCTTGTATCAAGTGAACAATACTTTCAGTGTAGTAACAGAAATACAAGAATTGATGTAGTGACAACAATTGATGTAGTGACAGAAATACATAGGAAACGTGCTATCATGTGAGAAAGAACGGTAGGTTGGATATAAGTTTTTTTTTCAAGCACAAATTATGCTGGTGTAGAGTGTGTTATTGATTGATTACAGGAAAAACTCACCTTGCAACACTTCGAAAGAATCACAATGGCAACACCTACCCTGCCCCAGCCGTCAAGAACCAGCAACACTCAAGACTACACAACACAAAGAAAAGAGAGCACAACCACCTACGCCAGGCAGCCAGAAACCAAAGGAACAAAAGAAATAAGAACCAACTATAGATGCCTGCCATTCCAGCCCAGATCTAAACCAGCAACAAACAACTAGGAAAGAGGTCAACAGAAGCTTCAAGACAACATAAAAACAGAACAGAACCAACCATCGTAAGAAAAAATAAAACCAACCAAGTTACTGATGAAGGACTCAAGTCTCAACAAATAAATGAGAGTTATCCTTCTTATTTGTATAGCATTACTGAAATATATGCCTTCACCCATGTCTTAACTAAGAAGCTTAAGGTGTACAGCAGAAGGGTTTTCTTAACCATGACAACATGCCATGTTAGGGTTTTGTATCTTATCTTTTGTTGCTCGGATCATAACGTGTACTTATGTTTATACATTTGGCTTTTGTTAGTTATAATAAAAGTTTGGGTATTAGCTAGAAACATAATAGAACTGAATGGCAAAGATCAAACATTCATACCAACATTTGAAGGATCATCTTGTAAGCAATGATCATTCCAACTCAGATATTTTCTTAAGAACTATAAATCTGAAAGGGTCTCCTTGTATCAAGTGAACAATACTTTCAGTGTAGTAACAGAAATACAAGAATTGATGTAGTGACAACAATTGATGTAGTGACAAAAATACATAGGAAATGTACTATCATATGAGAAAGAACGATAGGTTGGATATAAGTTTTTTTTTCAAGCACAGATTATGCTGGTGTAGAGTGTGTTATTGATTGATTACAGGCAGAACTCGCCTTGCAACAAATATGCTTACATATTGAAGAGAAAAAAAATGTGGGGACCAAGTCCAATGTTGAAACTGAAGATAGGGAAACACCCATACTACCATAGATTTGAAGACTAATGGATAATAACATTACTTCTTACTGGTTTGTTTTCCTTGATCAGCTGCTATATAACAATTCCTATGCACCACAATAATTAGAATGTTATGTTTTTTGCATGTAATCCTCTATTTTATAGGAGGATAAAACATCATTAAATTGATATTCATTGTCCAAAAAATAAAGAGAAACTAGATTTTGATTTTAAATGCAGTACCAATTAAATAATGAGCAAACCTTTTGGTGTCTAAAAAGCCAGTAGTAAATATTTTTACTGGACTCGTTCAGATAAATTCTTTCTGAAACTCCATGACAAGCTTGGCATGTTAAAAACATATGAACCCTACATAAGATTGAGAGAGAACAAGGACTACTTTTTTTTCTTCTTTCCATCTCCTAATTTTTGGATAGTAGTATGACCATCTTGTATGAAAAGGATGCTTATATGCTTTTGTTAAATTCGTCCAGAGCTTCAAGTCAACCTATGTATGTGAAGCACTTGAGAATATTGATTAGTGATTTTCAGGAAGACAAAAATGTCAATCTATCAATAGATAATTTCAGTTTCGATATCGTCAGATGTATAACAACATACATCCCAACCATGTTCTCTCCTCAACATTTTCTACAGAATGCAATGATACAGTGCAATTTTCTTACCACAACTGGTTTTCAAACAAAATTAGTTGGGTGGGAAGGAGAGAAAAAACCAGACAGGAGGGAAAGTCTTTTCCTAAAAGAAATGTTTATTCTTATGCCAAGAAAGATATTCCAAAGCAAAGACAGTGGATTCATATATGAAATCTCACAGATGTTTCCAAGACAGATACTCCATTGTGGTGACGTGAATGATTATAGAGATTGATGGTTCTGCTGGTATCATATCCAACAATTGGTCAAGCACTTTTCTCAAATAAATAATGAATGGTACGTGTAGTTGACCTCTCTGTCTCCAGCAACTGCAATGATTATAATAACTCTATACACAATGACCTTTGTTCATAGGGAAAGGTTCTCTCTCCTCGCGTTGAATTATTTGTATGCTCAGTGCCAGCTTGCCGAAGAGCAAAGCAAAACAAGCTGCATCATATCTATTGTGTTCTTATGTCCATCCAAGCTAATGATTGCATTCTACCCTCTACCTTGAAATAGATCAGATGATAGTAAAATTTGGGCTCCAGCTAGCTAAGTCAGATCACGTTTATATAGTACTGTCTCAGACTCAACATCTAAATAATGTGTAGGCTTAACTAACGGAATGTAATACATTACAACACTCTTTTTTTATCCTTTAAATGTTCATCTAATTGATGCACAAACATATTAGAGAGTCAGGGGACAAAGCATAAGCTTCCACTAGGATTGCAAAATATAAGGAAGTAAAAAGGATGTCTCTTTTAGAGTATTCTTCAAGAAAAATGTAGGCAAATTTTAGAGCAAAGTAGCTGGGATTGCAGTGATTTTGCTGTAGAGCACTCTGCTCCTAAGTAAGATTACTGCCAACCAAATGTAGGAAAATTTTAGAGCTGGGATCTCCTAGTACCTTACTGCCAACGATTTTGACAACAAATGTTAAGAAAGAATCAAAATCATCTTCTATGACATATCATATTCTAAAAAGAGAATGACACATAGTTTGAATGTAGATTTAAGTCAGTGACAAATTCAAGTATTAATACCCTACTAATTGGAAACAACATAACCAACACTGGTTGTAAACATGAATTGTACAACAGAACTCTATAAAAACATAAACGTAAAATTTGAACTCTATAAAGTCCATTCACACAAAACAACTAAAAACTTAAAAAATACAAACTGTAATCTGAAACTCTGGATGTCTTGTGACAAATTCAAATATGTCACAGGTAGGAAAAACATATACAATACTGAAATATATCTTAAACACATGAAAAATGTAAAGCCTTTAGTTTTTTTAAAATCATGTCATTCAGATCACTAGAAGTTTAATCAAGCACGTATTGAATACCTGATTTAAACGCTGAGTTCTTGGTATGAAAGACACCAATGAAGATGTGCTTGGTGTGTTCTACATTTGAGGATGACTTTGTCGATTATTACCAGAAGAAGGGCACCAACTTTCAACTGCAGCCTTTAATAAAGTGTACATGTTAATATTCTTATGTGTATGAATATTGAAAATAATCTATAGCTGTTATGAGGTACCTGTGGCTGAAAGATTAGTGGATGTCCATTGCCTTGTATGGAAAGCCTGCCTACTCCATTCTCCCTTGAATTTCCTTGTATGGAAAGCCTACCTACTCCAGTCTTCCTTGAATTGCTTGAATTGCTTTGTCTAGAAAGTCTTCCTAAGCCATCCCCGCTTGAATTATTTTGCCTGGGAAACATGCCTACATCTGCACCATTACTTGTATTGTCTTGTATGTGAAAAGAACCCACATCTGACCTATTTGTGCCACTTTGCATGTGTAAGACACCTATAGTATTCTGATTGGGGTATTCAGCTGCACAATCAACATTAATACCGCCATCCTATAACAAATACATCAACAATGTCAAAAAAAAATTATATATTACATTGACATAGACAACTGAATCTGAGTTACCTGTGATTGATTATACCAAGTCATTATTTGGGAGACAGAGTTCTTCAATCCATTTACTGTTTCTTCAAGTTCATTAAGTTTATCCTAAAATAGAAAACAAATTACAAACATCGATCTAATAGACTAGTTGTAACTAATTGTTCAAGTTTAGTTATAATCCAACATACATCCTTTACATTGCTTTCCTCAAGAAGCATTTCATATCTTATACGGGCAGCTTTTCCCCTATGTCCTATCTCTTTGTGCCCAATTCCAACACCTCAGATCCTAGCCTTTTTGGAAGGATTTCAAACTTGCAAATAAGCATAATGTGTTAGATTATCAACACTTCTAGGATCTATTTCTTCTTGATTTGCTACTTGGTTTTCCACAATATGAGAGATTTCAAGATGTAATTAGAAAGCATCATAAAAGGAAAGCTTAAATTGAGATATCTAAGTATATGTAGCTTTATAGACATCATAGGAAAGCAAATATCCATTTTCTAACCACATGTGGGCTTTTGTCGTAAAATTTTTCCAAAAATTTGTTAAGAGGCACAACGGGTTGATCTTCACTGACCTACACATGATAGATAACATAATAATTGTCCATGTTATATGTTCAACTCCTACTAAAAAACAAGTGTCCATTATTAATACCATTTCTGTCTGATAACAACTCCATGGCTTTGATCATGTGGTATGATCCATCACTTTTTTTGCTCTGTTTGCCTTGTTGATCTCAGAAATTTTCTAAACCATAAGAAACATATAATTAGAAAAAGTAGATAGGTATACATACAAGTTATATGAAACCATTGTACCTTAGACTTCTCGGTTCCCCATTCTTTAACAAGATTTTTAAACTGGTCCATATCTATGGAAGCATTTTTCTCAACTTTCTTCATCATCAATTCTGGTTCAATCTTATACTTTTCATAGTAATCTTTCTTTACACGTGCCCTCCACACTGATATCCCTTTGCTAATGTGTTCATCAATGTGATTCCATGCATTAGGGTGACTGCCTAAATCGAAGTATTTCTACAAAAACATAGAAAATATTACTTTAGATATAATAATCATACAATTTGTTGGTCTTTTTATGAAAAAGATTACCTCAATAAATGATTTTCTATCTGCAAAAGCTTGTTGTGGTTGTTCGTTCCACTTCAAGTCTAGATGCCATATGTGTGGTTTCCTCGCTAGCATATGACAATAATGATTCAATTTGGCACCATTCTCCCCAATAGCATTTCCTTCATAATCCCATTGGACATTGTGATGTGGCTGCCCTTGCTTAGGAAGTAGGCTTTGCTCACTTGCAGGCCCACGTCCATACTTCCTATTCTCCTATTCATCCTCAACATTTTCTTCAATTGTTACATCATTTTCAATATTGTTGGACAATAGAGTAGGTTCATCCTCACAATTTTCTACAATTGTGGATGGAGGGACAACAATAGGTTGACTGGGTGTGTTGTTACAACTAGATCTAGTGATTCTTCTTCCTGCCATCCTTCAACCGACAAGAAAAAAAAAATTGATTATTAGTGCAGAAATGTCAGTAACAAAAGTAGTAGCTGCATTTGAAAAACAAATAAATTGCAGAGAATATGAGACACCAACATATGAATATTCAGCATTTGAAAAACATATAACTTGTAGAGTACCTTGGTTTCATATCCCAAAAAAGAATAATGATATCCTACTTGCTGGTATATGAAACAAGACTAAATAAATTGCAAAGAATATGCCATATAGTAACAGTTTGCCAAAAAAATGCAATACAACATATTCCCCAAATAAATTATTCTAGACTTGCAAACAAAATAATTTGATGAAAACAGATAGATTAATGAACTAAACATTAACCCCATCATTCTTTTTTTTAGTTCTATCAACAAAAGATCCCTCGGTGTCACTCCTCATCCAAGACACATCACTAGTTACACCACCATCAATAGCTTCAGATTGTAAACCAGTCAAACAATTCTCAATAAGAGGTACTTCAGAATAATCTTTAGGAGGATGCTTTAGCACTGTGCACCAATCAGCAGCATTAGGATCCTTCACATAAAAGCATTGCAATGCTTGAGAAGCTAGGATAAACGGTTCCTCCTTTTTTATTATCCTTGAAGTGTTGATTTGTGTGAACCCATATTCATCAATTCGCAACTTGTTAGAAGTGCTTTCATCATACCAAGAACATCTGAACAACGGAACTTTGATTCCTGGACCATAAGTTAGCTCAATAACCTCCTCTAAGTAGCCATAGTACGTGACTTCAACATTTATAGGATTTCGATCTCTACCACTTGAATAACTTGAAGTGTCAGCACACAAATACACTCCACTATTTTGTGTAGTACATGTACTTTCAATGTGCTTTGAACGGAAACGATATCCATTGACCGAAAATCCTTCATAAGACATTCCCTCAGCACAAGGGACTTGGGATAACCATCTCAAATCATCGCTAATACTGTTCGGCCTAATCTCTCGCATTTGCATTATCTTCATAAAAAAGTAAAATATTAATGTAATCTACACTAACTTGAACATTAAGAGTGACAACAATATTTATGTTTGAGACTTACATGCTCTTTCAACCACTTAGAAAACTCCTTTGCATGTTTTGTTTCTAGGGACCATGGGGCAATGTTGGGTTCCATATCTTGAAGAATATACATGTGTTCACTACTTTATAAGAAGTGTCTAAATTAATGTACAACAAATATACAAATATCAGAAAGAATTTTAGGACGTAATTAAATCTTACCTTCTGTAAACATCCAATTCCTCTTTATTGAAAAGGACATAACGATGGGCTTGTTCCAAAGTGTGGATGTCGAAATTTCTTGACACTCCAACTCTAATTGGAGATCCATCAACATTATGAGGAGTGCAGTTCAGTTTTGTCTCAAAATTATGCAAGTACCTAGCACAAAATGTCAAACTTTCTTCAACTAAATAGCCACTAGCAATACAACCAGCCGGTTTAGCTTTGTTTCTTACATACTTCTTCAATTTCTTCAAGTATCTCTTTGTTGGGTACATCCACCTAGTTCGGATAGATCTAGCTTGCCTGGCTTCATAAGCTAAATGAATGGGCAAATGCATCATGATGGTGAAGAAAGAAGGAGGGAAGATTCTCTCCAACTGGCAAAGAGTGACAGCAATTTCTTGTTCCAATTCTTTGAATTCCTCCACATCAATAATGTTAGAGCAAAGATTGTTGAAAAATGAGCACAAATTAGCAATAGGCTTGTACACATCTAAGCTTATGCAATGTCTCAAGGCAACAGGTAGAAGTTGATGCATAAGAACATGGCAATCATGACTTTTCAGCCCAACAAGTTTTCTATCAGATTTGCTAACACACCTAGATATGTTAGAAAAATAGCCATCAGAAACTTTCAACTTTTCTAACACAGATAGGAACTTATCTTTCTGTGCATTAGTCATGGTGTAAGATGATGGAGGCAAGTAATAGCGGTCACCTGCATCTACTGGCTATAAATATCTTCGAATGCACATTTTCTTCATATCTTGACGAGCTTGTAAGTTGTCTTTACTTTTCTTAGAATCACCCAATAATGTGTTTAAAATATTCTTGCACACATTCTTTTCTATGTGCATCACATCCAGATTGTGTCTAACAGATAAATACTTCCAATAAGGTAGCTGAAAAAAGATGCTTATCTTATTCCAACCAGGAGGTAATGGTTGAATTTGATCTCCAAGCCTCCTGCGCTTATTCATTTTTCCAAATGTGATATTTTCATATCCATCAAATTGCCTCAATATATTTTCTCCAGATAGTGGCTTAGGTGGAAGTCAAAAATCTTTTTCACCATCAAAATTTTTCCTATCACGTCTATATGGATGATTCATTGGAAGAAAACGTCGATGGAAACCATAGCATTGCTTTTTCCCAAACTATAACCATTTTGATACAATCTCCACATTACAACAAGGACATCCCAAATCTTTCTTACCTTTAGTGCTCCAACCAGATAAGTCACCATATGCTGGGAAATCGTTAATGGTCCATAAAATCATTGCCCACATAGTGAAGTTACTTTTGCTATATGCATCATAAACTTTGACTCTAAGCTCCCAAAGTAGTTTCAACTACTCAATTAATGGCTCCAAGTATACATCAAGGTCATTGCCAACCATATGTGGACCTAGGATTAATAGGGACATCATAATAAATTGTTCTTTCATAAGAAGCCAAGGCGGAAGATTGAGAGGTGTCACCAACACAAGCCAGATGCTATGTGATGAACTCATATTACCAAATGCATTAAATCCATCTGTTGCTAATGCCAATCTAATATTGTGTGGTTCAGCAGCAAAGTCTGGATACCTGGCATCAATAGACAACCATTCTGGTGTGTCTGAAGGATGATGAATACGACCATCCTTGCCTTTTACTTCAGATGGCCAAATCATATCTTTAGCAATAGATGAAGACATATAAAGCCTCTCTAACTGAGGTATCAAAGGGAAGTGATACATGAACTTAGCAGCTACCTTCTTTCCCTTTGTTTTGTATTGCTTTTCATTCCATCTTGAAGCACCACAAGTATCACAATTTTCTTTTGAAGCAGCATGATGTGCACAAATTATATCATCTTTTGGATCATGTTTGGTTGCATATCCATGTTGTTTTCACTCAATTATCACTCTCATTTATGCTAGATTCTATATTTTTAGCTATTCTTACTTGTCTCATGGTTTGGATTGTAGGTACTATATTTTGCAATGAAATGATGAGGAATATATCATATTATCTCTTATTGGATCACTCCTCAAGTATCTACATGATTTGGGGTTCGAAACTACACAAATACCACTTTTTACGGCATGTAAATCGGACCTACACACTGAAAGTTATGAGAAAAATATACAACAGCCCATAACAGTGAAGTGCACGTCATGCACCTGGGAATTTCAGGCAGATAAAAGTTTCTGGAAAGTTGCACGGCGTGCATTTCTAAAGTGCACGCCGTGCACCTGGCAGTTTCAGCATTTTGTAAAATATGAGTTTTTGTTTAAAACGAAGTGGGAACTTAATGGGCGGTTATGCCCGGTCATTTGCGGAAGTTCTCTCGTCCTAGAGCAAGCCTAGAGCATAGGAGGGCGATTTTGAGGGGAAAGGAGGTGGTTTCTTGCCAAAGAAACCCAATTCTTCCTCTCTTCTTCTCCAAGCTTCTTCTCCAAGGTGCAGCAGAGCTTCTTCACTCCACAAAGCTTCTCGGGAGGGAAGTTTGTCCGGTTTGGAGCAGCTGTAGAAGTGGGATTTCGTCCTCAATTCGGAATTCTACCTTCCTTTGGTTACACCTTGGGATTGCTTAGCTTTTCCTTCTCTAAACCATGCTAAACTCTGAAATTTCTGCACATTTTCTGCTGTACACTATCATGGACGAGTAGAATCCGAATCTTGGACATGGGAGAGTAACTCTCATGTCATAGCTTGTATGAACATATGAATTTCGTACTAAATGTTAGTTTCTTGCATGTTCCAAGAGTTGTTTCAGATATGAAATGCTTGTTTGTGTGATTGGCCATCATACTTGCATATTTTATGCTTTCTTTCATAATCTGAGAAGATGTATTTGAGAGTATGGTGTTACTCTTTTGGCAACTTGTCCTTGACCGCGAGAGTGGCTAGGATTAAGTTGAGGAGCAAGGTTTGTGATTCAAAATGAAATACATGCACGAGAGTGATGTATGGAGTTAGAATCGTCATTACTTCACCGGGAGGTGAGTGATGACTACAAACCTCCTTTGCAAGTTAATTAACATGTTTAAATTCATATTTTAATATAATCTATGATGTGATAGTGAAATCCCAACTCTAAGATCCTTCCAAATTTGTATCTTAACCTTTCTTAAGTGATAATTTACTGTTTTGTTTTAAATCTATAATTTAGTTGTTCTAATCCAATCATCTTATGTACAATGATCTAGATTATTGAAAATCATAACTTTTGCTCCTAACTAACCAACGCTCCTTGTATTCGACCTCGACTACAACTACTCTCGTATACTTGCGGGATATAGCTAGTTGAGTAAAAGATCATTCTTATGATTGAAACTCGTTAGTGTAAACAACCAACAAGTTTTTGGCACCGTTGCCGGGGAGCATCGATATTCCTGTTAGAGTAAGAGTTGTTGATAAGTAAATGAGACTAGATCACAACCTTCATATCCACCATCATATCCATAAATCATAATTCATCATGATCATCATAATTTTTTTGTATCTTCCATGTTTGTTTTTGTATCTCACTCACCTTGTTTATTTGCAGGAGCATATGGGGTGTTCATAAAAAGATCCTTGAACCGTGCATATCTCTACATTTAGAAAATGAACACACTATTTGCAGCCCTCATGGAGCAAGAAGGAGTGAAACCCAAACATGTATGGAGGAATCACAACCCACACAACCATCATCCATGTCACCATCATATGCACCACCCTCATCCATACATCCTTCATCCACACCACCATTAATCACACCTAATTCACCGCCATCATATATACCACCAACAACCATACCACATTCTTCCACACCCTCATATACACCACCAACATCCATACAACATACACCATCACCATCTACGCCACATCTACCTAATCCTCTGGATTCACATGAAGAACTAGTCAAGGAGGATGACCTTCCTCTTAAGGACTACTTTGGTACAGTTGCAATGTGCATGAGTGGGCCTATTAATATTTTAGAATTTGAGGCAGAGGAGTTTTCTATCAGCCCATCCATCATACAATTGCTACAGCTGAATGCATTTGGAGGGACACCAATGGAGGATCCAAACCTCCACATTGCTGAATTTCTACAGTTGCTAAGCACCATAAAGATATATGGTGTTCCTACTGATGGGATACGCCTAATTATTTTTCCATTCTCTCTTAAAGATAGAGCCAAGGCATGGCTCTATACTTTGCCAAATAAGTCAATCATCACTTGGGAGGAGCTTCTAAAGGTCTTTTTGGCAAGATATTTTCCACCTAGCAAAACTTTGCAGCTAAGGAGTCAACTCATCAATTATTCTCAAAGGGATGGAGAGACCTTGTATGATACATGGGAGAGGTTCAAAGATCTTCAACATCTTTGTCCACATCATGGTCTAAGCAATTGGCTTCTATTGCAATCTTTCATAAAATGGTTTGTGCTACAATACAAGGATGTCTATTGATGCAGCTGCAAATGGAGCTCTAATGAACAAATCTTATAGAGAAGCCTATGCTATTATTGAAGATATGGCAGCAAATCATTGCCAATGGAGTCTGGCTACAAGCTACCACCCATCCTTTTCACATACTACTTCCAGAAAGCAAAGGGAAGATCACACGGTTGGTGCTATAGACATAATTGCAGCAAAGATAGACACTTTATCACAAAGGTTTGATAAGCTAAGCACACAACCATTTCAAGCAGCCAATATTATTTGTGATTCATGTGGGTTGCTTGGACACTCCATCTTCTACATGTTATGCTTCTTCTATTTATTCTCCAATGGGCTACACTCCACCGGACTTCTACAACAATGCAAACCTAAATTTCATTCAGCCACAACAACCACAAGTAACTTCTAAATTAGAGTCCATGCTTGCAACATTGATTTCAACTCAAATACAGCAAAATGAGGAGTTCCATCAACAAAGACAATCAATGAAAGATTCCATTTTCCAACTCTCTTCTAAGGTGGACGATATTGCCACTCATGCACACATCTTGAAGAAACAAATTGCCCAGCAAGCTCTTCCTAGCAAAGAAGCATTTCCATCTTTCTTGCCTAGTCCACCGGAGACAAATCCTACATATTTCAGGCCGGTGACATTGAAGAATGGGGTTTTCATAGAAGTATATCCTTCAAAGTATGATGATGTTGATATCCATGATGATTATGAAGTTGCAACTAAAGGGGAGAAAGCTACAACACATGCTCTACATGTTGATTCTTCAAGCAAACCACATGTCTTTCCTCCTCACACTCTAGATGACACATTGCTTTATAATGAGAACACTCTTCCTGGCTCATATTTTGATGATGCTTCAAAGGAGAATGAAAAGACAAATAGTATTGGTATACAAAAGACTATTCTTGCTGCAGCTCATAGGTGCTTTCGCTTGCCCCAAATCAAGGACATATTTGCAAGGAGGCATCAATCTTTAGCACAACAATTTCCAGCTGCAAATTAGAGCACCGGTCCTCCATGGACTTTGATGTTTCCACCATGATGAGGTACCCGGTTGCAACCTTTTTAGTTTGATTTATGCAGTGATGACACTGCAGATTTCAAGCTTAGGGGGGAGCAACCGGATGGTAACCTAGTTCTTTTAGTTTTTCCCTTTCATGTTATTTGTTTCTTGTCATTTGCTTTTGTTTTGTGTTCACATTTCAGTCTCTTGTTTTCAATTCTGCTCTTCTTGTGGCAAATCTAGTATGATATGAGGTTTATCTTTTATATGTGGATAGAACTCCTATGCTTAACTGATTGTCCTCTTTTGATGAGAAATATCATTTGGAGAAATTGTAAAAGGCATGCATTAATCAAATGAAACCTTTTAGCCATCAACATGTGCTTAACTCTGGTTTATGCTTCTAGCCTGAACATTCATCTTTCACATCCTTGATTGCTTAAAACATGTAATGGTTTCAATTTTTGTGAGTAAATCAACTTTACAACATCATTTGGCATACGGGATGCCCTTGTCAAGCTCTTAGTGCATTTTCAACCACTCTTTCAATGAAAAAAAAATTCAAAACAAATGAATGAAATCTAGCTGATGTTGCAATTTAGTTGACTCTCCTATGTTTTGGAAAATTTTAAAATTTCTTTTGGCTTATCTCATCTTTATACCCCATAAAAGATGGCTACACTGCCCACATATCATGCTAGCCTAGTGTAAGTCCGATCTAGCCACGATGGTTAGGTGATATGTCTTAAAGAGGGTAAATACCCCAACCGACACTCCACATGTGCATAAGCCTACATTAGCAGCCGAGTGTCGGAATCCATAATCCATTGTCATATTTTTTTTTGGAAAAAAGGAGAGTGCAACTAAAATTGTTAATTTTAACTAAGATTTCATCTTTTGTATCCTCAATAGTTGAGAGTTTGAGTTGTACATCCACTAATTGCTTGGCTTGGTCATCCAAATTCTACTTAGTGTTGTTTAATTGATTGATTCATTTAATTGTGACCACCCCGCTGAACTAAAAATCTCTTTCTTGGTGTTTAAGTTGAATTGATGGCTATGAGCATAAACATGTTGATCATGGTTGGTTTGGTCTTATACACATCTTTCATTTCATTTGATCTATTCATGAACTTGACAATTCTTCATTTATGTTTCTATGCTCTTTTTGCTTGAGGACAAGCAATGGTTTAAGCTTAGGGGGATTTGATGTGCACAAATTATATCATCTTTTGGATCATATTTGGTTGCATATCCATGTTGTTTTCACTCAATTATCACTCTCATTCATGCTAGATTCTATATTTTTAGCTATTCTTACTTGTCTCATGGTTTGGATTGTAGGTACTATATTTTGCAATGAAATGATGAGGAACATATCATATTATCTCTTATTGGATCACTCCTCAAGTATCTACATGATTTGGGGTTTGAAACTACGCAAATACCACTTTTTACGGCATGTAAATCGGACCTACACACTGAAAGTTATGAGCAAAATATACAACAGCCCAGAACAGTGAAGTGCACGCCGTGCACCAAAAGTGCACGTCGTGCACCTGGGAATTTCAGGCAGATAAAAGTTTCTGGAAAGTTGCACGGCGTGCATTTCCAAAGTGCACACCGTGCACCTGGCAGTTTCAGCATTTTGTAAAATACGAGTTTTTGTTTAAAACGAAGTGGGAACTTAATGGGCGGTTATGCCTGGTCATTTGCGGAAGTTCTCTCATCCTAGAGCAAGCCTAGAGCATAGGAGGGCGATTTTGAGGGGAAAGGAGGTGGTTTCTTGCCAAAGAAACCCAATTCTTCCTCTCTTCTTCTCCAAGCTTCTTCTCCAAGGTGCAACAGAGCTTCTTCACTCCACAAAGCTTCTCGGGAGGAAAGTTTGTCTGGTTTGGAGCAGCTGTAGAAGTGGGATTTCGTCCTCAAGTCAGAATTTTACCTTCCTTTGGTTACACCTTGGGATTGCTTAGCTTTTCCTTCTCTAAACCATGCTAAACTCTGAAATTTCTGCACATTTTCTGCTGTACACTATCATGGACGAGTAGAATCCGAATGTTGGACATGGGAGAGTAACTCTCATGTCATAGCTTGTATGAACATATGAATTTCGTACTAAATATTAGTTTCTTGCATGTTCCAAGAGTTGTTTCAGATATGAAATGCTTGTTTGTGTGATTGGCCATCATACTTGCATATTTTATGCTTTCTTTCATAATCTGAGAAGATGTATTTGAGAGTATGGTGTTACTCTTTTGGCAACTTGTCCTTGACCGCGAGAGTGGCTAGGATTAAGTTGAGGAGCAAGGTTTGAGATTCAAAATGAAATACATGCACGAGAGTGATGTATGGAGTTAGAATCATCATTACTTCACCGGGAGGTGAGTGATGACTACAAACCTCCTTTGCAAGTTAATTAACATGTTTAAATTCATATTTTAATATAATCTATGATGTGATAGTGAAATCCCAACTCTAAGATCCTTCCAAATTTGTATCTTAACCTTTCTTAAGTGATAATTTACTATTTTGTTTTAAATCTATAATTTAGTTGTTCTAATCCAATCATCTTATGTACAATGATCTAGATTATTGAAAATCATAACTCTTGCGCCTAACTAACCAACGCTCCTTGTGTTCGACCTCGACTACAACTACTCTCGTATACTTGCGGGATATAGCTAGTTGAGTAAAAGATCATTCTTATGATTGAAACGCGTTAGTGTAAACAACCAACACTGCATCTTTGCGAAAAAGCATGCAATTATTTGTACATACATCTATAGTAGAATGATCAAGTCGTAAATCCTTCACGATCGCATTTGCTTCATAGTACGTCTCCAGGAATAGACAATTTTCTTCTAGAAATCCTGAAATAATCAACTGTAACAACTTTGTGAAAGAATCATTGGACCATCCAGATTCCTCCTTCATAAATAGCAAGGCAACCAAATACGATAGCTTAGAATGACTTGTGCAACCTCTATAGAGTGGTTGATCCGCCTCTTTTAGTAGCTTGTAAAATCTTTGTGCATCTACATTTGTAGCTTTATCTATAGCTTCAGTAGAGTGGTCATTTGTTGTGTCACCCATACCAAACAAATTCTCCAACATTTGATGCATATTGTCAGTGCTAGGCATGTTTGGTGCCACAACAGGAATGCTCCTACCAATCACCTCCCCATGAAACGTCCAAACATCATAGCTATGAACAAATCCTTTTTGTAATACATGTGAGAATACCTCCTCCTATATTTTAAGGTATCTGTTCAAACATACCTTGCAAGGACATATTAATTTCCCCTGTCTAGTTTGTCTCTGATGGATAAGAGCAAACTCAATGAACTTTCGTAACCCTGCCTTGAATACATCACTTTGCACTCTGTTCCCAATATACATCCAACTCCGATCTATTAGAAAATCCATCTACATGAAGGAAAATATATAATAAGTTAAGCACACATTACAAGAAATGTATATATATATGCAATTCAAATAGTATATTGATTATATTCCTTTCAGTCTATCTAGGTAATATATTCCTTGATTATATATATAAATAATCGAGTAACCTGATATAGATCTGGAGCAGTAAACCAAAGTCAATCTATTCTTGTATTTGGAGGAATCCGTTGTCTATACAGGATAGGCATATTGATAATTTTGAAATTAGAGTTGGTGAAGGCTGTAATACTATGATTTGGATTGATCCTTGGTGTTCAGGAGGTAAAAATATGATCAGATGCCTAGACCCAGAGAGCAGAGCTCACAACCATTTCTATGAAGGTATTTAGGGAAACTTGTGCTATGGGCATGATTGATAGTTGGAATACATCAATATTTCTACAAGTGGATTCAATCTTTTTTTTGAATATTCATCATATGGTTAATAGGTGTCATGGAACCAAATACACTTGCTCTCATGATTCAATAGAGAACTTACATGAATAGTTTTGTTCATTTATAATTAAACCCTATCAACTTTGTTCTTCCTGAATCACTTAGTTAATTAAGTATGCAAATATTTGATATGCATCGACTTCCCATGGAAACTAACCTAATGTATACTACATGATGACATGTCCTATTCCATGCCTTTAGCAAGTATTACATATATTATATAATTGATTGCGTACACTATATCTATTGAGGATTGTCATATTTTGGTGCAATTTCTGTGGAAACAATTACTTTTATGAAAATTCAAACCAAAATTTTTAAATTAATTTTTTGATTCCATAGGATTACTTTAGTACTTGGTCAAGTGTTTTATACAAATATTTTAAGAACCAAACTCCTTTCTATTGTTTACTTGAACCACACATGGTTCTCTCTCAAAATAGTTGGGACTCATTTTTACATATCCTTGAAAACCTCAAGTTTTTGCTAACCCAATGGAGACTACAAGTAGTAGAAGGAAAATAAAGATGAAGTTTCCACAAATTCAACTTCAGAAATGGCATCCAAAAGATCATTTCTTGACTATACCTCCCCTCATTCTAATGTGGTGTCTAGTTTGGCAGTAGTGTGACAAACTGTAGATGTTTCATACTTCATATTAGACCCCGATCCAATTGACATAATGAAGCAAAACCTATTTTTAGGCTTGGCAAATGAAGTTCCAAATATTCATGTAGAGAACTTCCTCAAGCTGTGCGACATTATGAATATCAATGTGATGAAGGATGATGATCAATCTATCTATCTTTTCCCATTCACTTGTCATGGTCAAGCCTAACAATGTATAATGGATAAAAATCATGGAAAAGGGGTCAATTCATACCTAAAACCCCTTATTAACAATCTTCTTGCAAAAGTCCTCTCTTCTAAGAAAGAGAACCAATATCTTGAACTAAATAACAATCTATGATCAACAATATGGAGACACTTTTATTGATACTTAGAAGAGGTATAAAGAGACTCTTTTTGATACTCTATAGAGTGTCCACATGAGAATGAAAATACATGAAAAATCAAGTGAACCCCCATGACAATATTATTTCCATGAGAGTCAACTATCGAAACCATGTTGGCATGGAGGAAGATAAAAATATAATCCCATGTTGGTGATTCCATCATACATGTTTGACAAGATCTTTCCTAAGAAAATTGACTATGGGAAAAGAAAAGCCAACAATGTTGAGTTAGAAGAGAAGAATGTAACTCCCCAAGCTTTGCCTCACTTGAGAAGCAAGTTAATGCAGCCACCAAAGCAATCTACAATTCTCACCCAATAAGAAATGTGTTTATAGGAATGAGTTTAAATGTAAGGGTTTTTAATCAGAATGATGCTTTGGTCACCTCTAGAACTGCTCTTCAAAAGAAAGGTCATTTCAGCACAACAGTTTACAAGCAACCATCTTGATCATCACTGGATCAATAGACTAAAAAACACCATATAGAAGCTCTACTTCATCTTCTGAACATAAGGACAAGGAGGAAACTCCAAAAAAGGGAGACGAACCCCCCTTAGAAAAGAAGCACTTTTAACTTAGTATGGAAACTCCAACATTGTAGAACACATACAACCATCTTGATCACCACTACATCAATAAACCAGTAACATCAGATGGAACCCTTCTTCATCTTTAGAAAATAAGCACAAGCATAGAAATTCCATAAAAAAGAACACATGGCTCGTTTAGTAAAGAAGCACTTTTATCTCATTATGGATAATAGACTATAGCACACTCACATTGACTAACTATTCCTCAAAAATCACCTTATTTCTATACCACCAGATATAGTAAAGGATACATATAATAGATTTAAAGGAGGTATTGCTTATTTCCTTCAAACTATCTTCAAAGAAACTAGGAATATTATTAATACATTCATTATCAACTACTTTGGCTCTGACCCATATATATGGGTGTCAGGTGAATACTTGTTCATATAGAATAGAACAGAGTAGCAAAATTAAACATACATGCACACATGTGTATTGCTTTGAACCAAGCTTGAGCCTCAACAATTATATATGAGTAATATTTGATCAAGTATGACTTGGATTACATGGTAGGTATTATACATAAATTCGAGTTTGTACAATTAATAGATATTGTACATATTCGAGAAAGACAATATTCAATCAAATACTATATCTACTCAATCACATCAGTAAATTATTCTTTTCTTATTGACAAAACACAAAGTTGTATGATAGAAAATCATTATGAGGATGCTATACTATAGATGCATAGCCTAGGAATTTATGTACATCACAACTTTGATTCCATTCCATTTAGTTATGGTAGCTACTCCCAAGGAGCTATTTCCTCACTTCCAAATATTGAACACACCCCTGACTACTCTCTATTACTGTTGTATGACCATCTCCATGCAACTGAGGATAGTCAAAGTTTTTCAACATTGTGATATGTTTCTTATACGTGTGAACGTTAACCCTTAGGGGGAGGGGGAGATAACTCATATGAATACAAGATGGTTAGTATTTTTACTAAGTAAACCCAGCTAATCCTATGCAGATCACATTGGGGGGAGATGAGGCGGACACATGAGGTATGAACTGGAAGCCCATTGGAGGAAGAACCAATCTTGGCTATCAGGGGTCGAAGTGGGGGCTAGTGCTCTCCCAAATGAGAAAAAGAAAAAAAGATACGAACCTAGAGAGGATTCCAGTGGCCGAAGAAGCAATCCAGCTGCGTAGCAGAAACGACCAATGGTCGAGCAGGGCGATCGGCGGCAATCCAGCATGGTGACTGCGTAGCAGCAACGACCAATGCAGAGGGCAGCAACCGTCAATGGCGGAGGGCAGCAACCGTCAACGGCGGCAAGGAGTTTTGACCGAGCAGGGCGATTGGCGTCAAGGATGACCCAATGCGGAGGGCAGCAACCGTCAATGGTGGCAAGGAGAGAAGAACCTTAATGTCGAGGCATTTTCTAAAGGTGGAGGAGTGCAGAGGAACGGATGAGAGAATCGGGAGGGGGAGGGTTCACTGGGTAGTTGCGACTGAATTGAGGGGGAAAGGAGGTGGACTTCGCCGCAAATAGGGCGCCCACCGAGACTGGGTGATTTTTTCATGAATTTTGATTGACGAATCAGTGTTTTAGAATGGAGGGAAGGATCATGAGATGGAGGGAAACATTTGGCATGGAGTTTTTGAGGGGATGATTCGTGAGAAATGTATTTGTGAGGGGCCAATGTTCACATAAAATGCCTAACGATGTTAGAACACGGTTGAGGGATTTGGTCCCATATTTGAAGGATGAACCCTCACAAATGGACATCATTATTCACGATTTTTTGGTTCCTCACAAATGTTCTTCAACAAAGGCCAAATTTTTTATAGTGAATAACTATTGAATCTAATTTTTTTTTAGCATATCTTTCATATGAAACTCCTATGGAAAAAATGTCTAATCCTTAAAATGAAATTTTAGAGAATATATCAAGTACACCTAATACTAATGATGTTTCAGAACCTAATGATGTAGAACCTAGACGATCCACTAGGATGAGGAAGGAAAAGAATATTGGTGATCACTTATATTCCTTTATTGTAGATAATGACCCTCAATCCTACATTGATGCTCCTTCCTATAAAAGGAAGCAATTAATAGTGAGATTGAATCTATAATATCAAATCACGCATGTGAATTAATAGATCTTCCACCAGGTATCAAACCCACAGGATGTAAATGAATATTCAAAAGAAATTTAAAAACTTATGGGACTATGGATAACATGGAAGATTTTAAAACACTATCTATGCTTGTGATGCCCTCCACATATAATAATCAAATAGTTACTATTTTGACTACGTCACAGAATTCTTTTCTTGACATAACAAAAATTGAACCTTTTGATGAATCTCATTAATTTTCGTTGACAACAAAAAGTTGTATACTGCTTTAAATGTGCCTAAAGTAGCTTTTGCTCTGTCTATATGAAAGACCTATTGAGAAAATTTGGAACTGTAAATTTTTTCTTAGAAGCTTCTTTAAGAACGTACTTCTTGTTAAGATTTTCTCAAATTCTAGATGCAAGTTTAAGGAGAAAGTACACCAAAATAATTGATTAGTAATAGTGCTTAGAATGACATTATGAAAAATTTGATTAGCCTTTTCCCACCGGACAAAATCAATTTCTAATTTTGGATCAGATAGAGAAAAATCTACTTAGATACTTCTAAAACAGTAAATGTTTTACGGTGGGGTTATTCTTTTAGGACAAAGGTACCGAGGATGCGAAGAAAGTCATTGCCCAGTTAAAAGCTGAGGGAATCACTGCAGTTGGAGCCGCGGGGTTCTGTTGGGGAGGTTAGGTTCATAAATTTTTTTCTTACAAAAAGCTCACGTTTAGTTAGATTTCTTTGTTTCATGTATTTTTCCCCTGACCTATCATATGTATAATGTCACCGACAAAATTTATATACGTGTTCCACTCAGCTAAGGTAGTGACGGAGTTATCCAAGACCGGTGACATCCAATCTGCTGTGCTTCTTCATCCCTCCTTTGTCACTGTGGATGACATCAAAGGTATTGGCCGCTTTTATTCTTCTCGTAGCTTCCTTGAGTTGCATGATCTAAACATGAAACGTGTTTCAGATGTCAAGACCCCCTTTTGCATCCTCGCCGCTGAGCATGACCACCTCTCTCCGCTTGAGCTGATCAAACAATTCCAGGTGATCTTGAAGGGAAAACCTGAGGTCTGTGAGCCTCTCCTAATCTCGTTCATTTCATTGGTCCACGGGGCCGTTTTTCCTGCTCTCAATTCTGTTAGCTACACGTTAAAACCCTTTTCAGCTACACGTTAAAACCCTTTTCCTTTGGAAAGCTTAAACCATGGATTGCAGTTTGCTTGATTTGACTGATTCTGAGTGGTAGGGGGTTCTGTTGTTCTAAAAGGCCTGCAGAAAAACACTAAATTAGTTGATAAAAAGGTAGCATCTCTTAATCTAGAAAAATGATTCCGACCTGCCGAATTCGAACCAGCGACCTAAGGGATCAGTCTACAACACACTACAGTCCTCCGCTCTACCAACTGAGCTAAGGTCGGCTTGGTAACTGCTCTACGCGTCATCTTTAAATCGAAGTTTCGAATCATACATCAACCATGACTGACGTTATATAACTGACTTTCCAGTATTTTAAGTATATTTTGCTTTTGATTTGCTTCAAGAAAATGAGCAGTTTTATTGTTGTAAACGTTTGAATGGGTGGCGTTTTCTACTCTCATTATGTTGGATATATGTTCTGTTGCAATGTTTGCTGACTGCAGTTAATGCGGAGCTCATACGCGGACATCACGTGTTTCCATTCCGTTGTCGCATGACGACTGGATATATTTTTCTATGGTATGGAGCGTGTCCATGGTTACTTGAATTGTCATATATAATAACTACATATCGATTAGTTTTAGTCTAAGGGTGTCAAAAAATCTGGTTCGAATAGGTTCCGAGTCAAAAAAAAAAAATTTATCTAGATTGTTTGACTGTCAAATCCAAATCTGAACTTAGACTCGAAATTTACTAATACCTCACAACTTGAAACCGACCCGGACGGAAAATTTTAAACTCGAAACCAAATCGAAACCGAATTTGAAGATGCTTTTTTAGAGAAGTAATTTTTTAGATGAAATTACCTATAAAAATGTAAATAATTCCATTATCAAAAATAAACTACCAGAGATGTCAATGGTCATATAATATTAAGCAATTATAATATTATTTTTTCTTTGTTTTTTATCAGAGTAATAATACCAACAATAAAACACTAATATCACCTAACACAAGAAAATTTCAACACAGGTACAATCACATATATCATACTGAAACAACACATATGTCACATCAAAATTGTTGCAATGCAATACCAAAACAACACATATTCACATAAAAAAACAATCGCTGACAAAATTGCCGCTGTTGGATTCTATGTAGTTGTCCCAGACTTCTTATACGGAGATCCATATGATGCTAACGATGCAGCTAGACCCATTGGTGTCTGGATCAAAGAGCACACCACGGTTAGTGCTCCACCCTACCATCAATTTCCTTATAAAACTTCATATGCGTTATTTTTACGGTGGGGTTATTCTTTTAGGACAAAGGTACCGAGGATGCGAAGAAAGTCATTGCCCAGTTAAAAGCTGAGGGAATCACTGCAGTTGGAGCCGCGGGGTTCTGTTGGGGAGGTTAGGTTCATAAATTTTTTTCTTACAAAAAGCTCACGTTTAGTTAGATTTCTTTGTTTCATGTATTTTTCCCCTGACCTATCATATGTATAATGTCACCGACAAAATTTATATACGTGTTCCACTCAGCTAAGGTAGTGACGGAGTTATCCAAGACCGGTGACATCCAATCTGCTGTGCTTCTTCATCCCTCCTTTGTCACTGTGGATGACATCAAAGGTATTGGCCGCTTTTATTCTTCTCGTAGCTTCCTTGAGTTGCATGATCTAAACATGAAACGTGTTTCAGATGTCAAGACCCCCTTTTGCATCCTCGCCGCTGAGCATGACCACCTCTCTCCGCTTGAGCTGATCAAACAATTCCAGGTGATCTTGAAGGGAAAACCTGAGGTCTGTGAGCCTTTCCTAATCTCGTTCATTTCATTCGTCCATGGGGCCGTTTTTCCTGCTCTCAATTCTGTTAGCTACACGTTAAAACCATTCTCCTTTTAATAAGCTTAAACAACCGATTGCAGTCTGTTTGATTTGACTGATTCTGAGTGGTAGGGGTTTCAGTTGTTCTAAAAGGCCTCTAGAAAAACACTAAAATAGTTGATAAAAACTTGCATATCTTAATCTTGAAAAATTGATTCCTACCTGCCGGATTCGAACCAGCGACCTAAGGATCATTCTGCAACTCACTACAGTCCTCCGCTCTACCAACTGAGCTAAGGTCGGCTTGTTATGTACCTCCACGTGGCATCGTCTCATACAAGATCCAAATCAGCTAATCGACAACACTTCACCCCCACTCGCCTTCTTCACACAGATGTTTTGCTAATACTTCTCTTGACATCGCATAATTGGCTTTTCTATCAAGCTTTTGGTTTTGCTATCTTTTTAAAATAAAAATTGCTACTGGGTCGAAATCCAAGTCATTGTACACCACAAAACAAAAAAATATTTTAAATAATAACATATTTTATTCGTCAAACTTTTTGTTTCAGGTGGAAAATAACTTGATTGCCATTTTAGGTTCCAAAATGTTAGGTGGACACCATTTTGAAACCCAAAATGCAATCTAAGTTGTTCTCCACTAAAAAACAAAATGTAGTATAACAAATAAATTATATTATTTTATTTAGATGTTCTTTGATTTGTAGGGGTGAACAACTTGAGTTCTATTTTGGATCCTAAAATCTATCCGCACAACAAATCTTTTCCAAAACAGTGTCCACGTGGCATCATTCGTATAAAGTTACCAACGATGTGATAATGTATGCGGAATGCCTCGGGTGTTGCTGCAAATCTGAATGTGTGTGTATCGATATCTTTGGTTTATGCTTCCTTTTTGGGACTGGGGCTTAAATTCGTACTGGCTCTGTTCCGAAGTTGAATCTGTAACGTATCTATCTGTTCCGAAGTTGAATGTGTAACGTCTCTATCTATCTGTCCATGTGGGCGCCATAATGTTTTACATTACGTTGGTGGTATCTTTTTCTGAAACCGTAGGAACTTTTCCTGTTCGTTTCATACGTCTATGGGACTCTTTTTTTTTGTTCTTATCTGTGGCTGTTTTCGCCCACTTAAGTTCTCCTTTTACTATTTGTATATATGTAACCTATGGGTTTCAGTTTACTTGAATTGCTTTACGTAGTGATAGGATTCTTTGGCTGAGTTCGCCGCAGGAATCTATATAGAAAGACACAAAAATAACTAAAAAAGGTAGTTATTTGAATCTTAAAAAACGATTCCGACCTGCCGGATTCGAACCAGCGACCTAAGGATTTGTCTGCAACCACTACAGTCCTCCGCTCTACCAACTGAGCTAAGGTCGGCTTGTTGTGGCATTTTTTCAAACAGCTACTGCTACACTATGGCTAGACAATATAACTAAACGTTGGCTGACATCACATAATTGGCTTTTAGTTATATATATATATATTATACCATAAATCATATGTGGATTGATAGGTATTTTTCACTTCCATTTGGAACTTAACATTATTCTGAAATCTTATTCTGTTCCAACGTGAGCTGAATGTGGTAGATGAGGGAGTTCATATGCGGACGTCACAACGTGTTTCCATATTGTTGCGTAAGAGAATTAGATATCTTTTTTTTTGGCATTCCTCTTGTCAAATGATTACTTGAACGGCCATGTATTATAACTATATGTTGACCAATAATTATCCATCAGTAAATATTAATAGGGATCCCTGATATGTCTTGAATAGTGATTTCTGGATTCTGTTTTCAAATTTCGTGATTGATGCCTTCTTTCTGAAATGAAGGAGATTACATGAATTACTTCAAATTCAACTGTCTCTGATTGATACTAGGACGTTCGCTGATTTTGAATAACTCTTTAATTGATCCAGTTACTCTGCCATGACCATTAACTTGAAACTCACTTTGTTTTGCTTAGATACCTAGCTTTGTGAAGATCTTTGAAGGGGTGGCTCATGGGTGGACCTGCAGATACAAGGCTGAGGATGAGAATGCTATTAAGAAAGCATGCGAGGCGCACGACGACACAGTGGAATGGTTCTTAAAGACGGTCAAGTGACATTGTATTTCTGGGTATGCTTGCTGGTGTAGTGAGAGCTGGATGCCTTGTTGACTATCTCAGTATTTGTACGATGAACAAATATAAATGGTTTTAATAAATTCTGCTATTTTCTAGATACTTTCATGTATGCGGGGGAGTTCAGTGTTTTCCTTCCTGCTTTTCTGTTTGGCCTATGGTTCCCTCAGGAACTTGGGAACTGAACTAATACCTAGTTTGTTCCAAAGTATATGTGAATGTGAAGTGTAGATGTGGACATCATAATTCTTTCATTTATGTTGTCTTTTTATTCCCAATCTGAAGGAGTTTTCCATTTCTTATCATTCCCCATATAACTTGGTTTTCTTTTCAATTCTTATTACTGACCGTTTCCCGACGTTCAAGTTTTCTTTCTATTATCCGTATATTTCCCCCCAAAAAGGTAAGTTTGATTCTCTCCCTGACGTTCAAGTTTTCCTTCTATTATCCGTATATTTTCCCCCAAAGAAAGTTTGTTTGATTCTCTCCCTGACGTTCAAGTTCTCCTTTTTTTTCCTTACGGGTTTTAGTTTTTGTTTGATTCTCTCCCTGACATTCAAGTTCTCCTTTTATTATCTGGTTATATTTTCCTTACGGGTTTGATTCTCTCCCTGACATTCAAGTTCTTTTATTATCAGTATATTTCCTTATGGGTTTTAGTTTGTTTGATTCTCTCCCTGAAGGGTCCTTTAGAAAACACAAAAGTATAAATACTAAAAAGCAAGTACAACAGTTATTTTCATTCCAAAATATGGTTCCGACCTGCCGGATTCGAACCAGCGACCTAAGGATTTATCTGCAACTACTACAGTCCTCCGCTCTACCAACTGAGCTAAGGTCGGCTTGTGTCTTGCTCCACGTGGCATCATTATATACAAGTTTCAAATCATACATGAAACATAGCTGGCGTTACATGTATATTCAAGTATATTTTGCTTATGATTTGCTATTTTTCATTCATTTAAGATGAGAGGCATTGAGCAGTTTTGTTGCTGTAAACGTTCGGATGGACGACGTTTTCTACTCATTATGCTGGATTGCTGACTGCAGTTAATGCGGGAGTTCATCTGCGGACATCAGTGTCTCCATCCCGTTGTTGCATGAGGACTAGATGTATTTTAGTTTGGTATTGAGCGTGTCCATGATAATTTGAATGGTCATGTATATAATTATAAATTGATTAGCTTTAGCAACAATTACCCTTCAAAAGTTTTTAATTGGAATCCCTGATATCCGTCTCTATAGTGATTTCTGGGTTCTGTTTAAAATGCCATGATTAATGCCCTCTTTCAGGAACAAAGGAGGTTACATGTATCGCCCCAAATTCAATTACCCCTCACCGAAACTAGGACGTTCACTGAATTTTGATTGCATAAAAACGATCCATTTATTCTACCGGGACTATTAACATTAAACATACCGAAGATGGGGTGGCTCATGGGTGGACCTGCAGATACGACGCTAACGAGAGTATGCTGTTAAGAAAGTATGCGAGGCGCACGATGACATGCTGGACTGGTTCTATCAATGCATCTGCCTTCAGGTGTCGTATTATCTGATTGTTGATCTTTGACCGCGAGCATTGTATATCTAGGTGTGCTTCATGTTCTGATGTATTTAGAGCCAGATACCTGGTAGACCATCTCAGTACTTGTACGATTAACAAATAAAAACGGTTATAACAAATTATGGTGTTTTACCGGTACTTGTACGCTGAGTTTGTATTTTCTTTCCCCCTCTCCGCTTGTTTTGTGGTAGCCGCTTGACAATTTCACTGCTAGTGACAGTCAATGAGCTAAATTTGTGGGCAAGCAACTTGCACAGTCTTTTTTTCATGGTCGGGTAGGACACCTATTACGCTCGTCAAACTAGGCATATATACAACCTCGGGCACTGACGAAACTGGGCGCCCCTACTCCTGTCATTACATAGTTGTCGGTGTCTGGACGCGGGCGACGACTTTGACATCCATCCACGAACATTTATGATCTGCCTTTTGCACTTCATTGCGGTATCTGACCCCCTAAGGATTGCAACTGAGAATTCATAAAAAAACTGTTCGGGGGAAGGAGAGAAGGCTCGACTAAGTTCACGATGAAATATGGGCCCATCCACATTAATAATGATGCTCACTCATATTTTACTTCATATACTTGGCACATGGGTTTTATATTGAGGGACTATTTAGCCTTCATGAATACATTTTTGAGGGACTATTTAGCCTTCATAAATACATTTTTGAGAGACTATTTAGTTCTCATAAATACATTTTTGAGGGACTTGATGGTCCTGGAGAATATATTTTTTAAGGGATAATGCCTTCATTAATATTATTTTTGAGGGGCTATGTGGTCGTCATCAATGCAATTTTGATGGTCAATCTGGACCTTCATCAATATATTTATGAGGGACTACTGTAAATGATTTGGTTATTGATTATTGAATGATTTATTAAATGATAATTAATTGTTACTATAGTGAATATCAAATTTTAAATGAAAATTTTGTATACATAACCTCAAGCAAAATTTTTATACTAATCCACATGACATCATAAGAAGATTCAACACCAAAATGACACATAAAAATGTTAAATCACCTCAAACCAAATTTTGTTATTGAAGCAAAATATTATCCATACATTGCGTGCTCAACGTTGATATAAATAAAGAGTACATATGGTTCAAAAAATTGAGATTGATGACAATCAACATATCATGCTAGAAACTCTTAAGATGTATAATGTCTCCATATTCCTTCAAATGGTGTGGTGCTCTTCATCAATGCCAGACCTCATACGGTTAGGTACTTGAATATTCTTCTCCTAAAAATGACAAATCATTATATTAATAGAATTTAAAATTTATACATAAATCATAGTACAACAAACAACTTACCCTTATATTTCGGTTTTGGTCTACTCCAAGGTGCATTGTCCGTCGAAATCAATCATTAAAAGTAATTCTACCCTATCAATATAAATACCAAAAGGAATCAGAGTGAGTGCGAAGTAGAGATAAATGTAAGTGAACCAACATAGTAGCAACATGCACCCGTAAACTAAAATTATGATTGAACTTAGTAAATAGTACATAATTGAAAAAATTCAATGGTAAATTGTAGGAATTTGACAAAAGAGAGAAAGAGTCAAAATAGGTTAGAATCATATCTAGCAAAGTAGGAATTTTACTTCGAATAGCAACCATAGAAACATCACTACTGTCTCAGAAAACTGATCAAACAAAAACCAACATCCCAAACAACCGTCACCAATAACAGAGCGAGGGGAGCAGAAGATACAGAAAACACATGCTACAGATCAAGCCTAAACCACCAAACACTTCTCAACTTAGAAGGAGAAAAGCAAACAACAGAAAACCAGGTACTCACTGAACTGCTGCCTAAGAACTGGAAGCACAACAACCAAAAACACCCAGACTCAACCGTCACTTTACCAGTGAGAGGGGAGCAAAAGAAAATAGAAGCTCAACAACTACCAAAAGCCTCATCCATCAACCACTTCTCATCTTAGAAGGAAACAACAGGCTAGCAAACTTAGGTGCTCACCGAACAACTGCCTCAGCAGGCTACCGGACCACACAACCAGACTCGACCATCTCTATAAAAGTGAGAGGGGAGCACAGAGGATCAACCAACACATCAGCCACCATCAAAGGACTCGACCAACACAGTAGAGCCAACAACTCAGGCACAAAAGAGCATAACAAGCCGACCAACATATACTTCAGATCATCAACACTTCGAAAGAATCACAATGGCAGCACCTACCCTGCCCCAGCCGTCAACAACCAACAACACTCAAGACTACACAACACAAAGCAAAGAGAGCACAACCACCAACGCCAGGCAGCCAGAAACCAAAGGAACAAAAGAAACAAGAACCAACTATAGATGCCTGCCATTCCAGCCCAGATCTGAACCAACAACAAACAACTAGGAAAAAGGTCAACAGAAGCTTCAAGACAACATAAAAATAGAACAGAACCAGCCATCGTAAGAAAAAATAAAACCAACCAAGTTACTGATGAAGGACTCAAGTCTCAACAAATAAATGATAGTTATCCTTCTTATTTGTATAACATTACTAAAATATATGCCTTCACCCATGTCTTAACTAAGAAGCTTAAGGTGTACAGCAGAAGGGTTTTCTTAACCATGACAACATGCCATGTTAGGGTTTTGTATCTTATCTTTTGTTGCTCGGATCATAACATGTACTTATGTTTATACATTTGGCTTTTGTTAGTTATAATAAAAGTTTGGGTATTAGCTAGAAACATAATAGAACCGAATGGCAAAGATCAAACATTCATACCAACATTTGAAGGATCATCTTATAAGCAATGATCATTCCAACTCAGATATTTTCTTAAGAACTATAAATCTGAAAGGGTCCCCTTGTATCAAGTGAACAATACTTTCAGTGTAGTAACAGAAATACAAGAATTGATGTAGTGACAACAATTGATGTAGTGACAGAAATACATAGGAAACGTGCTATCATGTGAGAAAGAACGGTAGGTTGGATATAAGTTTTTTTTCAAGCACAAATTATGCTGGTGTAGAGTGTGTTATTGATTGATTACAGGAAAAACTCACCTTGCAACACTTCGAAAGAATCACAATGGCAACACCTACCCTGCCCCAGCCGTCAAGAACCAGCAACACTCAAGACTACACAACACAAAGAAAAGAGAGCACAACCACCTACGCCAGGAAGCCAGAAACCAAAGGAACAAAAGAAATAAGAACCAACTATAGATGCCTGCCATTCCAGCCCAGATCTAAACCAGCAACAAACAACTAGGAAAGAGGTCAACAGAAGCTTCAAGACAACATAAAAACAGAACAGAACCAACCATCGTAAGAAAAAATAAAACCAACCAAGTTACTGATGAAGGACTCAAGTCTCAACAAATAAATGAGAGTTATCCTTCTTATTTGTATAGCATTACTGAAATATATGCCTTCACCCATGTCTTAACTAAGAAGCTTAAGGTGTACAGCAGAAGGGTTTTCTTAACCATGACAACATGCCATGTTAGGGTTTTGTATCTTATCTTTTGTTGCTCGGATCATAACGTGTACTTATGTTTATACATTTGGAGCAGTAAACCAAAGTCAATCTATTCTTGTATTTGGAGGAATCCGTTGTCTATACAGGATAGGCATATTGATAATTTTGAAATTAGAGTTGGTGAAGGCTGTAATACTATGATTTGGATTGATCCTTGGTGTTCAGGAGGTAAAAATATGATCAGATGCCTAGACCCAGAGAGCAGAGCTCACAATTATTTCTATGAAGGTATTTAGGGAAACTTGTGCTATGGGCATGATTGATAGTTGGAATACATCAATATTTCTACAAGTGGATTCAATCTTTTTTTTGAATATTCATCATATGGTTAATAGGTGTCATGGAACCAAATACACTTGCTCTCATGATTCAATAGAGAACTTACATGAATAGTTTTGTTCATTTATAATTAAACCCTATCAACTTTGTTCTTCCTGAATCACTTAGTTAATTAAGTATGCAAATATTTGATATGCATCGACTTCCCATGGAAACTAACCTAATGTATACTACATGATGACATGTCCTATTCCATGCCTTTAGCAAGTATTACATATATTATATAATTGATTGCGTACACTATATCTATTGAGGATTGTCATATTTTGGTGCAATTTCTGTGGAAACAATTACTTTTATGAAAATTCAAACCAAATTTTTTAAATTAATTTTTTGATTCCATAGGATTACTTTAGTACTTGGTCAAGTGTTTTATACAAATATTTTAAGAACCAAACTCCTTTCTATTGTTTACTTGAACCACACATGGTTCTCTCTCAAAATAGTTGGGACTCATTTTTACATATCCTTGAAAACCTCAAGTTTTTGCTAACCCAATGGAGACTACAAGTAGTAGAAGGAAAATAAAGATGAAGTTTCCACAAATTCAACTTCAGAAATGGCATCCAAAAGATCATTTCTTGACTATACCTCCCCTCATTCTAATGTGGTGTCTAGTTTGGCAGTAGTGTGACAAACTGTAGATGTTTCATACTTCATATTAGACCCCGATCCAATTGACATAATGAAGCAAAACCTATTTTTAGGCTTGGCAAATGAAGTTCCAAATATTCATGTAGAGAACTTCCTCAAGCTGTGCGACATTATGAATATCAATGTGATGAAGGATGATGATCAATCTATCTATCTTTTCCCATTCACTTGTCATGGTCAAGCCTAACAATGTATAATGGATAAAAATCATGGAAAAGGGGTCAATTCATACCTAAAACCCCTTATTAACAATCTTCTTGCAAAAGTCCTCTCTTCTAAGAAAGAGAACCAATATCTTGAACTAAATAACAATCTATGATCAACAATATGGAGACACTTTTATTGATACTTAGAAGAGGTATAAAGAGACTCTTTTTGATACTCTATAGAGTGTCCACATGAGAATGAAAATACATGAAAAATCAAGTGAACCCCCATGACAATATTATTTCCATGAGAGTCAACTATCGAAACCATGTTGGCATGGAGGAAGATAAAAATATAATCCCATGTTGGTGATTCCATCATACATGTTTGACAAGATCTTTCCTAAGAAAATTGACTATGGGAAAAGAAAAGCCAACAATGCTGAGTTAGAAGAGAAGAATGTAACTCCCCAAGCTTTGCCTCACTTGAGAAGCAAGTTAATGCAGCCACCAAAGCAATCTACAATTCTCACCCAATAAGAAATGTGTTTATAGGAATGAGTTTAAATGTAAGGGTTTTTAATCAGAATGATGCTTTGGTCACCTCTAGAACTGCTCTTCAAAAGAAAGGTCATTTCAGCACAACAGTTTACAAGCAACCATCTTGATCATCACTGGATCAATAGACTAAAAAACACCATATAGAAGCTCTACTTCATCTTCTGAACATAAGGACAAGGAGGAAACTCCAAAAAAGGGAGACGAACCCCCCTTAGAAAAGAAGCACTTTTAACTTAGTATGGAAACTCCAACATTGTAGAACACATACAACCATCTTGATCACCACTACATCAATAAACCAGTAACATCAGATGGAACCCTTCTTCATCTTTAGAAAATAAGCACAAGCATAGAAATTCCATAAAAAAGAACACATGGCTCGTTTAGTAAAGAAGCACTTTTATCTCATTATGGATAATAGACTATAGCACACTCACATTGACTAACCATTCCTCAAAAATCACCTTATTTCTATACCACCAGATATAGTAAAGGATACATATAATAGATTTAAAGGAGGTATTGCTTATTTCCTTCAAACTGTCTTCAAAGAAACTAGGAATATTATTAATACATTCATTATCAACTACTTTGGCTCTGACCCATATATATGGGTGTCAGGTGAATACTTGTTCATATAGAATAGAACAGAGTAGCAAAATTAAACATACATGCACACATGTGTATTGCTTTGAACCAAGCTTGAGCCTCAACAATTATATATGAGTAATATTTGATCAAGTATGACTTGGATTACATGGTAGGTATTATACATAAATTCGAGTTTGTACAATTAATAGATATTGTACATATTCGAGAAAGACAATATTCAATCAAATACTATATCTACTCAATCACATCAGTAAATTATTCTTTTCTTATTGACAAAACACAAAGTTGTATGATAGAAAATCATTATGAGGATGCTATACTATAGATGCATAGCCTAGGAATTTATGTACATCACAACTTTGATTCCATTCCATTTAGTTATGGTAGCTACTCCCAAGGAGCTATTTCCTCACTTCCAAATATTGAACACGCCCCTGACTACTCTCTATTACTGTTGTATGACCATCTCCATGCAACTGAGGATAGTCAAAGTTTTTCAACATTGTGATATGTTTCTTATACGTGTGAACGTTAACCCTTAGGGGGAGGGGGAGATAACTCATATGAATACAAGATGGTTAGTATTTTTACTAAGTAAACCCAGCTAATCCTATGCAGATCACATTGGGGGGAGATGAGGCGGACACATGAGGTATGAACTGGAAGCTCATTGGAGGAAGAACCAATCTTGGCTATCAGGGGTCGAAGTGGGGGCTAGTGCTCTCCCAAATGAGAAAAAGAAAAAAAGATACGAACCTAGAGAGGATTCCAGTGGCCGAAGAAGCAATCCAGCTGCGTAGCAGAAACGACCAATGGTCGAGCAGGGCGATCGGCGGCAATCCAGCATGGTGACTGCGTAGCAGCAACGACCAATGCAGAGGGCAGCAACCGTCAATGGCGGAGGGCAGCAACCGTCAACGGCGGCAAGGAGTTTTGACCGAGCAGGGCGATTGGCGTCAAGGATGACCCAATGCGGAGGGCAGCAACCGTCAATGGTGGCAAGGAGAGAAGAACCTTAATGTCGAGGCATTTTCTAAAGGTGGAGGAGTGCAGAGGAACGGATGAGAGAATCGGGAGGGGGAGGGTTCACTGGGTAGTTGCGACTGAATTGAGGGGGAAAGGAGGTGGACTTCGCCGCAAATAGGGCGCCCACCGAGACTGGGTGATTTTTTCATGAATTTTGATTGACGAATCAGTGTTTTAGAATGGAGGGAAGGATCATGAGATGGAGGGAAACATTTGGCATGGAGTTTTTGAGGGGATGATTCGTGAGAAATGTATTTGTGAGGGGCCAATGTTCACATAAAATGCCTAACGATGTTAGAACACGGTTGAGGGATTTGGTCCCATATTTGAAGGATGAACCCTCACAAATGGACATCATTATTCACGATTTTTTGGTTCCTCACAAATGTTCTTCAACAAAGGCCAAATTTTTTATAGTGAATAACTATTGAATCTAATTTTTTTTAGCATATCTTTCATATGAAACTCCTATGGAAAAAATGTCTAATCCTTAAAATGAAATTTTAGAGAATATATCAAGTACACCTAATACTAATGATGTTTCAGAACCTAATGATGTAGAACCTAGACGATCCACTAGGATGAGGAAGGAAAAGAATATTGGTGATCACTTATATTCCTTTATTGTAGATAATGACCCTCAATCCTACATTGATGCTCCTCCCTATAAAAGGAAGCAATTAATAGTGAGATTGAATCTATAATATCAAATCACGCATGTGAATTAATAGATCTTCCACCAGGTATCAAACCCACAGGATGTAAATGAATATTCAAAAGAAATTTAAAAACTTATGGGACTATGGATAACATGGAAGATTTTAAAACACTATCTATGCTTGTGATGCCCTCCACATATAATAATCAAATAGTTACTATTTTGACTACGTCACAGAATTCTTTTCTTGACATAACAAAAATTGAACCTTTTGATGAATCTCATTAATTTTCGTTGACAACAAAAAGTTGTATACTGCTTTAAATGTGCCTAAAGTAGCTTTTGCTCTGTCTATATGAAAGACCTATTGAGAAAATTTGGAACTGTAAATTTTTTCTTAGAAGCTTCTTTAAGAACGTACTTCTTGTTAAGATTTTCTCAAATTCTAGATGCAAGTTTAAGGAGAAAGTACACCAAAATAATTGATTAGTAATAGTGCTTAGAATGACATTATGAAAAATTTGATTAGCCTTTTCCCACCGGACAAAATCAATTTCTAATTTTGGATCAGATAGAGAAAAATCTACTTAGATACTTCTAAAACAGTAAATGTTTTACGGTGGGGTTATTCTTTTAGGACAAAGGTACCGAGGATGCGAAGAAAGTCATTGCCCAGTTAAAAGCTGAGGGAATCACTGCAGTTGGAGCCGCGGGGTTCTGTTGGGGAGGTTAGGTTCATAAATTTTTTTCTTACAAAAAGCTCACGTTTAGTTAGATTTCTTTGTTTCATGTATTTTTCCCCTGACCTATCATATGTATAATGTCACCGACAAAATTTATATACGTGTTCCACTCAGCTAAGGTAGTGACGGAGTTATCCAAGACCGGTGACATCCAATCTGCTGTGCTTCTTCATCTCTCCTTTGTCACTGTGGATGACATCAAAGGTATTGGCCGCTTTTATTCTTCTCGTAGCTTCCTTGAGTTGCATGATCTAAACATGAAACGTGTTTCAGATGTCAAGACCCCCTTTTGCATCCTCGCCGCTGAGCATGACCACCTCTCTCCGCTTGAGCTGATCAAACAATTCCAGGTGATCTTGAAGGGAAAACCTGAGGTCTGTGAGCCTCTCCTAATCTCGTTCATTTCATTGGTCCACGGGGCCGTTTTTCCTGCTCTCAATTCTGTTAGCTACACGTTAAAACCCTTTTCAGCTACACGTTAAAACCCTTTTCCTTTGGAAAGCTTAAACCATGGATTGCAGTTTGCTTGATTTGACTGATTCTGAGTGGTAGGGGGTTCTGTTGTTCTAAAAGGCCTGCAGAAAAACACTAAATTAGTTGATAAAAAGGTAGCATCTCTTAATCTAGAAAAATGATTCCGACCTGCCGAATTCGAACCAGCGACCTAAGGGATCAGTCTACAACACACTACAGTCCTCCGCTCTACCAACTGAGCTAAGGTCGGCTTGGTAACTGCTCTACGCGTCATCTTTAAATCGAAGTTTCGAATCATACATCAACCATGACTGACGTTATATAACTGACTTTCCAGTATTTTAAGTATATTTTGCTTTTGATTTGCTTCAAGAAAATGAGCAGTTTTATTGTTGTAAACGTTTGAATGGGTGGCGTTTTCTACTCTCATTATGTTGGATATATGTTCTGTTGCAATGTTTGCTGACTGCAGTTAATGCGGAGCTCATACGCGGACATCACGTGTTTCCATTCCGTTGTCGCATGACGACTGGATATATTTTTCTATGGTATGGAGCGTGTCCATGGTTACTTGAATTGTCATATATAATAACTACATATCGATTAGTTTTAGTCTAAGGGTGTCAAAAAATCTGGTTCGAATAGGTTCCGAGTCAAAAAAAAAAAATTTATCTAGATTGTTTGACTGTCAAATCCAAATCTGAACTTAGACTCGAAATTTACTAATACCTCACAACTTGAAACCGACCCGGACGGAAAATTTTAAACTCGAAACCAAATCGAAACCGAATTTGAAGATGCTTTTTTAGAGAAGTAATTTTTTAGATGAAATTACCTATAAAAATGTAAATAATTCCATTATCAAAAATAAACTACCAGAGATGTCAATGGTCATATAATATTAAGCAATTATAATATTATTTTTTCTTTGTTTTTTATCAGAGTAATAATACCAACAATAAAACACTAATATCACCTAACACAAGAAAATTTCAACACAGGTACAATCACATATATCATACTGAAACAACACATATGTCACATCAAAATTGTTGCAATGCAATACCAAAACAACACATATTCACATAAAAAAACAATCCATCAAACAATCGAGATGACTATACCATACTAAAAAATGTTTATACCATATCATAACAACATTTGTATAACAAAGGTCATCATGAGTGTTAACACAACTAAATTCTAACACAATAGTAATATCACAATAGTACTAAAAACAACACATATAGCACATCAAATAATTAAAATATATTGTAATATCACATATATTGTATCAAAAATACATGTATCATTCCAAAATATAGCATGCATCCCATAGATATAGGTATATAAGTAAGTATTTAGAATTCGGTTTTGTCCGGTTTCTAAATCCGAAGTCAACGTGTTTTACATTCGGACACATAATCTTAAACCCAGAACTGACTCAGAACGTCACAACTGGAATCCGAACCTAATTTTTTCTGAGTCAGACACAATCAGGTTCACGAATCTGGACAAATTTTTTCAGCCCTAAAAATGAAGTATGGCCGGGTTCACAGGTTCAGAACGTCACAATGAATTATGGTCCATCCACATTAATAATGATACTCACTCAGATTTTACTTCATATGCTCGACATGTTTTATATGGATTCAAATCTGTTGTTCCGAATTGTGTCCCTAATAATCTTAGTCCCACACACACCTCACTGATTTTTTAGGAGTGAATTTTTGGGGAAATGAATGACAAAGATTTTTTGGGACACAAGCGGGGCAACAAGTCCGGTACAACAAACTGGAGGCGTTTTATATAATTTGATGCATGAATACAACATGCTTCGGCAAGATTCTCTATCCGTCTATTATGGCTGAAAAATTTGATGCACGAATATAACAAGCCTCTGTCCCCATGGTATGCACACCTTCCCGTACATCTACTATGGCCTTGGGTGACTATTACATTCTATCAACACCACGGAACACTCATCCACAACTCTGTTGTGTGTTGTTAGCTTTGCTGGTAGCCAATAAGCTGACATGAACAATTCGATTGTCGGTACACCAAATTTTTCTAAACATCTCTCATTACAAACCCCAAAAGCTCCCATATAGTAAATCTCAAATCTCGACCACAATCTCCTTTTTTAACCCTACATATAGTGCATCCTACTTACATGCAGGGATCGATACATCACATCTAATAGAACATGTTGTTCCACCTTTAAGCACCGACCATTGTAGCCAAAACCCACCTCTAATGTCGCCCATCGACATTGCTCCAACCCTGAACCTACTATCATCCTCATTCTGTCCACCTTCCATGACCACCTCATGCCAATGCAACTATCAATGCGTCTTTTACGGTAAACACACTCTTAATTTCATAATTAGACCAGCTTGGACTTAATAGGTGATCTACTTACTAGTTGTTAGTATCTTTTAGAATTCACTTATATATCCCTGAACAAAGTCGCACTGCAAGTAAAAGCTATAAATAATATATCATTTCACGGACCACGTAGCACATACATAGATCTTAATCTATATATTTGGCTACATACCGATAGTCACTCCATTATTTTACCAACCATCGACTCATTTATACCTTTATTTATATGTTGCAGTCCTCAGACAGAAAGAATAAGTTATTATCCAATATCCACTTTAACTCTAACTCTACTCAAACATGTGTTTATGAATATTTCAACCAACTTTTAAATGAAGCAGAAAATGTTATGATTAAGATTTTCGACAAACTCAAATCAAATGGAAATATATCTCTAGGATCTTAGTTTGAGAATGCAAGATAGGACCAATCAAGAGATTTATGTTCCTTTTATTATCACATACAATGGAAGGTAAAAATTGATGAACTCCTAGGTTCTCGAGAATCTTAGTTGGTCAAGTGTGTTATGTCGTTGATGTCTATAAAGCATAGTACTCTTCTTTCATAAGATATTTTGCAATTGTAGTTTTGTTATTCAAGGTCCGTGACAAAGTGTCGGTCCTTTATTAATATAATAATAACTTGAGATTGGCTTCCTTGTGAAGTGTTTACATCTTTTGTTGGTTTTTGACTGAATTGAATTTTAGATATATTAACAAACATGGCATACGTCAATTAAAAATATCTAATTAAATCAAGGCATGCAAAGAAAATTTAAAATATAAAATATGTTTTTAGTGATAAATTTTGGACATAACCCATGTTAATAAAATCTGGTCAAAAGACACTAACCCCTATTTGGTTCGGGACTGGGATTCTGTAGTCAGGATTTGGTTAGTCGTGGTTAGTCAGTAGATCTGGATTGGGTTAATCTGGAGTCAATCTGAATCTGTTTGACAACCCAGTCTGATTCTGGTCAATTGGTCAGGATTGAGTCATGATTCAGTCTGATTGTGCTTGACAACCAATCATAATTCAATCTGATCATGTTTGGCAACCAAGTCAGGATCTGGATGATTTTGTCAACATAGAATAATTTAAAAAATATAAAATTATGACGACACTTAATACATAATAAAATTTACAATAAATGTATACATTTATTATTTTTATGTTATGAATATGAGTTGAATATGATTATTTTTATATGTACAAATTAAAATAAATATTACTTTACCCACTACTGTGAGAATATGTGGCATATGTCTTGTTGTATGTATGTATTACTTGTAGTTTTTTATATAATTGGTAACTAACAAAATAATTGAAATTATCATAATACATTGTTGTTGAAGAACTAGAAATAATAACAATATAAGTTCAAAATAATGTAAGTTAAACACATGTACCATCACAAATTGAAATATAAAAAATTCATAAGATGTAAGGTACCAGTCTGCAAACTAACTATGTCTGTTACACAATATTGGATCACCCAGAAACAACTAAAATGTGCCAACTACAAACTCAAAGCTTCAGTACACAAGTTTTAAAATGACAGTAATATGCATTCGCTTCACTCATTGCCTGCATCATTATTGTCTCCAACACATGGTTGAGAGCTTCTCACTTGATCAAGTTGTTTTTGTATTTTCAGTGGGTAAGTACGGGGTTTGGTCCAGAATGTGTGTGGAAGTGCATCTACAATTTTAACACTTTCCACCTTTCCTCAAACATATCCATGTTTATGTTAGTCCTCCCAGTTAATGTATGGAATTCTATAAGGGAATCACACCAACCTTGACGTACATGAGGGCTACGCAAGTGATGAAGTAGTATTGACGACCCAACACTGTGCTGAGTGTGACATCTAACTCATCATCCCATTGAAAATTATTCATCGTGTGCGAGAGCATTTGTAGCATAGTTTAATAACTATCAAAACCACTGTATTTGATTAAAAAAAGGTGACAAAAATGTCCTTAACAAAATATAGATAGTTGATACATACACAACAAATGATATAACAAAATTTAACATTACATGTCCAACTAGGGATAGTAAAATTTTTTAATTAGAAGTAAGGTACAAGAAACTGGTTCCATATACATATATTAAAAACTACAAAACTAACATAGCCCAACTACGTACTGGACAAATACAAGATGACCCCAAATAGAAAAGACTGAAGCTGGACATTCGCCATAAGCTATTGCATGGAACCAAAGGTGTCAAAGGATTCTTCTGGTAGAGAAGTATGCCTTTCTCCGGCAACAAAGATAAGACAGACTTTGAGAGATAAAATTCATACAGTTCACCATGGATTGATAATGAAGAACCAATAATGGTTGTTAAATTTATCTAAGACAGTAACATGATCAAGTCTGATTATGTTTGGCAATCTCAACTGTTGGACGGATTGTCAAACTAAATCAAGCTGCATCCTGTGACCATCCCAGCTAAATTTAGAAAGCGATAAAGTTTCTTCCTCATCATTCTAGGATGAACCACCCTATTCGTTCCTCCTCTTCATTGTTGAAGAAAGGCAAGACTCCTCTACCAAAAGCATCCTTTTATGCCTTTTGAACCATGCAACAGCTCATGGTGGTTGCCTGGATCCATATATTGACATCCACCCTACTTTGGGGGCCAAACACTTGTTTCTCCTTTTATTTTTTCAAAAAAGGCTTGTGTTGATCCCAAGTTAGGCCATCCTAACTGTCCCACTTGAGGACCACTTCGTAGTTGGTCCACATTTACTGAGCAACCTCTTTATGTGCTTTCTTGGCCTTTTCCATATCCTCTTGGTTTAGGTAGTCGAACAACAGGGGCATGATCTGGCACAATCGACAACGCTGTGTTTATTTTGAGTAGATGAAGATGAACTAGTGGAGACGAGGGGGATGACATCACTGTCGCATCCAATTTTGAGACCATTCGACTGGTTGACTTGTCCTTCCACTTGTTGTATTGAGACATCCTACAACTAATGTTCTGAAATGTGTTATGGGGTACGTGTTCGGTCAG